>OY978527.1:59022492-59622492 GCA_963854835.1 Megamerina dolium | reverse complement strand
CACACACACTTACGTCCTACATATAATCAATAAGATGGTCCTTCCATAGAAATTAGCCATAAGTCCTCAAAACCAATTCATCTTATGTTTAACGAAAGCAAATATATCAGCACACACACAAAGAAAATACAGGAAGAAAAAGAAGAAGAAAAATAAAATAAAATTTAGACGAATACTCGTACAACAAATGAATTCCATTATTCCATTCTGTGAAGCATCACAACGCAATGGCAACGTCGACGACGACATCTACACAACATAAAAAATTCATTAAAAGTAATAAACTAATTCCATTCGATCCTATTAAAAATCATTTTCAAATTAAGGATATTTGCATATCCGTGATAAACTCATACACACACACACACAAACACAGACACACATTGTTGCTGTTTTTTGTATTGTAAAGTAAAGTAAAGTTATACTAAATATAAAGCTAAGTAAGCTAAATGAGTAAGGCGGGTATTGTAAATTGACACAGAGGAGGAGGAGACAGAGAGAGTAAGACTGACTGAATCGCTGGCTGGTATAGTAGCGGTATGAAGATGATGGAGGAATTTGTTGTTGTTTACTTACTTATATACATATCTAGTACTTTAATACAATCGCTTGTGAAACTTGTGGGCTATTTAAAATTTTGTCATCAGGACAGTACACTTAGATATAAACACATACACATACACACACACACACGTGAAGCAAATGGGCTGCCAACGCTCATCAATCAAATGCAGACTAATTACATAATCTTCTCTCTTGATTATGTATGCTCCTTTGGACTTGTTGAAAATTAAGCCGAGGGTGGTGCTCTCTTACTCACTTACTCTATCAGAGAGGGAACATTCTTCGTATGTGTGTTTGTGTGTTTAAAGGTAATTTAAAAGTTTAATTTTTTTTTCTTATTTAAGGTTTTTCCCATTTTCATTCATGCTTGAAGCTAATGTGCGGTAGAGCAATGACTTATTTTTCTATTTACTGGTCATTGTTCCTATATTGAATTGGTTTTCTAAATATATGTATATGTACATTAAATGAAAATCAAGTACACAAAAAATTAAGTCAATTCAAAAAAGAAATATATGAAGAAATACCCGCTTCCCTCTTCATGCTTGCTACTTTTAAAGAGTCACAAATTAGTCTTTTACAAAATAAACTAACTATGTTCAAATAAAAGTGTGAGTGTGTATGAGAGTATTGGCAACTAAAAGCAAATACAAATCAGAATCGATGGCAAATCATGTCCTTTCAGATTGTTCAACAAAATAAACAGAGTAGTACACACACACCCACACTCGCGTATTCACATACGCACATACTCATATGTGTAAGGGTCCTTTTGTCTTTATCTACGATACGATTTGTTTGTTTGTATATTTGCCAATGCGGGCAAATTTTTGAAAGCATTTTGCTGTGAGCAATACCATCAATATCATCATCAACCATCAGCACTACTACATACTACTACTATTGTACTATTCAAGCCCCATCATCACTCAGACCAGCACACAAACACACACCCTACCCACCATTCGAAGCTCAATTACATTACACTATTCAGTAAATACTAGCACCCTGTGTGGGAGTGAGTAGATTTTCACTGGATTTCTAAATTCTCAACCTTAATCTCAGCTATTGGCGTATGAAACTATCAGCACCATGATCTAATGCTGCTGCTGGTGCTGCTACTATTTACTACTACGACTACTGCATGTGGTATTTCGATTTGTTGCAAAATGTCAGAATAAAATTTATTTATGTATTTACAAACGACGAACGTTTGCCATCGCTGATATATACAAATAGTATACTTTCTATCGTATATATATATACACAGTAACATTAAAGTACAATATAAATTCCATCTTCTCTTTGAATTTTATTGCCGCACTGAATGTTGTTTGTAGCAATGCAGTAATAGTTTGTCTTATAACCGTATTTATGAGTATTACCATGCAAAAGCCCAGCTACTGACTTGGCATATAATTTATGCCCAAACCAATAATCATAATATTCTCATATCATATCTCATATACGATATGAGTATGAGTATGTGTATGTGTGCGCGAATTTGCAATAAATATCGCCACTTTATATGACAATAATAATCATAATTTTTATATACACTCGGATACGATGAAACTTAATATTTATGAGAGACAATAGAATCATCGAATGGAGCCGGTTGAAGATAGGCAGGCATTCGCATTAGAATAATCTATTAAAATATTGCATTTGAGGAAAAAGTATTGAGCATTTTTCAGCAGAAAAAATTCCTTTAGTAGATGAAACAATTTTGTTTCAGACCTCTGCGTAGGTAGGGTCTTTGTATCGGAATTTATTACTGTCTGTTTTATTTGTTATGGCATATTTCATAGCTATCGTGTCGGGATTTTTCATTGAAGAACAAAGCTAAATAGTTTTTCACCAGTCATAAATCAATGTCCACCAACGCAAGATAGGCTAAGGCACCCACTGAGACTCTTTCTTCCAATTTTTGATTGTATTATTGCCCTGTTTTTTAACAGCACTAATTTGAAGTCAACTTTAAGGCAGCAAGGGCGTTTTGTAGAGATCAGATTGTCTCCCTTCTTATCAAGTCATAAAAAAGTGTCTGACTTCAAGTTTTCTGGTAAAATCTATATATCATCCCTGATGAACCTAAATTATTATTTTTTTAATTTGAAACGAACTACAAGGTGTACAAGCTTAAAACCGCTATTTTTCGGTAAAAAACACTTTTTTTTCATAGAAAGCCAAAAATTAATTTACTCAAAGTATTTGCCCTCACTAGCTATATATTTTTCCCATCTCTAGGGCAATTTGTGTATACCATGCCAAAAGAATTCCTCATTTTTCGAGGCAAATCACTCGTCAAGCCATTATCCGACGTCTTCATACGAATCGAAGTGCTGTTCGGCGAGCACGTGACCCATCGACGAATACAGGTGATAGTCAGAAGGGGCCAGGTCTGGTGAATAAGCGGGTTGAGGTAGCACCTACCAATTGAGTGTGTCCAAGTAGTTTTGGACCAGTTTTGACGTGTGCGATGGGGCGTTGTCGTGGAGAAAAATCAGCTTCTCATGTCTTTGTTCATAACCAGGCCTTTTTTCACCCAAAGCACGACGCAATTTCACTAGTTGCTGGTGGTAGCAGTGAGCATTGACACTTTCACCAGGTTTCAACAGCTCATAGTAGATGACACCCTGCTGATCCTACCAAACGCCCAGCATCGTCTTGCGTCCAAAGCGATTTGGTCTTGGAGAAGAAGTTGCTGGTTGGCCGGGATCGACACACGATTTTTTTCGTTTAGGGTTCTCAAAGTATATCTACTTTCTTTTTTGTCTAGCAAGAAGGATTTCGCATGTGTTTTGGCGTCCCTCCATTTGCCTATCGTTCAATTCATGGGGTACCCATTTTCCAAATTTTTAAACCTTCCCATGGCTCGTAAATAACTTGGCTTGTTGAATAACAACTAACTGTTCGGCAAGCATTTTTTGCGATTGGGTTTCGTCCTCATCCAAAAGAGCCTGCAAATGGTCCTCAACTTTTCTGGGTCTATTTTCACGTCTTCTTGTCACTCAAGTCAAAATGGCCTTCTTTGAACCGCCGACAGTGCTTTCCGATAGCGCACTGTCTCCACAAGCATTCGATGCGACTCAGCAGCAGATTTCTTCAAATTGATGGAAAAAAGTAGAGCTTCCCGCACATGCTCTTTTTCTGGCACGAAATTAGACATGAATATAGGAGAAAAAATGTATGTTGTTGTATGAACTCATTGATGATGTTTACTAATTGACGTAAACAGATGTCGAACTCATAAAAAAAGGATGCACAGTCGATAATAGCTCAATATGCTCACGGGTTTAAGCTTGTACACCTGGTAAATCAATTAATTTTCATAGACTACTTTCAAATGCAACTTTGCAGTAACGGGGAAACTTTACAAACCCTGAAACAAATAATAGTCCAACAGTCCAAATTCAAAGCTATAAGTGCCAGCCTTCTGAACTTTCGGGCATAACCTGGCTTTTATTTTTTTTTTTGGCATAACCTTCTTCATTGCTGTAGAACTTCCGAGATTTTTGTGCAATAGCCTCTAAGCGCCATTATTCCAAATAACAAGTTGCACTTCAATATGGGTAAAATGCAGTTGCTTGCTTCGATAAGGCTTCTACTACGCTTCCATGTGAACGTTCGAAACTATCATTATCATATAACTTTGGCCTATAGGAAAGTTTTGTAGAGTGCCGAGTTAAAAAACTTCATTAAAACTTAATTAAACATTCCAAAAAAGACTCTTTAAAAGTAAGAGAAATAATTACTTCCATATAGCTTCTGGGTGCAAGTAAAAATCGAAAATTTGTTCATAAAATAATCAGCTTTCAAAATGAAGCATATACTATGGGATTAATTTTCATTTCGAACTACATAATACAGGTGTGTTATTCATACAGATATGTTAATCATAACTTTCAAGTGATTCACTCTAGCGCTACATATAAAATACATGTTACTGATTAACATAATGATTAGAACGATAGTATGATGGTGGTGATATTTGCTCGATTATGAAATAATATAATATATTTTATATCAATATGGATATGATTGAAGAGACATTATAATAATTTCTCTGCAATACTCCGAAGTATAAATTGTCACTTTAAAAAACCACTAGGTATTCAGAGTAAAGTGAAAGTGCAAATCAATTACTTTGGGTATCCGGCTCCAGCGCAACTTCTTTGGTGACAAATTGACCAAAGAAAAAGACCACATTTATCTTTCATAATACAATTTACCACCAGAAAGTGACTACCATTCCTTACTTATTGGTATTTTTTCCCCAATTTAATATAAATAAACCCATATATGTACGAGTACATACTCTAAACAGTGAATAAGTATGTACCTACATTCTTCGGTTATGTTTTCTTTAAGCTGTTTTGTATTTGCCACTTTAAAGTTAAAGTTTTAGTATGTTTGAGATGATTTAAATTAGGCATGCATACATATATGGGTGTGTGTGTGTGTGCGTGGGTGTGTCTTTAATGACGATGACGACAACAAAACAAAAATATCGATTTTGTTGAAAGAAGTTTTTCCGGTTAAAAACCCATTAAACAAACTTTGAAAACAAACAAACTTGTATGTGGTGTGTGGGTATTGTGAAAAAGCCCATAAAAATGCAAGTAAAACTTTTGCGACGTAAACGTTGCCGCCGCTGTTATCATTGCTATTGCAAAAACTGGGCCAAACTCTGCCAATTGCGCATACGCACCCGGCGCACACGGCACAAAAAGCGTACAAAAGTTTACAATTAAATGCTATCAAACTTTTGTATAAACATTGCCGCCGCCGCCGTCGTCAACCTACTCTCTAACCATCTCCAGCTGCCATTGCGTATGAGCTTCCAATTGTGGAAAGAGGCTGAACGGCTACAACTGCTACTGTGCTGCCGTTGCTGCTGAGAAGAGTCTAAACTTTTGTTTACTACATTAATTTCGAGTTTTTCAATAACTGACTTTGTTTTGGGTGGCGCGCAAGTTGAGGGCTGGGCGCATCTATAGTGCGTACGCACACACATGCACACACACACACACACGAGACACAACGCAGACAAAATTCAAAACTTTACTTTGACTTTGACGAAGTTTAGAAACAAACGCACTTCTTCGCCAAGGGGATCATTGTTGTTACCATCGTCGTTGACGCCACCTGTCCGCCATCCCACTTTCTAGAGCCAACTAACCTAGCCCAACTCGATGCAATGATGATGACGTATGAACTTGACTCACCACTCGTCTTGCACCCTTCACGAAAAAAAAGTGCAACCCTTTGGAGAATCAATTTGCAAGTGAAACTTTATTGAGCAGGGTGTGTGCAGATGGGATGGGGAATTTTTTAAATGCCACTCCATACGCACACACACACACACGCTGCATATACACGCAGCTTTGGTCGCAAAATAAAAGAATAATTTTAATAACTTTTACTTCCTCAAAAAGGGTTTTTTTAGTCAGTCAGTCAAGTCACCATTGTGACTGACTCATTTAATTTCAGAATATGGCGAAAACTTTTTGATTGTTCGAAAGTTTAGTTTTTTTTTATTTTGCTTTTTTTGGTTTTGGTTTTGTTATGAAAAATTTAACTTTTATTCAAGTAAGTTTTGAAGGCAGCGGTAAAGGCGACATATATGGCAACGACACTTAGTATCAAGGTCACGACGATAAAAGTTTTTTACAAAAAAAAAAGGACACACACAAATCAACGCGACAAAACAACCAATTTCAAGGCTAAGACTCCAAACTATATGTGCGATATGATAATATTTAAAGTTGAAAACTAATTAAACACAACAACAAATGAATGGAATCGATGACAAGCAAATTCATATTAACTGGAAAACTGTTTAAAGAGGCTGTTGCAGACAGTAAATAGCTTTATTACCATAAGGAAGCAAATTTTCAATATAGCGAATTTATGCAAATACAATTTAATCGCTTTTCTTAAATGAAATTTAAACCACTGTCTTTGAAAATAAAAAACAAAAAACAAAAAAATTGAAAAATTCAAAATTAATGAAACATTGGTTAAGCAACTTAAGACTATCATAGAATGCTGATTGTATCCTAAGGATTGTTCTCCCAAATAGTACACAAAAATGAGAGAAATTATGCAAATTAGTGTGGTTCGTTGGTAGCGCACCATCTGCGATTGCTGCAAAATAGGGTTTATTAGTATATTTTAGTATTCATAAATGATGTGATGTGGTTACGCTATACTCATGCCAACAAAAAAAACTGAATCGCAAAACAAATGTGTGCGATTGCAATGAAACATCTTTTCCAAGTTCAAAGTCTGATTAAGGCAGCATACAATCGGCACTTGTGGCTGCTGCTGTTCAGCTGGTCAATGGCACTTCAATTGAGTTCAATGCAAAATCAAGTGAATCGGAATTTACAGAGCATGTTACGTGTAAATGTATTGTTTAACACAATTATAATACTCAGGGAGAATAAATTTTTTAATTCATCAGCAAATTAATTTAATTAATATTTTAAACATATAGATTTGGCACAGGATACAATGTTTTGTCCAGCATTTCTATAATTATTCAGAGCCACTGAATTCGAATCTGGTGTTGATTTCATTCGATCAGGTCGCATTTTCTCCCTAACCTCAAAAAAAAAGTATAAAATATTCGTTGAAAGTTCGTCTCTATCCTCAAAAAATTACAAATCATTCGTTAAAATACCCGGAACCCATCCAAAAAGGTCAACGTAAGGTATCCATAAATTTTTTTCTCCTCAGCATTTTTTATATATCTCTGCCGCTTAAAGAGGCTCCCCTGGGAAAGTTATAAATTTTTCCTGAACTTTCTTCCAATCGCTCCCAGAGTTCCCCTAAAGGAGACAAATATATTAAAAAAAAAAAATAAATAAATATGTGGCACTTAAAGCCCCAAAGGGCTCATTCGCCGAGCTTCTCTTCCATTACTGTTGTGCGTCTTAAATTTTGGACAATATTAGAAGGGACCTACTTATTTTAGCCGGTTCCGAACGGCAGAACACTTGTGACATCACTTTTTCTGAGCTTTGTCACAGAGTTCTTTACGAAGCTTTTTCATGGCAAGTTGTTACTGTCGGAAGAATTGCCAATTGCTTGCCGACAGGTGGGTACCATTCGAAAGAAAAATCTTATCGATATTAAATTTGTTATGCATCAGCCGGGGATCGAACCACGACCTACAGATGAGAAGGCCAGTATTCGAAGGGATCTACTTTTTTTAGCCGGCTCCAAATGCGACATCACTTTTTCTGAGTTCTTTTAGAAGCTTTTCCATTTCAAATTGTTACTGCTGGAAGAATTGCCAACTGTTTGCCGACAGGTGGGTAACGTTCGAAGAAAAAAAGCTTTTCGATATAAAATTTGTTATGCTTCAGTCGGGAATTGAACCCACGACCCACAGATCAGAAGGCCAACACACTAAACACTGAGCTACGGCACTCACTTATTAATTTTTACTACCCAATATATTATCTGAATACACTTAAAGCCTATCTCTTCGCATTACAAAGGGTCCCCTACAAATTATACGCTTCCACCACTCCCAAAGTGCCCTTTGATGTGTAAAATTTTTGACCGTGTCCCATTGGTTTTTATTACTCAACATAAATGCACCCTATCTTCACTCCTTAAGGAAGCTGCTCAAAAAAATTAACGTAAAAGCATATGAAAATCGACGAATATCCTCATCATTACCCAGGAATTCAGAGCAGTGAAATATATGATCGATCTCTACAGCGACTATCTTCGAGCCTAAAACAAATTCGCAAAAGATTTGTGGAAAATAGAAATTGAGATATTCTTAACGACAAGAAAGGCTCTGCAGACTTTTTTCCAGATAGTGATGAAATTTCGCTTGTTGACTACTTAAGAACAAACATATTTGACTTGTCTTTCTTAAAAGACACTTTCAAGACCTTATGAAAACTTTATAAAATATCAGCTAACGCTGGAATAATTGAAGTCAAATTACAAAAATAAAAAATAGAAAGCCCATTACATACAATATTTCAGTTTACGTTATGTTTAATAATTCATATGCGCGGGAAATCACATTTTGTAAAGCCTTCCTTCCATCATCACGACACTGCTTTGTAGCTGTTGCCACAAAATGACAAATGATGGCGCGCAAACATTTGCCAAATCCACGAATTTACATAATGACATAAACAGCGGTAAGCAACAACGACTCCTCGTTTTCCACCTATGTACATCCATCCATTCAAATCGTTATTATCACCGCCTACTGCCTGGCACCTGCCACCTGTCGTCTGCTTGGCTTGCATTATGAGGTAGATATAGCAACAATGTTTCTAAAGACGCTGTCGCAGTGCCAAAAAAAAAAAACAAAATAATAAACACAACAATAAGGGCTAAAATTATTTATAACTTGAATTTCTTCTCTTATGGTGTGCTCACGAATGCATTAAAGTTTAACACATTAAATGGCATGTCATTTATCCCCCCAAAAAAATAAAAACACCAAAAATGAACACTTTACACATACATATGACACCGAGACGCCGATCTGAGAAAATTCTACTTGAATATCCTTTAAACAGGTGTTTCTAATGATTTTACGAAAGAAAAGAACAAATAAAATAAATAAATGTATTAAGTCATAGAAGAAGAGACACTTTTTTCTGTAACAATAAATCGATTTATTTAAACAAAAAAAACAAAATAATAAAACTATAGAAACTGTAAAATTCAATTATAGTCCATCTACATTTATTTAATAATTACCTATACCAGTATAGCAATTTTCTTACATATTCTTGCACAGAAGAAACTATAGCATAATTATCCCACCAAGTTGTCGCACTTTGTCATATGAATATCTTATTTACTCACAATGTCTTTGTACCATGCACTTACTTGTACAAGACAACTGGTAGGTAATTACACTAAAACGACGTCCTCAGGTAAATGACGCTTCCATAAGATAATCGCTCATGGTAACAACACAACTTATGTATATGCATAGTGTATGCATAGACACAACCGCCCCGCCATATCAACAAAAACACAATATATATGGGAAGTAGGTACTAAGTAATAACCTTCGTTTGTGCCAATTTTGTTAATTGCCTGCAATTATCATAATAAGCGAACACAGTCGGTGGCGGGCCCGCCAAATGGAAAATATCTCATAGTTGAGTTATGTACGAGCACATACGAGTATGTTGTATGAATAATATTTATGGAGGCTTATGGAGGCCATAATTTTAGTACACTATTTGTATGTGAGTATCTCTATAGAATTTCACTAGACGCCTTATCCCCCACCCCATGTTGAGAATGTCCCCAAAAGTTTTTGGGTTGGGGGAAAAAAACTGCTACACACAGAGAACACAAGAGATGATTCAGCCACATTCGAGTGGAATACATATTTTGATGTCAAAAGTCATTGGAAAATTCGTAAGAAATCAACTGTTATGAAATATAACGATTTTTCTGAAAACACTTTTTGAGACATTTTAAACGAGGTCGGTTTGGCAATAAATTTCAATGATCACAATGGCATCGACGACTCACTACTGAATCCCAATGAAATTAAGACCCTTTTGAGCTCGACTCTGGTGACACTAATTTACAGCCAAAAACACACACTGATGCCGCTATATTAGGAATCATCTTCTGATTGCCAGAGCTGGATATTTGGAAATGGGAATGTCCGTATAAACAGTTACTTCAACAAACCACCGTAAGCCTTACAATTTCGATGCTGGCTCTGTTAATAAGTTTTAGAGTTCTAATTTTCTAGGTGTACTACACATTTTGATTGACTGCCACACTCTATCTACTAATTAAAGGTAATGCAGAATAACAGTACCACTGGAGACAAGCGATAGTGCAGAAATTTCCTATTATGATTTTCTATATTTCTTAAAATATTTTTTCTAAAATATAATTTAAAAGGTAGGAATATGCTTTTCATCCAACTACAAAATGTTCGCCTGCTCTAACGTCTGCCTGTAAGATGATTGCTTTAAATTCATAGAAAAATCATTCATCGTTAAACAAATTAAAGATGCTACTTATCAGCGAACGAACAAAAATGTGGTGGAAAGCGAATTGAATTCCTAATTAAAACATCTCGACTCTCGAATTCACATTAGCAGCCCATCCAGGAATATGCAGGAGGAGTACGAGATCGATTTAAGCACTTTTGTACGTTTTCGTGATTCGCTCGGTCGGTGGGTCGGTTGATGGGTATGCGTTGGAACACCCCACCATATCGCTTGTATGGATGCTAAATTAGTAATCAGCGCTGGTACACCAGCAGATGGCTTAATAAAAACGCGTACGTGACCATTGCTTTGCTTGCACGGTTTTGTTTTTACTTTCAAGTCGTCTCCCTATTTTTATATGTACATGTTACACCGAACGTGTTCTTCCCAAAACGTGTTCATTTTAGGTAAATCCTAGAGCAGAATGTGGTATTTGTATGTTGTTGCAGGCAACACGTTACTTCTTTTTAATCCACGTGCATTTAGCCGAATGGTCGACGGATTGCGTTGCGTCAACCACAAGTTTGCGGTTCAGTTCAGGTTGTCGCTGCTGATTCGTAAATGTTTTCAAACGTATGCAATCAGAATACAAAATGATTGAGTGTTAAGTGCTAATCCTATTGCCAAAAATTGAACCCATTCACTTTACAGCTACACATTAAAGGGGGGTTTGGTTTGAAATGCCTTCAATTTTAGCTTTACACAAAACCTATCTATGTAAGAAGACTATTTAATCATGCTGCAAGATAATGAAAGAAAGTCGACATAAATTATATTGTCGATGCGCAAAACATTTGTACAAATATTTGAATGTTACAACCTAAATTGAGAAATTTTTATGAAAACACCGATACACTACTGGTATTTAGACAATTGCAAAACACATTTTATAAATAATTGAGATCATCGCTGGTGTGACTTGGCTCGACTAAACTTGACTCGACTATATATAGAAGCACAATGACAACTACGTGCCTAAGCTCTTTCAGTGAGCGTCACGTTGTATACTTTCTAAACGACAATGTCAGCAAATTTCTCATATTTTCTGACCATAGTCGCTGCCTTAGCCTTTATTGGCTCTGCCAATACCTTCGGCATAGGTAGCAAAATAAGGAGTAAACTTTGTGGAACAGGTGCTCGCAATTGGGGTGGCATCTGTCCTCCTACACCAACAACACCAAAACCATTACCACCACCCACCACTACGATAACAATAATTCCGACATCGTCACCGACATCACCCGGTACTGTCACGACTACAGTGCCCACAACCACCTCACCGCCAACATTTACCATTACTATACCGACCACTACTAGCACCTCGACTGGAAATCCAACGTCACCAACGTCACCAACATCAACATCATATCCAACAACAACTACATTAACACCTACACCAACAAGTACAACTACTACGACTAGCACTTCACCAAGTACTGTCACATCTCCCACAACAACTGGTACTACAACAGCGTCACCTACCGTCACTTTAGTACCCACCGGTGGTCCTACTGGCTCAGGCTCAAATACCGGTACCGGTACTGGTACTAGTAGTCCCGGTTCTAGCACTGGTACCGGCTCCGGTTCTGGTACTAACACCGGTACTGGTACAGGTAGTCCTAATACTGTCACGGGTAATACCGGCGCTGGTACTGATACCGGTGGTACTGGTACTGTCACCGGCACAGGTGGCGGAGCAACTGCTCCTGGTGCTGTCACCGGAATCGGTTTTACTGTTCCAGGCGCACGCGGCTTGGTCGACCGTACCAATAATGTTCCAAAAATACCAAACACACCCAACACGCCTGCTAATCGCAATACAACCCTTCATGATGATTTTGTTGAAGGAGCACGTGGTCGTCGTCGTGTCTCATATAAACAAATCCGTAAACACGTCTATCCAGTGCGTCGTCAGCGTGTTCTTAGACAAAGGAGAGTACCATTAAATGTCGCCAGAAGAAATCGCAAACTACGTTCACAATTAAAAGGCCGCAGGAGAGGCCGAAAATCTCGAAGTCGAAGAAATCGAAGCGGTTAATAGAAATTTGCAAATGATAAATAGAATTTATGTTATTGTACATTGATTACTGAAATAAATAAACAATTGTAAAAAAAAATATATACAAATTTTTATATTATTTTGTCTTTTTTCATGTGTAGTCCTCAAACTCCTAATTGGAGCATAGGGCGTCATTTTATAGCAAAAACCATAGTGTTTTCATTAAAATACTATTGTAAGAGCGCACTTTCAAATTGCATCAACATAAGAGTTTGGTACGCATTATAATCGAACCACTGTTCACATGTCGCTACCGCGAACTTAGAAACCAATCACTATCAGAAAGCTATCCTTTCCACCGTTTGAAAATAATTTAAATAATACGTCTTGAAATCAGCGTTTCTTCTAAGATTTCTTAGAAACGTCATATTAGTACAAAAAAATTAGGAACTTGTTTGCTTTGAATCCTCAATGTTTACAGAGGTTTGTTAGTCTTAGAATTTTATTACGCACCTACCTATTCGTTTTGTGAGGCTCTAACACGTAATACGCCAAAGTTCAAGACAAGGTCGTTCTGTTATCGAAACTGTACATACGGCTCCAAAACAGGAGAAGGTTCAGTACTTCAATCGGAAGAGCATGCCAGCTCCAGAAAACTCAGATAATAGACCATAATCTATGTCATAGAAAGCACTCACTTTCTGCAACTGTCTGACTACTTTTAGAGTTGTACTTCTATGCAAGATAAATGTAGATGGAGTCGTTTTTCCTTGATATGGATTTCAAGTCATTTATGAGTCGCGGGCATTGAAATCTAAGGCAGCTTTAATAGAATCCGGTGTTTTCCCCGTCAACCTGAATCTCGCTTAACAGTTGGTATACCATTTGCTACCGTGGTCGACATCATTTGTTATTTTGGCTGTTCTGTCTGTTCCGTCTCTAAACGCGCATCAAAATTCCTCCTATTTCTTAGGAGAAATTATTGCCGGTGTCTAGTGGCACTTCATGCCAATAGCCTTAATTTTCCTAAGCAACCTTTTATATCATAAACCAGATTTACGGTTTTCAAAACTTATGCGTCAAGAGGCGGAGAACTAAGCTCTGTAATACCATCGGATCTACTCAGTTTTATTCGGAAAAATGAAAACTGATATTCGCACAGAGTAAACAGGACCATTAAACTACTTTCGAACCTTTGAGGGTGTGTTAAAAAATTCTCAGATAAGAGAAAACTTTGCTAGAAACTTATTAGTTCATCAAGACATTTTATAATAAAACCGATTTGACTCGACATATTTAAAAAGAAAGAAGTTTAAGGCAAACCTCTAAAAAATGTATACCACAATTATTACTTCGTTCACGATAAACTAATATAAGCAGATCATGTTTAACAATATTAAAGAAAAACTCAGGCAAACGTGTTCGAGAGTACCAAACGTGAAGATAATTAGTTGCACTGTAATTCAATCTTCCACCCTAAGATCCAAGATAATTGAATAGTGCAAACACGGTGTATCGTAATCGGTTCTCTAGCAATCGTTAAGGCAACCATGAACCTGCACAATCCTCAGTTGACTATTTGGAAATAAAAGTGACCAGCTTTCAGTATTACTTTCTCATGACGCTCTTCACTAGGGACCTTAGATATATTGAAAAGTCCATAGTAGCTTATACGGACGCCTGGTGTATGAGCATCATATGCATAATCTTGACAAATGTTTATTTCTGGCGCGCTCAAGATATAAATTTCTAATAAGATATTTTCGCAAATATTTTTTAATCACGAAACCAGATTTTACATATTTTTCAGCCAACTATTTTCTTGATTTCCTATTTAATTTCGATGGGATCCTTGATATAATATTTTATATATGGGAAGCTATTGCCGTGGAATTAATATTATTGTTTGTAATTCACACAATAATACTTGTTAAGAATTATCACATCAGTTCTAAGTTCATATAGTCAGCCAGACCATACATTTTAAGCTCTCACTGAATAAATACAGATGAGATGTTGATTCAAATTTTTGTCAATTTATTAAACATAACTTAAACCATTTGGAGCATACACATATTTACACAGATCGGGTGCATTTGTGTTCATAAAGTTGACACCATTTAGGGTGGGATTGCATACGATTATAGACAAATTTCATTTTTTCTATTCTGTTGCTTATCTTAAGATAAGCAAATATTTGGACAATTGTATCAGAAACAATTTTTGTAATTCTGAATTACCACAAGTATATAAAGCAGCGTCCAACGTGAGCTTCGACATCAAACCATTCAGAGAGTTACGAACTGAGACAACTCAATTGAAGAATCGAAACAAAATGTACTTGAAGCTTTCGATTTTGCTAATACTATCGGCAGTTGTCTGCGCTGTTGAGCAGTCCCATGGAGTTGGTTCAACCCTAACTCGGGAACAACTCCAAAACCGTCTGTGCGCTTTGGATAGTCATTACTGTACAAGTATTGCTGTTCAACTATCAGCAAATACGGAAAGACCTCCTAACGATCGCAATACTGTTGTCAACAATGATGATGTCGAAGATGAGGATGGTAATGAAGAAGACGAAGAAGACGAAGAATCAACTAACCAATTAGCCCTGCAAAGAGATGAATACGAAAATAATGGTGATTTACAAGAACCAGGCAATACAGCTGGAGCTCGTGCTCGTCGCCGTCGTAATAAGAAGCTACTCAGGAGGCGTAGCGGTAGGAAGCTTCGTAAATCCAGACGAGGCGCAGGACGCAAAGGTAGACGATCTCGTCGTAATCGCAAAAATCGCAGCCGTCGTGGAGGAAGGAGAGGATCTCGGCGTAACAGGAGGACCAATCGAATCCTACCATTTTAATCAACAAAAGTATATGATTGACCATTTGATAAATAATGAATGAAATAAAATAAAAACAATTTGTTTAACGAATATTTACCATGTGGCTTTACTTCTGCATAACGTACACTCAAAGTACGTCAATATATGTATTTACGTTGTTGACTCATATGGTGTTCGAAGAACACTTTTGGCAGAGCTTCTCTTCCAAGGTATTTTAAGGGATCTTCTAATCTAGGTCGATTCCGAACAGCATAACCTCTGTGACAACTCCTTTCTTCGGCTTAGGCACAGACCTCTTTCAAATGCACAGCAGTTTATTACGTATTACTATTTACATTCAGAATATCAGAATATCAGAAAAATATAGTATATAGTAGTAATAGCACAATAATACCTGAAATTTCACCTCACCTAAATCCATATTCTTGACAATACGAAATGTCGGCTCTGTCTTGAAGAGGATGAAACTACAGAACACTTACTGAGCGACTGTATTGCATTAGCAAAAACAAGAAAGCAAATTTTCCACCATGATCAATTAGATCCCGAGGAAATAAAAAAGGGCTCCTGTTATGGACATACTCAAATTCATCCGCAAAGCGGAAATGATACTGGAAGAACATGGATTCCAGCTGATTCCCCACCTTAGACAGGTAATATCTAGGTAGAAAGGGATGTAATGCTATGGCTATACTTGAAATATTGGTGCTATACCTATAAGGTATAGTAGATTGGATGGTTGTGATCGCACGGATTACAATTTTATAAATGTCGGGATCTTTTAGGTCGTAGTGTAGGCCTTTGGGCAACCTACGACAATTAATTATTATTATTATTATTTATATTCCGTGCATCCAATCAAGTCATATTCAACTCGATTTTCAACATGCTCTTGTTTCTTTATAAACCGATAAAGTGGAAAAGTTCCACGAAATGGCTATCGTAACAAATCTGTAGCAGATCTTAATAGCACAAGTCTTTTGTCGTTCGGAAGTGATTTCAAAAGAAAATAACCGGATATTTTATAGGGTTTAGGAATATCATAGAGATTCATGAATTCATACAAGAATCAATCAAGAAACTTGATTCAAACATTTCACGAGATCTCATAAGCAATAATTTAGGTTGCATAACCCGTATCCAAAGATCATGACTTTAATGACATGACCATTTTGTCATAGAGCTCCTTCGGAGAATTTTTTAGGCGACAAATGGGACTCAAACATACATAACGATAAAATAATAAGAAGAACTAAATATTTCATTATCAGAATGGCAAACTAAATAAATGTATATTTTCAATTATTTTCAAATATTTTTATTCTTTTTTTATGGTTAATACAAATTATTCATTCTCATTGTTAACTTATCCGCGAAATGGTCGTGAACGTGTGCGCCTATTAGATTTTCTTCCACGGCGGCTTCGATTACGTCGATTCCTTCTTGCGACTTTCCTTGGTACTCGCTTTAACTTGCGATGGCGAATCACATTACTCCGCCGTTGCTTAATTAATTTTTTTACTGTACGCCGTGAGATTCGACGAGCTCGAGCTCGTGCTCCATCTTGGTCATCGACAAGCGAACGACTTACCACAGACGCGGTGGGTGCTAGTGTAACCGCTGTGCCACTACCACCACCGCCACCACCTCCACCACCTCCTCCTCCTCCGCCGCCGCCGCCACCACCACCACCACCACCACCACCAGTACCCTGTGTTGGCGTTAATGTCACGACTGTGCCTGGTCCACTTCCACCACCAGTACCAGTACCTGTAGTACCAGTACTTGTACCAGTAGGGCTAGTAACAGTACCAGGACTACTAGTACCTGTACTTGTACTAGGACTTGTTACTGTTCCTGTAGAACTAGTGGTACTAGTTGGTGTCGTACTGGTCGTGTAAGTGGGCGAGCTTGTTGTAGTGGAACCTGGATAAGTTGTGGTCGATGAAGTTGGTGGAGAACTGCTGGTCGTATAAGAGCCCGTCGGTGATAGGGTGACTGTAAATGTTGGTGATGTTCCCGTTGGAATTAGTGTTACTGTCGATGTAGTTGGTGTAGATGTCGCTGTTGACGTCGGAATTGTGGTAACAGTTGTTGTTGGTGTAGTTGTAGCTGGAGGTGCTGGTGGTGCTGGCGTAGGCTGTGGACACAAATGCGGTGCCAAAGCACAAAGTTTATTAGCGAATATCGCATTGGATTGTGAGACAAATCCAAGTATTATTGCCACAGTAAATATCTTGAAGTACATTTCGTATGATCAACTGAACTTCAAGGAAAATATTGAATTGATATCGACGCCACAATATGTCCCGGCTTTTATAGTTTTTATTGTGGATGTATAAAAACTGTTTGCAGTAGTGTCAATATTGATAGATCTGTTAAAACAGAAAACTAAAAGAAGAAAAGCCTAATTACCTCATTTTGAGTTGTATTTACTTTCATCTTAAATGTAGACATAATATTTATTCAAGTGCATTGCATCACTAGTGGGAAGAGTGCATTTGGAGCTCCATGCATATAAAAGACCATAACAAATTGTAACACAGCATCATATCATTTTGTAACTTTTCATTAGAACACTACACAGAACTGAGTTCAGCAAAATGATTCCAAAGACCTCCATGACCATCGTCCTATTGACATTTGTTTGTTTGTTACACCAGTCCTCTGGTGCTGTGAAAAATCTATCCGACCAGGAACTCCAAAATCGTCTCTGTTCGCTGGATGGCAGATACTGTGATGAGCTTCCAGTTGAAACCGATAGAGCGCATGAGACCAATTCACAAGTAGACACCAACGGCAACCAAGACACTGATAATCATGACCATCATGTTGGAATTGACGAAGGTTCTGATAATACGATTGGTCACAAAGAGCCAGAAGAGAGCTTGAAATCTGGTGCGAAAACAAATACTGAATCAAGAGGTCGTCAACGTCGCAATCGTAAAGGAGCTGGAAAAAATAGGCGTCGTAACAGAAATGGCAAAAGGAGAAATCGTAATAGAAAGCAAGTTAAAAACGGCAGAAGAAGACCAGTTCGCAAGGGAACCAGCAGGAAGACAACTGCCAGTGGTTAGATGACGGTTTATTATCTGGTTGATGTGGACAAAATTTGTATTTGTGAAAAATTAAAATAAATGTATAATTAATTAAAAAAATTCCATTGCATCTGTGATTTGTCAGGAATACATATTAAACGAGAATTCGAACGTACACGAGGCGACGGTAAAAATGTGTTCGCAGTCCTGTGTACACATTTGGTTGGGCGCAGACATCTATAAAATCGATTTACTAATTCATTTCATTTTACTTAAATACATATGTACATTCTTATATACATGTGGGTGGAGTTTTCCAGTGGTCGATGTTGTATATCCACACATATACATACACGTACTACATACATATATAGTCTACAAGCAAGAACATGAGCATACGATGCGTCCAATCAGAATCGAAGTTTAGCAACACAGCAACAGCTACTGAATCAGCAGCAGCAGCAGCAGCAGCAGCAACAACATTAACGCATGGAATGTCATGTGTAGGAGTAAGTGAGTGACAAAAGGGAAGTAAAAAAGAAAATGAAAAGGAAAAAACCCGACGAAGAAGCAGCAGAAGAAGAATTGTAGCATATCCCTTAGGGGCCACAATTTAGAGAAGCATGTTACGCGTCGTAGTTTATCAAATGTATGTATGTACAATGTGACGAGAAATATCATACGAATAAGTCTATTTGTACATGTGTGTGTGTGTCGTGTATATATGCCGCCTTTGGGCGAGTGGAAGAAGAATATCAATACGCAGGACCCTCTCTGCTTTATGCATCCTACAATGTCGGCACGACACCATATATGGACCTACATAAGTATATACAATGTACATTATATTGTACATACATACTCGTACGTATGTACATATGTGAAATATAAGCATTTATTATATATATATATACTATACATATTACATATGCATTGAATACTACTTTTAATTTTCTACCAATAATATTGAACTGGTCCATTTGTAATCAAGCGCTTTATTGAGTTTGTATTGAATTTATCGTGCAACGTGCCACAAGACTAATGTGAAATGAATGAAAGCAATTTGTGTAGATAAATGTGTTTATGGAGAAGAAGACAGAAGACAACATTGCTGCTGATGATTGAATACATACATGAACTTTATTGAACAACATCGTCGACCAACTAAAACCGATGAAAAGATAAACTTTTATGATGATGGATTTCATTGAATTTGCTGTCAATTTTAACCGCCCATCTATCTGTTCATTCAGATATCCATGCAATGAGTAGAAAGGATGTTTAAATTCATAAAAGAAATATATGCATGCATATACTGGGTATAAATGCATTAAAAACTCCTCACAATCTATTACCTTTTTCAAAATTTATCGGTAAAATCATAGAAAAGATCACATAAATTTGTTACTAATATTTTTCATAATTAAAATAGAATATTTTTTAATTACATTAGAGGATATGAAATACTGGAGAAATTTGAGGGCACCACTATTCAATTATGATGGAAAGTATTAAGTCCCTATTTTTGAGAATCGAATACTTCAAAATAAAAATGCATCGAGTACTATCATCATTACCGAAAGTTGCTTCTAATTTGGCAGCACTTTTTGTTAAAATCTGACAGCTGTGAAAATATTGCTGCTTCTCTCCCTGCGTCAATGACATCAAAGTTTAATATTTTAAAGTATAAAGTCTAGTAAAAAGTAATCCATTATTTTTGCATTAAATTGAAGGTTTTACTTAGCATAGTTAGAATGATCCTATTTAGGTCAAATATGCACGGTTTTGTTCGATAACTTGTTGCCATTTTGAAGCTAATTTCATAATGTCACTCTCATAGAAACCCTCGTCCCTATTGGTAAAAACTGGGGCAGTCGATTTTCACAAGCTTCGCTTGAGGAGAATTTTTCACCAACATAATCATTCGCCATAGACAGGAATAGGTAGTAATCACTTGGTGCCAGGTCTGGACTATAAGGTGGATGCATAAGAACCTCCCAATCAAGCTGCCGGAGCTTCTGGCGAGTCACTATCAATTTGTGTGGCCTGGGGTTGTCCTGATGGAACACAATTCATCTCCTATTAGCCAAAGCTGGCCACTTCTGAGCGATTGCTTCCTTCAGAAGGTTCAATTGTTCACGGTACAGGTCCGAATTAAGAGTTTGGCCATATGGGAGCAGCTCATAGTAGATGATTCCCTGCCAATCCCACCAAACACATAGCAAAACCTTCCTTACCGTCAATACTGGCTTGGCCAACGTTTGCTCCTGCTCACCGCGATTCGACCACGACCGTTTTCGCTTGACGTTATCGAAAGTGATCCACTTTTCATCACCAATAACCAACTGCTTCAGAAACGGATCGATTTTGTTGCGATTCTGCAGCGATTCGCAGATGGAAATTTGGTCCATGAGGTTTTTTTGCGTTAACTCCTATGGCATCCATACATCTTCTTTTTGTATCCAGCCTTATTTAAATGGTTTCAAACGGTTTTTTGTGCAATTTTTAGCTAGAATAGTAATAGAAACAGTGCTTATAAGACGGTCAGACTCGACGATTTCCATTATTTTATCGATATTTTTATTGCCATCAAAATTACCGGAACGGAATCGACGAAACTAAAATTCCACGTGATTGGCTGTTACAATATCAAGACCATAAACACTATTCACATTTTCAGCCTGGCTTGTGTTTGCGCCTTCATCGAAGAAAAACTGTAAAAAATACAAAGGAAACAATTTTCAACTAAATTGTAATTTTGAACATGATTCAACCGTTCTCAAGAAATAGTAAGCAAGAAAGTATTATTTGAACATGATTAAAAAAAAAATGAACAAAGAAATTGTAATTTTAAAATTGATTCAGAAACTGTATAGACCGATTAGCTTTCAATTTGGCAGCACTTTTTCACTTTTGTTATTAAATAAGTGATAGATGATGCATATGTGATTTTCCTGCTGCCTCAATGATACCAAAGACCGATATTTTGAAATTTTTGATAAAGCGGATTCGAACACAATTGAAATACAAATAAATTATAGTTTAAAATATATTCGTCAACTGTTTACAGCCTTTAGTTATCAATTTGGCAGCACTTTTTCATAACTTTGACTCGACAGCAGATTCTGATCGTGGTCAGATTTTCGCCACAACCTTCAGGTTTGTTTTGAACATCAAAAATACTGCAAAAGAACGAATTATGATGGCTAAGGCGGAAATAAGCTATTCAGAATCTTTTGAATATGGGGCTACTCTGGTCCGTCGGACATCAAATTTTTTTTTTTTAATTTTTTAATTTTTTTATTTTTTTTTTTTTTGAAGAGCTGTGTAATTAGAGTGGGTACCAAAGCTAAAAGTTCAAAAAAAGTTTATAAAAATGTCAAATGGATTAATGGTCGTATAACGAGGTAGGGGTGTACTGTTCAATTAGTCCGTTGAAAAATCAATTTTTTATTTATAGTTTATTATGGAAATTATGATTTTTCAGTTTTTATAAAAATTTCAATATTTTTCAAAGTAAGAAAGCTTAAAGTTGATAAATTTTCAAGATTTTTTCTCTTTAAAGACCACCAAATATATTTCATTTAACTTAACACATTCGATGCTCTGAGTCCACGGCACTCCATTGCTATAACAGATTTTTTTCGAAACCGCTTCGCACTTATTAATCCAAAACAACATTAAATTAATGCGAATAAAATTAAAGCACAAAAATTTTATGTAATTTTAAACTCATTCGATCTTCAATAATATTATACATTAAAATTCAAGTAAAATGAAAATTTAAAACAAACATTTTCTTATTGATTTTTCGTCTAAAAACTTTAACAATGCAACTTTATTCATAACTAGGTTAACAAAAATTCACAAATTACCCCTTCCATGATCGCTCTAGGAGACGACTGTACAAACTTGCTTACATATAATTTACATTAAAGAAAACCCCAAAGAAAACTTTTCATTAATTTCACGCAAAAAAAAAAAAAAAAAACAAAAAGACGCCCCAAAAACAAGAATAATACAAACAAAAAGAAAATGTGACTTTCAAAGTCACACTTTTTTCTTTGAAACTTTCATTTAGTGGTAAGAAATATATATGTATAAGTATATATGTAGATGTTTCCTATATAAATATTATACTATATAAGCGAAAATTTTGTACATAAGCCTTTTTTGCGTATGTGCATATATTCTATTGTAGTTGGAAACTGGCAAGTAGATCCCAATTAGACAAACGGCAAAATATATAAATTACTCCAATTTCGAATAATAAATAATGGCGAAAAATATGAAAATAATAATTTGTACATTACCAGCAGAAAAATATTGAACATTTTAATAACTCATATTATCGAGGATGACATTAAGCTTGCCTCCCTTCCCATCAAGGAAAATGATGCAGCTTGCGTTAAGTTAAAAACTCGAACACGAATATATTTCAAATTCACTATCTTACCTCTTCTAAACTTCTATATGTCAATTTTCATCTTCGTCGCATTTCTGCGTGAATAATTTGTAAATGTCATTTTTTGACATCTATAATCCAATACAATATGATCTCAAGTATTTGCTTAACATTAGCTTGCCAATAACAATAGAAATACAACCCATATTCTTTGTTGTTTACATATTTCATTCTTCTTTGACTTGTTTATTTACCATACACTAGTATGTATAACAGTACAAGCCTTCATTATTGATTCAATAAATTTGATATCGACAAGAATCGTTGTACAAATAAGCCGCAGGCGATACTTGTCATCGCGTATTTGTTATTCGTATTGTTGTTGTTGCTGGTGTTTGTTAATGCTGAACGGTGGTTTGTCAAATGTCACATTGTTTAGATAATTTTCAACTTCATAGGGTTTTATGTATAAAGTAAGTTATCTCCTTCCACTGTTTTTATTTAAAAATTTGTTTCATTTTTCGAATAGTGATATGTACATATGTTTCAATTAATTGCTTTAATTTTTGAAGAAAAAATAAATTTCTACCTTCAACCATAACATCAAATGCTATTTGAAACACAATAAAATGTATTTACATCAACAATATATTGAAATAACTAAATAAAATACCAGTACATACGAGTATACCCAAATAGAATCCAATTTACAATCCGCCATGTGAATCAAAGCAGCTGATTGCTATCAATAAGCTATAAGTTATTTATGTTTAAAATGCTTTAGTTTTCCCTTGTCAGCTTCTGGACTTTATCCACTCTGACAGTGTGTGTTTCCACCAAGGAAATATGTATAGGTGGTATGATAAGTAACTGCACTTGTTAGAGGACAAATAATTTTTGGAATTTCCCAATGCTGCAAAAAAAAAATTCCTAAATTTGACCGAAATACTGGTTTAGAATGTTGTAGAGATCTGAATAGATCTGATAGCCAGACGGTGTAATATTTTGTGAATGTTAAGGGTGCGGTAAATCTTCCCATTGCAAGCCTTTAATTTACGCTAGATTGAATTTCGCTGTGTCAAACTGAATATTGTCATGTTGCAGTATTACACCTTTTCTCCGAACTTTTCCCATAGGCCTGAATGTAGACGTTGAAATTGCTGAAAATATATCTTAGATCATCCACGTCTCAATATTTGACAGTCCAAGAGCAACATTTAATGATCCAGGAATAATATTTAATGAAACCTTCTCTATTTACGATCGAAATCCTCCACTTTTTCTATACATTACACCGGGTTTTTTTTCGCTCGCGTGAATTTTTAGTTAAAGTAGTTAATCATCGATGACAAAAAGAGTATGAAGCTGTCATTTACAGGTGCTGTATTGTAAGAACTAGGCGATAATTTCCAATTTGAGCTCTTTGGAAGACAACTGCGAGGCATTATTGTTTCACAAAATCATTTCAATGTTCACTCCACTCCATACTCCATCATTTCTTTACACTCTATTTAACGTATTTATTAGGGCTGTTCCATTAATCGTTTAACTGAACAATTTGATTAATCAACATTCTGATTAATCAATTATTTGATTAATCAACATTTTTGTTAATCGAAAATATATTATTCGAATAATGCAGAATTTGATTAATCAAAAAATTTAACAATTTATTTAATCAGAATGGAATTCTTCGAATTCATATATTTATAATATATTCTCCAATATAAAGTAGACAGACCGCTTTTAAAAGCTACAAATATTTCTTTCATAAATCAAAATTCTGATTAATCGTAATAATTTAAGTTTTGATTAAACGAATACTTGATTATTCATAATTTTATATTAATCAATTTATTCGATTAATCTCAAGTTAAAGTGTTTACTCTATTAGGGTTCTTTATTTTCCAAACACATGTATTTATCATACGCCCCATTATAAGCTGTGAATAAGAGGTGAATTGTTATGGAGTTCTCTAAAAATATTTTCAATCTACGTAATAATCACACGAAGTGTCTTCTTATAGAGAGAAAAATTTAACTAAATCCACATATCAAATTTGTAAGTTAACTTTTTGTGATTCGATTAAAAGAATGCGATGGCAAACATCATCGCTGCTTCACCTACTCAATGTGTCGAAATTCTACTATTAAATAGTGTTTACGAAAACGAATTTTCACACTTTGCCGTATTAAAAGCTTCACATATGTGTGTGTGTGTGTGTAGTATGCATGCAGGTGATAGATGGAGTGTAGCCATAGGCCGTATCATAGATTATCTGCTATGAGTATGTAAGGAACTTGCAGAGTAAGTAAGTCGTTTGACATTTTCCAACAAGAATCACTTGATTTATGGTTGGTTGTTACATGTAGCTACCTAACAAGTGTGAAAGCAGGGGTCGTCTTCTTCCTGCTATGCATGCATAATACACTTATTGTAACGAAACTAAATATATTGTTGTTAACGTCATTTGGCTTTACTATTTCTGTGGGTGTAAGTGAAGCATATTTAGTATTTTTCTACATTTCTACACATATTTTTAGTCATTGGAAAATTTGTATGTATTTTGCATATAACTTGCACTTCATTACTACGCAATTTATGGCCAGACATATTAACAAATATGTACAATTTCCTTAATGCCGCGCCAAGTCGTGCGAATGCACTCAAGTAAACATTTGTAATATTCACACAACATACGTACTTACATATAGCTGGGTGACATTGCAATATACATGCTTTTTATAGTTAGCTCAAATATAGACGAGCATAATACAACATATTATATGATATAGACATTCAGTATGATGGAGAATGATACTCATATGATTATCATATGAAATTACTTAATTTCGTAAGCATAAAAGTGCACAATCACAAAGATAGCAATGAGAAAGAAGCGACCATATCATGATGATGATGATGATGATGATGATAATGATGATGATGATAATAAGCCGGATACACGAATAGACAAGCTGAGGAGGCAAGCATTGCTCCCGACATTAATGTCGCTGTTGTCGCTTTCATTGCTACTACAGAAACTGCTACTGCTCGTGCTGCTGCTACTGCTACTGCTGATAAGGATGAAACGTCTTGTGACTTTGACTTTAATTACTGGATTTATAGGTCCTTGGAGATAATCTGCTTTGTCGTATCGTATCCGTTGTAAGTTCTTTGTTTACAAAAGACTACTAAAGGCAATATGGCATGGAGAGTGAGTGAATGAATGGTGAGTGAATATCAAATAGACAATGCCAAAGCATATCACACAGTCATAAAAGATGGAATGTTACAGGGTAATTAACAACACAACGAACAACAGACCGAGCAACTACTACACTCACACACAGACACAATAACACCTAATATTGTTATTGTCACTAGAAAATAGTTAAAGAGCAGCAACAGCAGGATATGTATGTATTACCCAAACTATTTTGACATTACTCATTCTATTGTAATTACAAATACACATTCAACACTAACAATTCTATATGCTATTCGTGAATGTCGCAATAGCAACCAGCCAGCGAAATGAACATTGATGTTGACAGCTCAAAAAAGACGGGATGTTCACTCATTGATGCCGGCACCATAATATAATGTACTACAAGTACGTGATGCGCGAATGTGATACTCACATCTACATATGTACATATGTATGTATGTATGGTAGATAGGTACACACACATACGTTTGCAGCAATTAAAATCAGATATATTATAGAAATGGTCCTGTCATCAAAGCATTAAACATGAACATGCAATTCAACGCGTTCATTTATGTGCGTTGTCTCATGAATTTCAACAAACTGTCAACGTATTCAAGTAAGCACTCACTGCCGTATGTAATAGACGAGTACTTACCTTGTCGTTTTATAGCAAAAAAAAACAGCGTAAAAAAAAAAACACCTCGAAATATCATGTAAGTGTGTTGCTGCCCATTCTTTGCACTCGTTGTCATGAATGTGGTAGTAAGTAGCAGCAACAAAACAACAACAACAAGAGCAGTATTTTTTTTTTAAGAAAAAAAGAAACCAAAATGAAAAAATCATTTAACTTGCCATGAAGCAAAAGAATAATAAACCAGCCAACAAACGACAAACCATTACCAAAACAACATCATGTTGCTTAACGATGAGGTGTGAATTGGTATTGGTTTGTGACACTTCACAACTGAATGTATGTCGTTACAAGGTGTATCGTTTTGAGTGAAGAATATGGGACAAGGATATTCACATTTTTCGCTGTCTCAAATTAATTATCTTAAATGTTAGCGTTTAAATCCATTTCATTTTAGAAATAAAGCGATTTCCCCAAAATCCAAACAAGAATAGCAACAACAAAAAGAACAACAACTACAGCGGCCTTTAAAATTATCGGTAGAAATTTTAAACTGCTTTTTTTTTTCTTTCATTGGCGCATCAATTAGAAATTTACAGGAGTCTCAGATGCTTCAAAATGTATTTTACCGTTGGCGGTTCGGTTTTCCTCGACCTCCATCAACGGATTCCGAATAGAAGCTCTCTCAATTACTTTAAAAATTGCATTTTTGAGATTTAGTCTTCCAATTCGTCAACTTCCACTACCGGATTACGAAAATATTCCAAGCTTATACACTATATATTGTATTAAAACGAGTTTGAAATGTCCAACCCTTAAGGCACTTTGAGATTTGAGGGACAATATGTAGTCCTTGCAGGTAAATGAGGTATAAAAAACAAATGTAGTGCTAATGCAGACCTTTTCAATGAGGTATAATCTCGCCAACTCAACCATGAAACATCAAAGTTATGAAAAAAATCCCATTACGAATGATTTAGATACCAAATAAAATTAATTATTATTTAAAAGTTTCAGCAAAAAGCTCTATGACAATGCCCACAAAAAATATGTCACAAGAGTTCTGCCATTTGGAATCGGCTAATAAGAGCATGACTTTTTCAGTACTTCCCAAATTTAATACACATAACAATTATGGGAGAAAGCTTCTCGAGATTCTGATTGCTAAAGTGATTTTGTCTTAAAGTGAGAAACTCAAAAGCTTGATAAAATCTTTCGAAATACACAATGTACTATAAAATAGCCCAGGAGGCTATTTATGATGCTCTGACAACTGACTCTGCCTATAAAATTCAAAGTTTGCACATAAAATCTGCAAAAAAAAATATGTAACTTGCTTGTCCATATCTAACAGGCCTAGTCGTAGGAACGCCAAAGACCTCTCCACATTAAATGTGGATTTTACTTCAATATACCTGAGAAAATCAGATTTAATATTACTCACTAGCTATGTACTTATAAGGCTATCACACTCTAAGATACCACCTAAAATGGGTCTATCTAATAGGAGACTTGAAGCATCTACATAAAACTAAAAGACATATGTTCAGTACAGCCGTTCTCAATCCGTCTAACATATATAAGAGTCAGCAAAATAAGCTAAAAAGAAAACATAACTGCCGAAATACGCTGTCAGCGGTCAAACCAGTCTTGCGTTGGAAGAAGAAGCTCTTTATTACCACATTGATACACCCTGTGCACATTCAGCAAGTGGACCCATTTAATCTGCATAATTTCTCTCTTTTGCAGCAGCACAGCCAAAACGACAACAACAACAACAACACCAACAACGACAGTGGTGGTCCTTCAGCAAAGTGTCAAGTGTCTGTTAAAAGCCCTTATGTTTGGTGTTTGCCTTTGTAAGTGTATGTTGTGTTTGAGAGTATGAGGTGCTATTATTGTCAACATTCAAGTGTTGATTTTATGCGATATTCCGATTTTGTTTTTTTTTTGCACACTTTTTTTTCCGCTTTTTCACTCTCTCAATCTCCCTCTGACTCACACTCTTTGACTGTTTTTTTTTTTTCCATATTATGATTTTGTGACCTCACAGCTTACATAAACACTTAACGCGTTTGTGTACAATGCAATGCAATACAGAGAAATACAAAAAAAAGTGTGAAAAAATCAAATAAAATATGGTGAAATTAAAAGCAAGTGTCAATTGCATTTAGCCCATAGTAAATCATAAATTCAATATTGAATTATATAGATATTTGAAATAAAATTTACAGACGTACGACTTGTTCGCCGCATACAATTGTACATATGTATGCATGGAACTTTGTAATTAGTGTCATCAATTAACTTGAGAATATTAGCAAAAGAAGAAGAAGAAGCAGAAGACAATATTAATGCAGCAGATCGTCTGAATTATTCTTCATAATCATTTTAATAGGAAGAGCAGCAGAATGGCATTCGACTGTGTTAACAAGTGTAATTATCGAGCATTACACACGCTCGCACACACACACATATATATACACACATAAACAACAATAGAACCAAAGTATTCCCAAAAAGGACATTCAGCTTAGCCTTTCATAATATAATCATTGTCTGAAGGAATTGACAAAAATTATTGTTGGCATTTCTTCTCTATAAAAATCCCCATACAACAGCATACGATGAATAATAAAAGGCTATGATTAAATAAATGTCGAACGTTGAATCCTCCCCAGCCACTTCGTCCAACACATTTCACATTTGTCATAATTGCTACTCGTCAACACCACTCGCGCTCATCTTAACTATTGTCTTTGTGTTGTGTTGTGTGAGTGTATGTGTGCGTGTGCGATAAAATAGTTTTTGGTGTTCTTTGTGGCGTAGCTAACTAAAGAAGCATACAAATTTCCTTCCTGCTGCCTACCGCCTTTTGCGCGTAAATTACTAGTAATTTTGTTTATCGCAAGACAATTATCCAAACGAATGGGCTGACAAATGAGCCGCGCGTTCAACTGTTGTGATTTGACTAAAGTCTCCCTCCAAACATTCCTACAAACCATACATGTATGATGCTTGAATACAAGTCTGGGGTGGTCGTTTTAGAAAGGGACAAATTATATACAAGTATATGCGTATGTACAACATGCGATGATGACATGTGTGGCTTTCATTTGAATGGTTTGAATAAGGGTGATGATGGAGCTACTACGTACATGAGATTATTTCATTTCATCGTTTCATTTGTTTGTCATACAAAACATAACAACTATTTACTACTACACAACCATTACCAAATATATGTATATACAGTGGTGGTAATTTCGATGAACTCAAATGTATAGGAGCACACTTTTTTTTAAATAGACTTCGACATTCTAATTTCAAAAAATGAATTTGAAAGTATTCACGATTTTTCGAGATATAAATTTTTATTTTTTTTCATGCTGTTTTTCCAAAATAATTATAGAAAATATCAAAATGAAGATAATCCAACAGGCTAACAACCATTGCTAATGATTTTGTTTAATAATTTTCATGAAATGGGCAAAAATATATAAAAATTGTGATAAAAAAAAACGGGAAAACTATAAATCGTAAAAAAAATATAAACATATTCTTTTATAAAGAAGGGCGATGAGAAAATGTGTGAAATTAACATATGTCTCCATTTATAACCGAAAATTGACAATTTAAAACCCATCGCTGCACAGGAATCATGTCTGGAGTGGTAAAACATATGACGTATTATCATTATTTTCACCTAATGATAGGTTTTCGAAGCATACTGAAACCCTATATCCACTTTTTCACAAGGCACTGCTGCAAAATAAACATTTTTATATCAAATAGGCTCCCACCATCCACAGGATGCTCTTAGAGGTATTGCGAATATCATCGATCTGCATTTATTTTTCCTAAAAATCGACTAATATCCACATATCTGTCCGGAACTCTGCCTCTAAGAGGGTTTGTTTATTTGAAATTTTGAGTTTATTGAAATTTCGACCATTGTATATACCTATGCACATCTCAATATGTGTGCATCGTTTAATGACAGCTCATCTATTCATTGATGTTGTTGTCGACATTGGCTTTAGTTGTAATGCTCAAAAGCTTCCGAATGATATCACTACAAGATGCCAGTAAGATGAAAATTTTCTATTTTGGAGTTATACGTACATACACACATGCATATATTTTCGTAATTTCCGGATGATGTTGCAATACGCGAATACATATTTCACAAATTGAAGCTATTTTGCATTTGTCAACTGCAAAATATCAACCAAAAAAAAATCAGATCATCTTCAATCGAATGAATCAAATTAAATAAGCTCATATTGATTACATTTTTCCTGCTTCTTCTTCTTCTTCTTCTTGATTTTGCTTCTACCAATGTTATTTAACGTTTGCATGAAGCACTTTAAGTTATCTAATTCTCATTAAATGTGTCAACGTTTTCGTTTTATTCACAGCATCATGGAATTCCCCAAGGAGCATATTTTACAAAGTAAATGCCCTTTTTAAAATTCGTTTCTCATTGTAAATAGTTATATATTTAAAGTAAACAAGAGGAAGAAGAAAAAACGTCCAACCCAGAAATAAATAAGAATGAATAAAAATGGAAAATATGAAATAAAATTCGGTTACCAACAGCACGCAATAATGCACAGAATTGCGTCGTCTTTATCCAATTATGAATGTTGTCATTACAGCCGCCAACTACAACAATAACGACAAGGAAGTCGAAGACACCATCGAAGCGATGGTCGCGCGAAAAAATCTCATTACAATTTCATTATATGCATTTGCGTTGTCGCCGTCTCCCACTGCCACTCTCTATTTACTTGTGTACCTTATGTCCAAACTACGAGTACCTGGCTATCCATTGAGCTCAAGTGTTGTGACGGTTGTCACGTGCCCACCCATAGTCAAAGAACGAACGATAACGATGGCCACAGCAGCAGCACCAACCAAGGTAAGGTAAGGCGATAAATTTATTTAAAAAAAAAATAAAAAATAAAAAAATCTCATATATACAAATAAAAAATAGAAGATTCAACATTGTTATTATTTTCATTTATGTATATTTTTTTTGCTGTAATAACATGCAATAATAAGAAGAATAAACTTTTCATTCTTTTGTATTCAAATTAAAATGTTATTTATGTCAGATAGTCTGATGAAGATGATGCCGATGTTTTTCATCTTTTATTCGAGCATAGAAATTAAGCTGTTGCAATCGGCTTACTTTAAAAACAAAAACAAAATAAAGAATAAATTTAAAGTGTATTAAACCCCAAATGTTAAACAAAAGAGGAATTTCATGTCACAAAGTCATCGAAAGAAAAGAAAATGAAAACATATTGCAAAAAATAGAGTGGGGACCATGATTCGTTCCACAAAATTTCCAAAAATTCATAATTTTAAAACTAAATCAGAATATTATCGAAATATTTCAAAAATTTATGAAAAAATTCAATTTTAAATGCGGATTTATTCAAGTTGGGACAATCTTTGATATACTTTATTAATAATGTCTTGTGAATTTTGCAATACTTTATATAATTTTGCACTTTTTGGCATGAATTCATTTAGTCACAAATTTTCACTATAATATAATAATATTATCAGAATTAAGCTAAACGTTTCAGTCTTGCATTTATTATTCACAAATCGAATTGAAGCTAAATAAGAAATTAATCCAATGTCTAAATTTATTTTAATTTTAAATAATTTTAAAAATAGAAACTTTACCGAGTTAACCAATTTTAAGAGAGAAAATGTTAAATTATATTATATATTATTATATTATATATATTATATTATATATATTATATTATATTACTATATTATTTAAAAATCACTTTAATTTGAAAAACGTTTTTCGACAAAAAATTATATTAATATTATTTATAAGAACCACTTCGATAAATTATCAAAAATAAAAATATGACGGGTATCCAAGCTCTTTATTCCGTGCTTAAAATCACCGGTTCGAACAACTAAACATTATTTTCTGAAGACAGATGAGAGTTTTACTTTCAAAAAGGGTTCCCGGCCACCAGTCCGGAGTCGAATGGCGCTGAAACTGGTAATAGTTTCGGCTACGAGGTCTTACCAAAAGACTTTAAATTTGGCACTACGGGTGATCAGGTTAGAATCCCTCCAACCTGATCGTTGGGAACGGACCTTCGGGGATGTTTTCGTGGTGATTGTGGTAACCCATAGAATACGCGGGTAGAGTATTTCACGTCAAAAGGCGTGGGGCACTCGATGTGGAGTTGCATTACAACCGGAGTGCTGACCTCTTACATCAGAAGAGGTTTTGGGTAGGCCTCAATCCCCACCAAGGAGAGTAGTACGTCCATTCAACGTGACCCAATTAGTACCATAGGAACCTGGAGGTTAGTTTCCGATTTTCCAATCTTGCGGGGGGCTTATCAACGCTTCAATTTAATACATTCCGCTGTGTGCGTCGTGAGATAAGGCCATACTGGCACGTGCTCACGATAAACACTGCTCAATCGTTCAAAAAGAGTGCCTGCTTGTCAACGAGCAAAATCGTCCGATAGCAATAATTTGCTATAAAAATATTTCTGAAAAAAAAAACACTAAGAAAAGGCTTAGGAAAAAATAAGATTATAACATAAGAAACCAGCCTTTGAAAAGTCGACTCAGGACTAAAGAACACACACAACATTACTGAAAGTGAAATCCTACCGCGATTCCTCAGAGCCTATCTATAGTTTCTTCCTTTTATTTTTTCAATGATATTCAATAAGTAAAAACGGCAGATAGAACTCACATTCCTTGGTTTCAAAACTGCATCCGGAAATTTTCGAATTTGAACTACTCTACTAGATTTTACTACAGTAAATAAGCACACATTTCTGTAAAAGAATTATACTGCCAATTTACGGTATAATTCTTTAGGATGAATTATAAAAATTAAATTATGTGTTAGCTTAAAATTTTCTGCATGTATTAGATGTATTAAAGCAATACTGATTTATAAAATTATACAAAATTCGTAATATTTCTTATAAAATAACTAGTAAAAACATAAAGTAAAGGCTTTGGAGTGTCGTAAAGGCATTTGTCCCATTACTTTCAGCTTTCATATTCTCTAATCGAAATTTAAAAAAGAAACATTTTAGATTGTAGCCAGGGATGATTTAGGTAAACACCATGTTTCTCAGTGTAAGTTGGTGGTAAGAAAAGAAAACGCCGATTACTCTATGAAAATAGTGATACAAAAGAGTTAAATATTTAAATATTCATTCTAAAAGAACTCAATCATGTCATCAATATGAATGTTAATGCAAATTATCGAAAAATATATTCCAAATCTATAGGATTACAATTCAAATAATTCCATTTTTTGAAATACCAAGCTTGTTTTGTAGAAATTTGATGCTTAAGTCAAATTTAAATATTGTTTGTGACCAAATTCAATTAGTTTAATTTATAGCGAATTTAGATTTTAGTTAAAATAAAAAAAAATAAATATGTGGCACTTAAAGCCCCAAAGTGCTCATTGGCCGAGCTTCTCTTCCATTACTGTTGTGCGTCTTAAATTTTGGACAGTATTAGAATGGACCTACTTATTTCAGCCGGTTCCGAACGGCAGAACACTTGTGAAATCACTTTTTCTGAGCTTTGTCACAGAGTTCTTTTTTAGAAGCTTTTTCATGGCAAGTTATTACTGTCGGAAGAATTGCCAATTGCTTGCCGACAGGTGGGTACCGTTCGAAAGAAAAATCTTATCGATATTAAATTTGTTATGCATCAGCCGGGTATTGAACCACGACCTACAGATCAAAAGGCGAACACACTAACCACTGAGCTACGGCACCCAGTTGATTTTAGTTGATCAACTCAAAACTGACTGGCAAGTGAGCACTTCTATCATTTCTATCTTATCGTTGTATGGATAGTGCAACAGTGACAGCATAAAGAAAATGGTCAAAAATCTTCAAATGAATCCTAAAATAAGCAATCATCAATAATCACTCAATGTAGGTGGTGGCATCGTTATTCATCGAGCAGCATTAGCTGCATAATCTAACGCCCAATATGTATGATGTCATGCTTTTGCCACTTTGACTATCAACTATGTAAGTCAATCGGCTCGCTATCACCATCCCTTCGATAGCAATATTGAATGTGACAAGATAATCACTAATATCCGCTTTCTCGCTTTTTCGATTACGTACTACAACAACATGCTGCATCGTCCATTTCCAAAAGTAATATATTGTACAGTACATACAATGAGTACATGAACATTATTCCTAGTTATTCGTCGTGCAATCGCAATTGATATGCAACGGATGTAGTAATTGCCTTTACTTACAACGAGTGTAACAATATTTTGGTTGGTGAAAACATCAAGGAAATAGCTTCAGCGGCGGAAGTTCGATTTCCGTACGATACGTAATACGCAACAACCAAACTGAGGATGAATTCCAGGGATTAGCACGCCTGATTGGTTACGATATGATTAACTTGTTTGTATTAGCAAGCGTCAAATGGAAATGCCATTAGGATATTCCCATATTATATTAGACATGAAAGATGATGATGGTGGTTGGTGGATATACAGCGGTCGGATGTGATACAATATCATTCCGTTCCATCGCTCAGCCTCTAAGTTAATGCTAATGCGTAGCATGTTTTCAATACAAACTCGTATTAAATAGAATAAATACGCCAGCCACAATACTGTTTTGCTTGCTAAACGATTTATATTCAACCTACTTATGAATGCATGAAAGTAAATAGAGTTACTGTTCTTTCCCAACATCGAGTATATCTACACGTACTGGTCATAGAAAATATTATGATGCAAATAAATTAAACACAAACCAACATACGCCGGCAAAAAGTGAAAAAATAAAAAATTCACCAAACAAGATAAATAAGAATTTCATTTAATCCTGCATACTTGTACGAGTACTTTTATTAGATCTCAACCATTCAGACCCATTTGTGTTGTGTTTTTTTATATACCTAAATACCTCTACACATACTGTTAATACTCATAAGTGTGTCATATTTACATATCTGTTTTTGTTCTTCTTCTTGTTTTCTTTATGGAATACTCGTATATTTGTGTAAGCAATAGTAACAATATTAACATACTCGCTGCTCAAGCATATGCGAGTAGTCTTTCATATGTACAAGTAAGTAAGCATCGAGTATGTAAGCATCGTACAAACACGAGGCACTCATTTAAAACACATTTTTAAATATTTAATATTGTTGTTGTTTGTTTTGTGTGTCAACAGACAAATGTACACATTTAGGTAGTACATACATATATACTTTAGGTAATATGTACATAATTACATGTGTTTGATATTCCATCAAGTTTTGCGTTTCATTAGTGAGTTTAATTATCCACTTTCCCTAACTGCTCACTTCACTGATGCTAAAGAACTCTATTTAAAAATAGTTAGTTTATAGAAGCTTAATCAAAATTTTGTATTCTAGTAAAGCTTTCAGGAAAAGGTTAATCAATCATTCGAACATTAATAATATCAATTTCAAATAATTTTTAATCCATACATATGTTACCACCACAACTATGCCAAATAGTGTATTATGACCCATTCCCAATTATAAATAATTCCTTTAGAAATAATAGCTGAGTCGTAGAAAAAAGCTATTGTTTAGCAGGCGAGATAAAGATTTCTATACATATTTAGGTTCATTTCGTACCATAACCTAAAAATAATAATAAAATATCCATTAAAATAGTCAAAATCACCCCTAGTCGGGTAAAATTAATTTTTTCTGCTCAACATTTCTAAACCTACTACTTACCTACTCATTCATTTTAACTACAAAATATTTTTTAAACATATGATGGCGGTCCCAGAACTACCGGACCTGACATATAGATGGCGGCAATAGTTTGAAAAAAATTAACATGTTTTAAGTTTCAAGGCGCCACGTTGTTTAGTATTTTGTTTTTTTTTTTTTTGAGCCATCGAAATTAACAACCTCAGTGAATTTGTAAACATGGAAAAAATTGGTCACCGTTATGTAATTCAATACTTTCATTTGAAAGCTGAACTAGATTCTACCCTGGGGTCTTCTAGTCTGCTCCTTCGTTTACGGCCATAAAATATTGGGTGGCAGAGTTTATACGACGTCGTACGAGCCGAACACCGTAGTGGTCGACCAATTGAGGTGGCCACACCAGAAACGGTTAAGAAAATCCACAAAATGATATTGGATGATCGCCGGCGTCAGCTAGGTGAAATTAAAGGCTTTTCAAAACGTTCTATACATCGTATATTGACAGAAAATTTGGAGATGAAAAAGTTATGTGCAAGATGGGGGCCGCGTTTGCTCAGAATAGAACAAAAACAACGTCGTGAAGATGTTTCTATAGAGTGTTTGGCGATGTTTCACAGTAATAAAGCCGAGTTTTTGCGTTGATTCGTAACCATGTATGAGACATGGGTCCACCACTTCACACCTGAGATAAAAGGGCAGTTAAAACAGTGGACTGAAAGGGAAGAATCGTGTCCAAAGAAGGCGAAGACAGTTCCATCTGCAGGCAAGGTTATGGCGTCTATTTTTTGGGATCCACGTCGCAAGCGGCGAGTATTATGCTAATTTGTTTCAGCGTTTAAGTGATGAAATTAAAGAAGAAAAGCTGCATTTGGCGAAAAAGAGCGTGTTGTTTCATTAAGAAAATGCATAAGTTCACATATCCGATATTGCGATGGCCAAAATCAATTAATTAAAGCTCGAATTGCTTCAACACGTACCTTATTCGCCAGATTTACCTCCTTCGGATTATTTTGTATTTCCAACTTTGAACAAAATGGCTTGGTGGTAGAAAATTTGCAAATAACAAAGAGGTGGAGTCTGCGGTAGATGGCTATTTTAATAAGCCAGACAGTTCATACTATAAACAGGGTATCGAAGCTAAAAGGAGATTATGTTGAGAAATAAAGAAATTTGTTGTTTTCTTTGTTAGGTCGGATAGTTCTGGGACCTCCCTCGTAGTTGCTCTCTAGCTTTACACCTTGAGGTGGCTATATATACTAAAAGCACATGAAATTCGACAAATAACCCCATAATTGCCTGAAAATCACTCCTGGAGCGATGGAATATTTGACAAACCGCCATCAATTTTCTCTACTCGACATTTTTCAGAACGTAATTACTCCTTAGAAAGACTTTCCTACAAAAGTAACTAAAAAACACCTGAAAATCACCAAACAACCCCGAATAGCCAAATAATCACACCTAAAACGATAAAATATATGAGTCATCCTAATAATTTCTTTAATCCCAGTTTATCCCACAAACATACGATGCTTTGCGACCAAGTAAGATCTTCTTATGCCCTATCTCTACCCCTTATGGGTGATCCCATACAAAATTTGGAATAAACGCTCTATTGAAGCGACAATATTCTTGTCATGATCGTTCAAAATTAATTTATTCATTTAAGAGTGATCAATTTTTTATGCGAAAATTAGTCTAAACATTTTTTAATGCAAGTTTCCTTCATATTTATGATTTATTTTTTGCGAAATATTTTGAAATCCAAATAATAAATAACATATTTTCTTTCTGCTCACTCAGATTCTCTATTTGATATATTTCCCTATTTCTCTTATTTCATTTTCATCCAAAAGGACTCTTAAGAAGTAAATTCAGCACTTGTCATTCACATGCACCAACTCACATGAATGGCAATACCATATATACAAGAATTTTAATATTAGAAATGTACATGTATGTATTTTGTATGGCAGGTGAAGTACTTATGCAATCGAATGTGTCTAACAAACCGTTAACAATTAAGACTATTGAAATTTGAGTGCTTAGAATTTGGCGTGCAGTCCTTAAACAATGCAACCGCAATATCCACTTTGTATAGAATGTTGCTCACTTGATACTGAGAAGAGTGTAATTCAACTTAAATCGTTGCAGAATTTTTCTTCCTTATATTTTCTATTACAGCAGCTTTAATGTCATCACTCTTTAATAGAATTTATTTATTTAAATATACAAGTATCGTTAAAGGCTTGTCATATACATAGTATTCAAATACAATCACGTCAATATTTATTCTTACAAATTTCATGGGTCTTTGCCAATGAAGGACACCGCAATTGGCTTTTTAACATCACAATAAAAGCCACCACGATGAATTGTGAATCACCGCGAAATCCTACAGCGGTCCAAAAATTAGACTTTGTGGCATTTGGATTTTTTTTATTTTTATTTTGTTCGCATCCACCTGATCCTAAGTAAATACTACTGAGAGGAAAATACGCGAAAAAGGTTGCATGCAAAGTATAAAAGTGGCAAAGAAAAAAATTAAATATATACCAACAACTATAACAATAATAGCAAACAACAACAACAACAACGTTGAGAAAAGGACAAAGGAATACATACGAATATACCTACCTACAAATATGTGTTTTTTTTTTGTTGTTGTTTAATTAAATGAAACCAGAGGAATTGACCCTAAGGAAACGTATAAATTCACGCAAAATAAATATATAAACAGCATAAGAATTCCAACCAAAATCCATATTATCCTCCTACCCCAAATAAGCATGACTAAAAACACGTACCCAGATGGGGTTCTGGAATAAGGGATAAGGGATAAGAAAAATACCAACAAAATGAGTTTTAAATATCAAAATTATGCTCTATAAAATGGGAAGGTTTTCTATAAATTTTTCTCGGAAGGTTCCATTCGGATCAGGTTTTCTATAAATTTTTCTCAGAAGGTTCCATTCGGATCTCTACTAATGCGACAGCTTCATTACAACAGCCAAATGCGCACACATTGAGTTGGCCTTGAATTAGAGCTCGTAAAATATTTTTCTAGGTAAGCGTAATCCTAATGCAACCCCCTGATCATTTGTTGCCTAGTACTCATAGGAGGCACATGACTTTCATGTTCACGTTAATTCGATCCTATAGAGAAGGTGTCGTCACAAGATTTCTGTCAATCAAAATCGACTAATATAAGTAGATCCTTCCAAGACTGTCCCAAAACATGCACAGACATATTTCGAAGCCTATGTTGCCAACTATATATTATTTAATTTCTAAATAATTTTTCTATTCCCTTCGACTATTCATTATAAACTACAACTCTGTCTAATTCTCTCACTTATTCGCGCTTTCACTGCACTCAATCGTTCATTCACGTGGATATGCTCAAGAATGTAAAACAGTAGAGGGGCTGAAGAAAAAATGGAAAAACAATTGTGAATTGTTTTATGATTTTATTACTTTTGCTGTAATTTTTCTCTCTCCAACTTTTCATCCCATGCACATCCCATCCTATCCCATTCCATAAGTGAAAAATTGTAAAGATGCAAGTATTTATTTCACGTTTTATGTATTATTTTCCATATTCCTTTTATTTTGTTATTACTATGATTGTTGTTGTTTATATGAAAAATATCAGCGAAAAATTTTTATAAAACAATAAATAATTTGCTCGTCAATAAATCATGTTTGTATGCAAAGGGTTTTTCTATTTTTCCATTGCCTTTTATATTTTTTTTTTTTAGCTTCGATAAACGAAAGTATGATACGATTTTGGTATGAGAAAAATATGAGGTTATCCCATTGTCCATATACAGACTTAGATTGGATCGGATAAAATTCTCATTACTCAATTTATATACGAGTAAATAATAAATTCGAGTATGCCCCTGTAATGTGTGGAGCCCGCCTAAAACTAATTAATTTAAGTTTATTCACAAATTTGTGAATTTTCACGAGATTCAGCAGAATATTTCTATAATCCACATACATATGTATGTGTGTAGTTAGCAGTCACTCACTCCACTATGTATGTGCAAGTGTATGTATATATGAATGCGTAGAAAGGCCAACGAAAAAAAAATAAATAGAGTCAAGAGTCCGGTACTAATATAAATTACATTTTCCAACTAAAACGATGAGCCAAAAGTTGGACTGCAACTTGTGCTGACCATAAATAAATTCATATAAATAATATTTTGATTTGTACCCACACAAGCACAAATACGCACAAACTAGTATATATATGATGATATGTTGTACATATGCATAAGCGTATAACTAATAAGTTAAAGTTAACCGAGAACTACTATGCACATGTTGACAAATCGCCACTCAACCAGATTAAAAAGGAGACGACTATCTCTCTATATTGGCTATATTATCTCATATAAAATGCCTCACAAAAAAAAAAAGGAGAAGAAGAAGAAGTAAAAAAATAACAAGTAATCGACTCTCCGTTGCCAAGAGTCCGATAAATGGTTCAACAAATGAACTTAATTGAAATATGAATATAGTAAATACTACATACTATATAGGCTATGAATGATAGCTGGTGGAAGTGGGAGTGGTGTCACATAAATCATGCAAAAAAGTATGTATGTATGCATGCGATGGCAGGCGAAGTGAATTAGCTGGACATTTCAAGTCATAAATCTTCTCTGTTGTCAATAGACGATAGATGGTGGAAATCTAGAAATTTATTGGGTTTGGGGAAAAACTATCGGATATCAATTCAACATTAACAATTTCGTTTCTTATTCAAAATGAATTTAATCTAAATTTTTCCTAATATAGGTAAAATTACACTATTTTTGAAACAAAAACATAGCGATCAAGTTAATTATATCAATTTTGGTGAGAAATTTGTAGAGAAAAAGTCAAAGGAGATCGGTTATACATTTTAAACTCTATGAAGTTATGGGGTTGTTTACCGATTTTCCTTATATTTGTTGAACTTTTACACTATTTACTATTTATATTGTGATTTTGATCGAAAATTCAAAATTTTTGCATGTTTTCGTCAACCGACTGAGATATTGTCGGTAATATTCGTCAGTTTGATAGCGAATCAACTATTTGGTTCGAAATTAAGTAACGAGTAAGGTAATAGAGGCGAAATTCGTTACATTCCACCATAATCGATACTCAATTTTAATGACTAGTAGAAAGTGAGTGTAATTTTCTCTCTTTATATCGTTGAAAAAATGCATAATGTATAGATTTTAATAAATTTGATTTTGCAATATTTATGTTGTGTTTCAATTGTCAAACGCACATTACAGCATTGCTAGTTGAAATCAATATTGCACTGCTGCTATGGTACAAGAGAGTTTTCTGCTACAATATGGCGCCCATATTTTTTCCCTCATCACAATACGTTTCGTTTGAACGAATGATTGAAAATGTCCAACCTTTTGCCTTTCTTTTATTATTTTTTTTTTTAATATACAATATATAGTATATTTTGAAAATATCCACAACTTAAACTGAATCTTATGAAATAGAAGCCATATATAGACTTGAAGATTTTCCATTGCACTCATATTATCACTTTCAGTACACAAGAATATCGACGAAAATTTAACATAATTTTTTTATTCCACATTTTGACAATCTCCAATTAAAATTGAAGCAAACATTATAAAGTTAAAAAACGTAAAATTAAAATTTTCTGTTCCTTCTGCATCGCTGGCATCGTTGAAATGTTTCTGCTCCTGAATAGTATCTTTTTGATGTGCTTGTCTGGTGCGGTCGTTGGCATAACTCAGGGGCAGAGCATGCATATGAAGTACATACTCATATTTACATATATACGTACTCGTATACTTGCAATATAATTTTTCAATTATGATTATTGCCTTTTTTTGATTGGCATTTTTGCGCCACAGCCACAACATCATGACGTAGGTAGTTAGGTGGGTAAGTACATATAAGAGCAATGGAAAAAAAAAATGAGCAAGAAGATGAAAAATCAAAATGTTCAAGTACCTCATAAGATGGCTATGGAGAACTTAAAGCAAGTGGCTGCATAAACGTTTATTTCTTTTTTGTCGATTTTTGTTTTTTTTTTCCACTATGTTTACTCATAGTGAAGCTGTATGAATGAATTTACAGTAGCAGGGATTTCTCATAACCTGTAAATTTCTTCCACCATCCCCACACCTACATTTTTTCGAATGTAATATTAAATTTCGAGTGTATTTTGTTCTTGCATTCTTCTCTTTCTTGACTCTTTTTATTATTTCTTTTATTTTTTGTTTGATTTCATTGCTATTGCCATTGTTAATGTACATAAATGCATTTTGGCATTATTTTGCTTATGATGCCACCACAAAAAAAAACTACAATGTCAGCGGCACAGTTACTAATGTGATGGCAAAAGTTAATAGAGCTGCATTCTGTTTATTGTACATACAAATCAATGTGCGTCATTAATGTTATTAATTATACATATTTTTGATGTGTTTTACATGGTAAATGCCATTACGAATGGTGCTGCTACTACATACTTCTAATGTTGCTGCAGTTGTTGCGTCGCTACTAGTGCATACGATAGTTACATGTTTGCCCCTCAAAGATGTTAAATGACGGCAGCTGCAACATAACGATCTTGCCTTGTGAAGGTAATAACGATGGTAGCTCAAAATACAAGCGATTGGTTGTCAGCATTGCCAAAAGTGCCAGGGCCGACTTGCAGCAGTAAGATAAATAGATAAACAGCTTTGCGTATATACGTATATACATTTATATATACACTAATGTTTAATGTATGATATTGACACATTAGCAATTTGGCAATAAACAACATTTGTTTTTGTGGTAAGTAAGTATATACGATACTAATAATGTTGTTTGTCAAATTATTAAGTTTTTAATGTTTTTTTACAGTACATTCGCGGCTTAATATACAGCGTACATAGTTGTAACAGTATTTCGCCCAGTATCCGGCCAAGTAATTAAATCTGAATAGGTACTATGTTACACACTTTATCTTAGTAAATTCAGAATCATTATAATGATATTAAAAAAAGATTATTAATGAAAATGTTCGTTCACTTTTAAAGTGTTCATTTATTTTAAGTGCTTGTTTTCCATTATTGATTAATTATTAGGCAATGTAGTCGTAATAATTACACTAACTAACGATGCATAGTGTAAAATTAGTAATCAAAATATGCAAATGAAAAATTGTAGCAATATATTTAATGAAGATAAAACCAAAATCATGCATATAAAAATTAGACTATTCCATTCGATTTCGATTAATCGATTACTTCGATATAAGATTATTGTTTGTTTAAAATTGTTCATAATTTTTTGTAATTCTCCAAATGCCAATTTTTTCTAATTTTTTCTTAGAATTTTGCTATCAAATTGATCAATAATTGACAAAATTTTTCAAAAAATAGAGAAGTAAATTTGTTCCAAAATAGTTGCAAATAATTTTTTTTCGTGTAAATAAAAAGATATCGATACGTACAATTCATTCCTCTACAGAGTACAAAAAAGAATGATATTGATAGCTCTGTGCTTCAGTAAGATGTTAAATATTCTACATTTGTTGTTGTTGTATTGCCACCTATTTTTTACTCTCTCATTAATATTGCAATTGAACTTCTATTTCACAATATGCCCAAACAATATCATTTGAATTAATACAGGTTCCTTTCGTCAGCAATAAAGTTTAATGTAATTGTATTCATTCCTATCATTTGCACAGTGTTCACTTGTTCAATACAACAACGCTTTCGTTAAAGTGGCAGCAATCATTGACAGTAAAATATTGACATAACGAAAAAATTTTCAAGAACTTGCAGATTTCGGCGAATAAATGTGTGTGTAATTGTGGAAATTTACCACCTGATAGTTTTTTATATATTGCCTTAGACTTAGTCGATTCCGAACTCCTTCCGAGCTCTTCGGAGCTCTTGTGACATCGCTTCTATCTAAACTTTCTCAAGGAGCTCTTTCGAAAGCTGTTTTTCCATAAATTTTACTGCCATAAACCGATTTGTAAAACATTTTATTTAGTTCTGAGATGGAAATGTATGGATTCACAAACAAATCCTTACCCTCCACCTACAAGGCATCCCAAACTTATAACTAAATAAACTATAAAGCTTATATTAGATATCATTTTAAGAGTAGCAATAATATGAATTTGAACAATATGAATTTGAAATAGAATATTCTCATATCTTATTGATTTTTTACTCTGAAATAAGGCATCAAAGTTCTTCAGGTTCGATCCGAAGGAAAAAATTACGTATGGCATACCAAGAACATGAGACACGAGCTCAAAACGAAATTTAAGTTCGACTTTTTTCAAATAAAAAATGAAATAATCGTACAAAATAGTTCTACTCAATTCGCAGCTTCATTGTATAAATAAAATATTCGAAAATATGAATATTAATTTTTTTAATAAAAAATTACTATCTTAATCTGAAGAATCGTGAGCAACCCATTGTTATTCTTCCACGTTTTATACAGCAATAAATTCAAAAACCCACATATTTTTTCAGAATATTGACAACATTTTTGCGTTTTGTTATCACTTTTCAAAATAGAATATGGTTTTGTTTTAATTTAGCATTGCTAAACGTCTGGTATATATGTAATACGAGTGGTTTATTCAGCCTTATCCTTCAGCCGTTTTCAAATATTTTATATTTCATGGCAGTCAGTTGCTTCCTTGAATCATTTCATATTTGAAGAATAACATGTAACAGATGATAACATTGTCAAAGTTAACTTAACTTAATACTTCCTAACTTTCACATTTAGATTTTGTAATATGCAGCTGTTCTATCCTCACGTGTCTTTAATATTTAACCCAATTAATGATAAAATATTAAAAATTATACTTATATTAAACAAACAAGAAAACTGAAAATATATTTTGAAACACAAGTTGAAACGTTAAACTGGCAAGCATATGCCAGACTTCATTAGTTCACTAGAAAGTATTCGATTTACGAATATGGTCCTGTAATATAAAACATAGATTTTTATACACTCTGCATCAATTTTGATTTCAATGTGTCATGCAATATTTTTTATTTTGTATACACTTTTTTTTCATCATCACATAAGTTAATCAATTTAAAAATGTTTAACCACTTTAACCACTTGAAATATTCACAGACCAAAAAACAAACAAAAATACGGCAGCGGTAGAATGCGTGTTAATAGTTTTTTAATTGATCTGCTTATTATTATTATTATTATAATGAATTGTATAAATAAATAAATCAATTTATTATAATTTTAATATTCCATTGAAATTGATATCAATTCTAGAAAATTAGCAAATCTCATTGCATATTATACGAACACATGTTTATATGAAATTCTTATTAAAACAAGTATTTGCATAAAATTTTGTATAAGACTACAGTCTGACAAAATTTATCATATTTAGGTATGTACATATAAGTAGTGTGGCAAAATTTATTAACAATTTGATTTTAAATTTGAATGAATTTTACTGAGTATTTCAATTGTCGATTAAGAAGGGAAAAATCAATAAAAACTCTTGAATTTAAAAAAAGCTCTACATATTGACACTGTTTGCAATAAACTCAAATATGATGCTTTGATGTTGTTGTTGTTGTTGTTGTAGTAGCAAAAATACACAAATGTTTTGTTTTGTTCCCGTACAAAGCATTTCCGTATTATGATGAGGTGATTGGACCTTGGTCGACCATGTGGTCGAGTGTTTCCAGGACGTAAACCCGTCCATTCTTGCTTTGTTGTCATCCTTTCCAGTAAAATTTAAAATTTTTATTTTCGCTTCTATTTTTTAGTTTGTGTCCTCTGAGAAAAAGAGAGTGAAATCTTTGGAATCTAAATTATTTACTTCGCAAAATTTATTTTATAACTTTGTATCCATTTTGAATAAATATTTTTAACCATTAATCTATTAAAATTGTGACACTGTACATCATTAAGCTACCCTTCAACTTTCTAAATAAAGAAATAAAAAAATTCTAAGTAAAATAGATCAAATCAGGTAAATTTACGATTCAGAAAAATACGTAATAAAATATTCATAATTTAAAAACAATACAAACATCACAAATGTAATAGACATACTGCGGGATATACTTAATATTAAAATTCGTTTCTACTATAATGCATGTACGAGTATTATTAATTAAAATTATAATCAAATACCATTCGAATGAGCTATGAAAAAGTTCAGCAACACGAAATCAAAATACTCATTATTCATTTTTTTTCCCAAAAAAATGATCGCAATAACAATAACAACAACAGCGCAGAAGCAGCAATCGTCTCAACAATAAAAGAGTTAAAAGTGAAATATTATAATTACGTATAGTCAACACAAAAATGACACGCTAAGAGCCGAAATTAAGAAAAAAAACCACCAAACTTGTTGTGATACAATATTAATACGTGTAATTATGTACATACATACATACATACATGTATGTATGTATATATAACCCATATATTTAGGTATAGCTACAGCTGACAATGAGTGTCCACAACTCGCATTAGCTTAGGGTAAGTGAGTGTGTGTTGGCTTTCACTGCAATGATAGACATCGATGGTTTACTTGAATTTTTTTTTAATGTTTTTAATGTTTCCTTTGCGAAAGATCGCACATTAAGTAAATGTAAATTATATGAATTTATGTTATTTGTTCGATGCAGAATACTCGTGTGAGAATTCGATGACACTACAAATTTGTAATTCGTGATATGAGGTGATTGAAATTCACTGTGAATTTGTTATTTTAGTCACTTTAAATTTGGAAATTGATTTAAAATCGACTTTTTGGCTTAACATTTTGTACTTTACGGCATGAATGGAAACCGCTAAAGGAAAATGTTGATTACGATACATTGCTCAAAGAAGTCAAAATTCTAATCATTGGAAAAATTTAAGAATTTTCTGTACAACACTAAATTGAAGAAATTATTTTCTTAATATTTTTTTAAATTATTTTCTTACATTTCATAAAATACCTATGTGACCTATGAATGCTTAAACTTTTCATTCCAAACTTCAAAAAAAAAAACTAGATAATTGAAAATTTTTTCCCAAAAGATGCAAGATGAAACTATTGGGATAGTGATTTTTATAAATAATAGTAGAATATATCGTATAGTAGTAATGCAAAGTAAAACTTCAAAAAAGAGTATATTTCTTTTCTGTTTTATGAATTTTAGAAGAGAAAAAATCTATTAAGAAGGTAAAATTCGTTCCTGGATATATTCTGAATCTGAAAAGATACCATTTTTTAACATTTTTAATATAACAAAAAAAATAAGCCGATATTTTTTATAAAAGAAAGTAAATAAATTTCAGCACGCAAAACAATAACTTTTGGATATATCCATATGCACTATACAAACGTCCAACTTAGAAGCACTTCCCCTATGTATATAAAAATAATCAAATGTGTGCAAAAATATTTTTGTGGCCCTTGTAATTGGTCATATTGGAATATTTTGCAATAGATTGGAATAACAAATTTCGATTTTACTCATACTATGTTTCTATGTTTTCTACATTCTACCGGATTTCTAGAATTGAGAAAGCCCCTTTTTCATATTGAAACACATCAAATGATTAATGTGTAATTGCGAGAAGAAAAAACAATTGTACTATAATGTTTCTTTATTTTATAAATTTTGCGGTTTTATAGGTATCTGCCTATATTTATTTGCTTTTATTGTTTTGATTGTTGTTGATGCCTGAAACTGTTGTTGTTATTGTTACTGCTGTTGCTGCTGCTGTTGCTGCTCTTGTTGTTGTTGTTGTTACAATGCATATAATTACTGTTAGTAAATCACATTAAATAAATAAAATATTGACGATGAATTCCGTGTGCATTTTTATCAGTCTCTCTTCCGTTCTCTCACACACAAACTATATATACCTACAGTATGTATGTATATATGTTAGATTCCATGTACCATATATTTATATTGTATTAAAAATGCGAACAACTGCTAATCTATAAATGTATGTGTATAATGAATACATCAATGCCATATAAAATCTTAATTGAGATTTCATTTACTTAAAACTCGGAATCTGAACATTTCGAGCTCAGTTCAAGTTTTAAGCCAACACGCGTAAGATGTCTAATAATCGAATAACACACCGACGCCACGGTGATTACAAACGAATTGTGCGCGATCGTTTTTACAATGTCATGCCATTGATGCTAATACTTATTGTTAGTTGCATCAATGGATTGTGTGAGGGACGAACATCACCAAATTTAAAAGTGACATTGTCGCATGGTGGTACCCTAGTTGGACGACATTTGACATCGAATAGTGGTCGTCATATGCGTGCATTTCTTGGAGTACCATACGCAAAACCACCTCTTGGTGAGCTTCGATTCAAGGTGAGAGACGATGGCAGTGATTGTTTTCCATGTGTAAATCGGAAATACAAAATTCATTATAAAAAAAATTTTTTTTCTTCTGTAAATGAGTTTACTTGAGTGTGTGTGTGTGTGTGAATTAGCTTATTTATAATTTGTAATCAGATAAATGTAAAAGAGTCATGCAATAATTTCATCATTTAGTGTTACTTTATCTTCGTATGCTGCTGTCTCTGTCTCTGAATTCTAATTATATCATTTTCTCAAATGTGAAATAATAAAATAAGTGAATACTTAAGTGTCGTAGGTATTAAAAAAATATCCTTTCAACAGGCAACAGGTTTAAGTTTTAAAAATTGTTGAAGTCATCATGTAACGAATTTGGACATTTTTATTAATTAACTGTCCGTGAGAATAAAGAGATTTTCTCATAAGAACACAAAAGCAAAGGATAAGGAGTTTTCGTTTGGAACCATACTATTTATTTTTTTTTTTTTTTTAATTAAAATATTCATATGAATTTTATTTCATTATAAAACAACATAAATACCATTTATTATTAATCAATTAAGCGAGAGTGAAAGAATTGCACCAAGTTTCCTATTGATTTTTGTTCGCCTCAAATTGTTTGAGCAATTTCACTTTGGAAACTAAAGACTTAAGACAGTTTTAAAGAAAAAAATACGAAACGCCCTTAATTGCACAGAAAAAAACAATTTCTCAAAATGAAAACCAATTTTTAATCGAAAAATTTCTCAAATAACCAAATATGAAGTATTTGAACAAAATGGAAAAGTTGTTGAAGCGTGTATTGTGTCGTAATTGAATAGTCGAAATTGACGGGTTTAAATGTCAAAACTACAATATATATTATTTATTATTATTTTAATTATTTATTTTCAGTATTGCGCAAAATTTTTAAAGCACAAAATTATAGTTTTTTAATTCTTTGGATAAAAGAATAATTAAATCTTAATCTTCCGTTGAATTCAGCAAAAAAATTCAGTTTCGAATTCAAAATCGAATAAACAAATTTTGATTTTATTTTATTTATTAAGATTTTATAGGTTAAAAATTCGTTATTGCCTTTAAATCCTATCTCAGAACCACCATTAACACATGTAATGATGTCAGCCTAGAAATATTTCGAAGGATCAAGGAGGTGGTGATAAAATCAGTTTAAGTTTTTGCCTGAATGAATCCTTAAAAATCTGCTGCAATTTCTTGCTATCATCGCAGCAAAAGAACTGGCGCTTAGTGAAGACACCCCCACCCTCTTACAAAAGTGTTGTTTGAAGAGACCATTCGATTAGCCTATGCACAAACCACTAAACTATTGTTTACGTATTTGCTATTACTATCTTGCTCTATTTTGTAAATAATTGACTAATTTTCCATTATCCTGCTTCCCTGCAAAAAATTGTGTGTCTAATCTCTAAAGAGACTAATCCGAGATTAATTTCTTTAGCTATAAATCGGAGATTAATTAGTAGCTGATTGGTCTCTTTAGAGATGAGTTGGTGATCAATTTTTAAATTAATTAATTTATTTAGAGATATTTACCGATCGTTTGCAATCTTTGATTTTGAAATCACAAACACATATTTGTTTGTTACATGTACATGTACATGTATAGGCGACTAGTCTCTTTTTGTACCCGTTCGAGTATAAATTAATACATTTAGTCTCTTTATAGAACATACTCGAACAAAAGAGATCAAAGGTGACGGAATCGTTTGCGACTGATCCCGGACACATTCCGGACTAACCGCATTTTTTTGCGGGGTTTCTTTTCACAGTTGAATGTATTATTTTTTTTATATAGGTGTATGTTATCATTATACTTTTTTATCATTATAATTTCAAATGGATGTGTTTCGAAACAAAAAATATTTCAACGATACGATTTTTATATCTTTTGATTTAATTTTTATTGATTTATATTATTTCTTTAGTGCTCACTGTTGATATGACGCTACAAATTTTTAATTTGGACCATTGGCACGCCTCAAGGTTTATATAACATTTGCCACGTAGGTTAGCAAGTTTATGTATAAAGACAGCTGATCATATTAGCGATTAAATATGATCAGTATTAATCTCATTGGACCCTTGTCTTCTTCTGAAGGTTACTAGTATTGATGGTGTTTAATATGTATTGATAGATTTACTCGGTGGCCGAAGGCGATTCCAATAATTGATATCACGGCAGAATCTGTCGCTAAAGCTTTCTCCCATGGTTGGGTGTCCAGGTTTGGAGTTCCAGTACAGATCCTTACTGATCAAGGATGGTAATTCGAATCATCACTCTTTCGCGAATTTGATAATTTGATGGGTATTAAAATTACTCATGCTTCTCCATAACAGTCTCAGTGCAATAGGCAAATCGAACCTCATACAAACATATGTTGGATAGAAACTGTCTTCCGAGAGAATTATTTTCATCATCTGCTTCTCAACAGTGTAGTAATGGTTGCTTGAAGCAATTCAAATACGATATGTGACTCTTCGTTCAAGGGAGGTGAATGGTTATGGATTGACGAATGTTTTTATTTTTAAGGGTCCATCAACTTGTTCCCATGTCTTTATTCGGACGTATGCTGTAAAAGCACCCCTCCAGCAATCATACACAGGCCCACATAAAGTTATATCAAGTAAAAGCAGCTTGTCGCCTTGCTGAGTATCCCAAAAAACAAACATTCACAGACATGAAATTGCAATCTGGGCGCATTGTAAGATTTATTACGTGACTGCAAGGAAGGAGAGTCTTGTGGCTATGTTGTTATTCATGTTGATCATCTTTTGTTTGTACTTTTTCTGTGTGTATTCTAAGTATATAATTTTATTAAAATGAAATACTTGAGTACTTAAGTGTCGTACTAAAAATAAATTCCTTTCAACTGGTAACCGGTTTAAGCATCAACAAAAAATTCAAGGATTGTTAAAACCACTATTAACTGAGTCTTTCTAATTTTAAGTTCCAACAAAAAATATATTCAGTACTCTCTTCTCTTCTTCCTTGTAGTCTCCAGTGCCATATGGTTCGTGGAAAGGAGATAAATTGGCAATAAAAGATTCGTCGATATGCATACAACGAGATCCCTTCCGTCGTGACATGGAAATTGAAGGTAATGAAGATTGTCTCTACATCAATGTGTACACACCTGAGGTTTGTATTTTAATTTCACATATATCTGTTATAATATTGATAAAAATTGTAATTTCTATAAACACTTCTTCATACAGAAACCGCATACTGTATCGCCATTACCTGTTATGGTTTGGTTCCACGGTGGTGGCTGGGAATGCGGTTCTGGCATTAGTGGCTTTTATGGTCCCAACTATCTGATGGAACATGATATTATATTAGTCTCAGCCAATTTCCGTTTGGGACCACTTGGCTTTCTCAGTACCGAAACTACAGATTGTCCCGGTAATTTCGGTTTGAAGGATCAACTTGAAGTATTGCATTGGATTCAAAAGAATATTGATCGTTTTGGTGGTGATCCAAATAGTGTTACCATATTTGGTGAAAGTGCTGGTGGAGCCAGTGTAACGTATCATATGTTATCGGAAAAATCTAAAGGTTAGTTTTGTTTTTCAAGCTGGAGGCTTGCAGAGATTCACTTTTGTATCAATTATTTTTCTGACAGGTCTCTTCCACAAGGGTATTGCACAATCTGGTACATATTTTAATCCTTGGGCACAACCAGCTCATAAAGGTGTTCCAGCAAAGAGAGCTCACAAATTGGCACAAATAGTTGGCTGCAATTCAGATGCTAATGATTGGAGTAAAACACTGAGTTGTTTGCGTAAAAAACCAGCTGCGGATATTGTCGCAACTGTTTATGATCTTTTCGTGAGTGTACAATACAATCTATACATTTCAGTTCATCAATTATATTTACATACAGGAATGGGACACTGATCCAATGATACCATTCCCACCGGTTGTTGAACCCCAACATCCAGAAGCATTCTTAACAGTATTACCAAGATCCTCAAAAGCACCACCACATGGATTCGCTTTGCCACTCATGATTGGGGCTACCTCAGAAGAAGGTCTACTCAAAACGGCAGCACTTCTGAATCTACCCGGTCTGCTGGATGAATTCAAAACAAAATTCGACAAAGTATTACCAATCATTTTGAATTACGACCATCATTCCATCAATGTACAAAGAGATATTACGAAAAAAATTGAAGAGTTCTACTTCAATGAAGGTCACAACTATAACAAAGAACGGCACCATAATCTCACAGATGTAAGTAAGATAAATCTATAGTTAATTTAACTAATTTATTGTATAACTTAATATTATGCAGCTCATTTCGGATGGTTGGTTTATAGCTGGCATCGATGAGTATTTACGTCTGCGCACAAATGACGAGTTAAAAACGAAAATTGGTCCAACCTATGTATATTTATTCGAACACAAGGGCGCAGCAAGTTTTTCAGAATTATTCAAGGGAGGTCGTGAAGATCATTATGGTAAATGGCATATAAAAATATCAATATGTGGCAATAACAACTTAATCTTTTGTAGGTGCCTGTCATGCCGAAGAACTACAGTATCTATTTCCCATCGGTAAAGAACTTTTCGTAAGTGCAGCTCCCACCGAACGTGACATAAAACTGCGAGAAGCCATGACATTTATGTGGGTGAATTTTGCAAATAGCAGGTAAACTTTGAAGAGAATCGATAAAATCTTATCAACTGACTATAATGATTTGTGTTTTTCCTCCTTTTTTTTTGTCACACAGCAATCCAACACCGCCAGAACAATCAAAGCTACCTATATGGAAGCCAACTAAATCATATCCAGTGACATATGTGCTTATTGGCAGCAAAGATGAAGATGATATGTCCATATTACGTGACAATTATGAACTCTTTCAAGATCGTGTCAACTTTTGGCATAAACTTCGACCGCACATACCAGCCAAAGAGAGAGCAGCGAGCAAAGATGAATTGTAGATCCAAATTGTATTAACCGGATGGACCTAGCACTAAAGAAAAGTTGCCGAAGTAACTCAATATATTCAAATAAAAGAGACGTTCCAGTGCTAATACCTTATTAATTCCCCTATTTGATTTGATTATTGTTGCTTCTTGATCATTTTCAGTAGAAGATATTGTTATTTGTAAATAGTTAAATATGAATGTAAGAATTTGTTATTTCTATTTAAAATCTTCAACAACTTTAACTATTTCTTATCATCTCATACATATTGCACATTTAGATTCTCTTATTATTAAAAATATCTATGTATATCTATATATTTAGCTTTCATTTTACAATTCTTCTTGTTTTTTAGTATTAATATCATTAGTAAAATGAGTTATCAGTAAAATTTGTTTTTTTAATAAAAAATTAAATAGAACAAAGCATTAAAAAGTACTATATATTTATACAGTATCTTCTTATAGGTTTAATAAATATATAATTTCAAAATATGTTCAATAGTTTTGTGACAAATATGTCGAAAGTAAGTATTAATCGAACACCTTTCGCCCATCATCTTGGTGGAGCCAGATTTTCTCTGGCCGAAGAACGATAACAAGTGGCTTTCGCATTAGTTTTTATACTACACTTTCTTACCCTGTTTTGCGATTAATCTTGGAGCCTTACGTCAGCTCTTCCAAAACCGTTTACGATGGACATTGTCGTACGTGATCCATTACTCATTATTCGTTTCGGAAGCTGCCTTATTTCTCACACAGTTCATGCGGGCACCCTTTAATCGAGATTTTTGATAAATCCAGCAGCACGAAAAATATTTGAAACCATTTTCTGGACAATGTTTAGCTCCTTCGCAATCATGGCTATAAACTGTAAGCATTTTTTCAGGTGCTCTGAGTCAAGTTTTCACTGACGGAAGTTAAAATTTTAAAATTCAACGAATTTTCTCAACAGAGAGATCAATTTTCAAACATTTTACCTGCCCTATGAGCTATGAACCGTAGCTCAGTGGTTAGTGTATTGGCCTTCTGATCTGTAGATCGTGTGTTCAATCCCCGGCTGAAGCATAACAAATTTAATATCGAAAAGATTTTCCTTTCGAACAGTACCCACCTGTCGGCAAGCAATTGGCAATTCTTCCGGCAGTAACAATTTGTCATGAAAAAGCTTCTAAAAGAACTCTGTGACAGAGCCCAGAAAATGTGATGTCACAACGGTTCTGTAGTTCGGAACCGGCTAAAATAAGTATGTCCCTTCTAATACTGTGCAAAATTTAACACACACAACAGTAATGGAAGAGATGCTCGGTCAAAGAGCCCTTCAGAGCTTTAAGTGCCAGATATTTATTTATTTTGTTTTTTTATGAATAGGTGAGACGGTCAATTTTTTTAGAAAACGTTGGATGAGATTGCAGATAACTTAAGTTTTCTGTGACAAAAGAGATCCCCAGCAGTATGCTCGTTATACCGTATGCACCTGCAGTCAGGTACACATCACCTTAATTTTCCTATGTTGCTATTTTGTATAAAAGATTACTTACTTACTTACTTATGTGGCCATAACAACCGAATATCGATTTAGGCCGAAAATAACATGCTTCGCCAGCCATCTCTGTTCTTCGCTAGCTGGCGCCAGTTAAAAATTCCAAGCGCCGTCAGGTTCTCCAGTACTTGGTCTTTCCACCGGAGGTTTGATCTTCCTCTTCTGCGTCGTCCTCCAGCGGGTTCCGAATATAACACCTTCTTAGCCGGAGCGTGTTCTTCCATTCGCTCGACATGACCTAGCCAGCGCAGCCGCTGAATTTTGATGCGCTTTACTATGTCAATATCGGCATACAGCTCGTACAGCTCATGGTTGTACCTTATTCGGTACTCGCCACCAACGCAAATAGGTCCAAAGATCTTGCGTAGGACTTTTCTCTCGAAAACTCCAAGCATTCGCTCATCCGAGGTGGAAATTGTCCAGGATTCAGCGTCATATGTTAGGACAGGCATGATTAGAGACTTGTAGAGTGTAGTTTTCGTTCTTCGAGAGAGGGCTCGACTTCTCAATTGCTTACTCAGCCCAAATTAACACCTGTTATAAAAGATTAGCCACCTTAATATACGAATGTACGCATGTTATATATTTATTCGCAATAAAAATTCTGCAAAGTATTATATTAAAATCAGGTTTTACTAACACGCTCACCATTCTTAGTAATTAATAATAATATAATAATCGATAGACAATTCGTGTTAGCCATAACTTATGTATTATTAATTCATTCTCCCAAAACAAAACAAAAACAAACAACAATAACAGCAATCGTATTAACAATAGAAGAGTTAAAAGTCAAACAATTATGAATAAGCAAATATTCAACAACAACAATGACAAGCAAAGTGCCGAAATTAAAGAAACAACAACACTACATAACATGTTGTGATATGAACAATTAACTTATACCAAAAGTTTGTAGCCTAAAGAAAGAATAAACGAATTTTCCAAATTTTTCTTTTTTTTCATTTTTTTCCATCTTTGGAAGGCTCTTTGAAAACTATCTCTACTTTCTACTTTTCGAATGTTTCTTCATTCGTATTAAAATTATTCCTCTGAATTTATCCTCAAGAGTTAAGAAGCAAAGGCTATAAATATCTCCACAAAAAACGTTTTTGTCACATATTGAATCAAGATTTAGTTATGAGAAAGTTGCCGGCTCATTGAATGCCGAGTCTGTTCACGTTAGACCACAAACGTATTTAAATGCATATTTCCAGAGTAGTGTTGGTGGAGTAAATTTGAGATCTGGTGACAATTAATTACAGTAGATGAAAATTAGATATACCATTATACCCCAAAAACTAAAAATATGGTCGAAACATTAATCTGCAAAGGTGGAATCGGCGCCAAAAAAAGAAAAAACTATTTCTTCGGCTGTGAAAGTGAGGACGACTTTTTCTTTTTACAGCGGTATGCTACATTTTATGCTTGTTTTCAAAATACCTCATCGATGACGATCCTCCATCCATCTTAAGCATACTCCTTACTCACCAAGGCTACCTCCAAGAGGTTTTTTTATTGTTACCTAACCTACAAACTGAGCTCAAACAACAGAGATTTTCGTCAAATGAGGAGGCCACCATCTAAAAGGCACCGAGTACAGGTTAAAGAGATCAGAACATTGCTGAGAGAAACGTATGAACTTACAAGGAGATATTCGAGCAAAATAAATTCGAATAATAATTAGGTCGAAACTTTTCAGACCACCATTGTTAAAAATTTTACGCAAATTAAACGATCTATATGCGAGTTTTTTTTATAACAAATTATTTTTGCTAAATTTTGTGATAACAGTTTTCATACTTACAAGTGAAAGAACATATTTTTAGTAACTAAAATATTTGTTCAATTGATTAGATTGATCAAGTTAATACATTGAGCACGTTAGGCTATATGATTGTATTATTTTCGGTATATGGTGTAGAAATTGTAATTTCATTTACTTCAATCTCGAAATCTGGACGTATCGAGTTCAAGTATCACATCGACGCCACAGTGATTACAAACGCATTATGCGCAATCACATTTACAATGTCCTGCCATTGATGCTAATACTCATTAGTTGTTGCATCAATGAGTTGTGTGAGGCACGTACATCATCAAATTTAAAAGTGACATTATCACATGGTGGTACCCTAATCGGACGACATTTGACATCGCACAATGGTCGTCATATACGTGCCTTTCTTGGAGTACCATATGCAAAACCACCTATTGGTGATCTACGATTCAAGGTGAGCCATAACAGCAATCATTGCTTGCCATGTGTAAATCGGAAATACATTCATACATGATATCTAAAAATTGTGTGTGTGTGTATCAATTATTACTAAAAAATAGATTTCTTTGAACAGTCAAGAGATTTGATTCTTCAGACTTCAGCGTTCAGGGTTCATCGATCCACATCACACAATTTTGGAGTTCCAAAAAAAAACGATTATTCAACATTTCACTCTCTTCTTCCTTGTAGTCTCCCATGCCATATGGTTCATGGAGTGGAGATAAGTTGGCAATAGAAGATTCGTCAATATGCATTCAACAAAATCCCTTCCCTCGTAGTACGAAAATTGAAGGTAGTGAAGATTGTCTCTATATCAATGTGTTCACATCGGAGGTTTGTCTTTTCCCCATCACATAAACATTTTAATTTCAATCATGTTTCCTCATAAAGAAACCCCATACAGCATCGCCACTACCTGTCATGGTTTGGTTCCACGGTGGTGGCTGGGAAGGCGGCTCTGGTATTAGCCGCTACTATGGTCCCGATTATCTGATGGAACATGATATTATATTAGTATCAGCAAATTTCCGTTTGGGACCACTTGGTTTTCTCAGTACCGAAACTACAGATTGTCCCGGTAATTTCGGTTTGAAGGATCAACTTGAAGTCTTGCATTGGATTCAAAAGAATATTGATCGATTTGGTGGCGATCCAAATAGTGTGACCATATTTGGTGAAAGTGCTGGTGGAGCCAGTGTAACATATCATATGTTGTCGGAAAAATCTAAAGGTTAGTTTTGTTTTTCAAGCAGGACACTTGCAGAGATTCACTTTTGTATCAATTATTTTTCTGGCAGGTCTCTTCCACAAGGGTATCGCACAATCTGGTACATATTTTAATCCTTGGGCACAACCAGCTCATAAAGGCGTTCCAGCAAAGAGAGCTCAGAAACTGGCAAAAATTGTTGGCTGCGATTCGGATGCTAATGATTGGAGTAAAACAATGAGTTGTTTGCGTAAAAAACCAGCTGAAAATATTGTTGCAACCGTCTATGAGTTCTTTGTAAGTTTTCTAAATCATTGTAGACTTCAGTTTGCAAATATTTTGCCTCAAAATTGTAGAGTAAATATATTGACTTACGATGATTCTGAGTATATTTGCACAAGAAACTATAAATCTCGTATTTTGAGACACCTTTTTATAAAATTTTTGACAGGAATGGGACTTTGATCCAATGATACCATTCCCACCGGTTGTTGAGCCCAAACATGAAGACGCATTCTTAACAGTATTACCAAGATCCGCAAAAGCACCACCACATGGTTTCGCTTTGCCACTCATGATTGGTGCCACTTCAGAAGAGGGTCTACTCAAAACGGCAGCACTTCTCAATCTACCCGGTCTGCTGGATGAATTCAAAGCAAAATTTGATAAAGTATTACCAATCATTTTGAATTACGATCATCATACCAGCAATGTACAACAGGATATCACGAAAAAATTGGTAGAATTCTACTTCAAAGATGGTCACAACTACAACAAAGAACAGCACCACGATCTCACAGATGTTAGTACGAAGGCAATGTGCCCAGAAATTAATTTACAAATTTCCGGTATAAATTAATATTTTGCAGCTCATCTCAGATGGTTGGTTTATAGCTGGCATCGATGAGTATTTACGTCTACGCATAAATAAGGATTTAGAAATGAAAAATGCTCCAACCTATGTGTATTTATTTGAACACAAGGGCGCAGCAAGTTTTTCAGAATTATTCAAGGGAGGTCGTGAAGAATATTATGGTAAATTGACGGAGGTCTAAAGGCATCAAAATATTGATTAGTCGAGTAGTGGATTAATTACGCATTTCGATTAATCAGGCCTTTTGTTAAACGATTACTATCTCTTTTTTTTATTTATGTACCCATTTTTTATAGGTGTATGTCATTCCGACGAACTACAGTATCTATTTCCAATGGGTCATAGACTTTTTGTTAGTGCAGCACCAACGGAACGTGACATAAAACTACGAGAAGCCATGTCATTTATGTGGGTGAATTTTGCAAATAGCAGGTAAAATTTGAAGAGAATCAATCTATAAAAATCCTAACAAATTAATATAATATTTGCAATTTTTTTTTTGCCCTACAGCAATCCAACACCGCCAGGACAATCAAAGCTACCTACATGGAAACCGACTAAATCATATCCAGTGACATATGTTCGTATTGGCAGTAAAGATGAAAATGATATGTCCATATTACGTGACGATAGTCAACTATATCAAGATCGTGCCAATTTTTGGCATAAACTTATGCCACATATACCAGCCAATGAAAAAACCACAATCAAAGGTGAATTATAGATACTCTAGCGATATCGTAACTATGCAACTAACCAAGTTGTATTGACAAGGTGGTGGTAACACTACGAAATTAAAATTGCCATAATAATGGGGCAGTCGGCGAAGTGTTGTGTCTAATGTGATTTATGTGTCGATATCGACAAATGCAATTCAACTGTTTATTAGCGGTTGTCTCTCAAGAACTCGTAACTAAGTTTTTACTTTGTTAATTCTTTATCCTTATACGAATCCAACCTGTTCGATCACTCAATTATGTCAATAATAAATTCAATAATTTAACATTTTCTTCATTTATAATCACTTTTCAATGTACTTAAATTTGAACTATGGACTCTGTTATTCAACACACTCATTGTGTTCCGATGTTAACTCATTACAAGAGGCTCAAATGTCCAAAATCTCTTTCTCAAAATACGATCGCATCGCATTCGTTCTGTATCTTTCTGATTTTTTGTTTTTAACCTACATGTGTTGACTTTTACTTGACAATATATTAAGAATTTAATTATATTGTTACGTTTTTATTTTGTGAACGTGTAATTCTATTTGAATCAACCTTGTTCGATCACTGGATTCTGTTAATAATAAGTGCAACACTTAGTTTGTACAACTATACACAGCAACAATTTATGTCAACAACTCTGTTTACAATCAACTATTTACAATTACTCATTTAATGTACTTGCAACTTTTGCCTCTGATACTGTATCGATGTTTGCGCAATCACGTTCGGGATTCGATTGATTTCATTTGTCAACAACTGGCACTATTTATACTCTGTGGCAACACTCCAGCATCTACCTTTATCGAGATTCTTCTCTTTCTTTCTCGTTGGCTTGTTCTGGTAATCGCCTATTTCTTTTTGTTGACATTCGTTTCGATGCTGCCAATATTCGTGTCACTGACAATAGTGTCATTCACAATAGTAATGAGAAACCAACCATCGATACTCGTTACAATATGTTAGGTTTTCATTATTAGGTGCAATACATTCCATCCACCCCTTGTAACAATAACTGAAAAGTTCCAAATGAAATAAATAATTTTGAAATAATAAAAGAACATAAAAAAAAATAAGTAATTAAAAAAATGAAAATAATAAGAGCTAATTCGTCTGCTGTAGGTTTGTTTCGAAAATTCGCTCGAAAATATGAAGACGCATTTCTTTTTATTTTAATTGTATTTTTTATTCTTTTTATTTTTTCATCTGTTTTTCTCTATTTGTCATTTTTAAATTTTTTTCTTTCACTTCTTGTTGTTATTGTTTTTAGTTTGTAATCAAATAAAGACAATTTAAGTAGCAATTCACTTATTCGCTAAATAATTACACTTTTTCTCCTTCGATTTGTTGTTGTTGCTTTTTAAATATTCTCTCTTCATCATTTATCTGTAGTAGGTAGTAATAAATTGTTATTGTTGTTGTTGTATGTATGTAAGTATTTGTTGTTTTTTTATCGAAGTCAATAACTTTAAGCATTTCCTGTCTTGTCTCATACATATTACATATGTAATTGTTATTATACATGCATATATTTATATTTAACTTTCGCTTTACTATTCTGTTTTTTCTTCTTATTATTATAATTATGATGATTATTATGTATTACTTCTTTTTTTTGTTTGTTTTCTTTTGTTCTTTTTCTTTTTTTAATGTTAGTAAAAGTGTCTAACAGTATACAATATATAATTTCAACTAATTGTTAAATAAAACTTTTCTTTTAATTAAATTAATTAAATAAAACAACAAAACAAATTAAGCATCATCAGCGTCATTAGTAAGTAGGTATATATATGTATGTAGTCTCTTCTTATAAATCATCAATAATAAATAAATAACTATATAATTGTATGTGTGTGTGTATGTGTGTATGTAATTAATAAATATTAATCATAGTAATAATCATTAAATAATAAACAACAAGATTTTTTTAATAGTATATAGGTACTAAATATATTTATAGGGGCGTATATTGGTGTAAGTGTGTGTGTGTCGTGTGTGTGATGTTTGTGTATTCATATGACTGTGTACTACTGCAAATATATAATGTATAAAATTACTTTTCAAATATTGCATGCACGTATAGTATTTATATATACAAGTACATACATACATATATGCGATGGTGTATCAGTGTGTGTGTGTGTGTATGGGTAGGTTTATTGCAATTTAAGAAAGATTTACATATGTATATGCATATAATTCTGCTTTTCTTGATTCTTCGTTAGATTCATTTGTCATAATTGTCATCTTTATCTTCGATCTTTTTCAGCTTCAACATCATATACTATTTTGTCGATTTTATTTGATTTTTTTGTTTTGTTTATTAAGCTAAGGTGACGCTTAGACAACACATATATATGCACACGCACGCACACGACCATCATACACATCCTTACACACTCAACAAGATTCATGTATTACAGTTGACTGTGCGTGTGTATACATGTGTATGTGTGTGTGTGTGTGTGAATATGTGTGTTAACCACTTAAGTTAGGTTGCACTGTAATTGCATTACGACTAGTTGCATACATTATTATTAGATAGAATTATTATCATCATCATCATCATCATCATCATCATCGTCTTCATAACTATCAATTTTATTATTATTAATATTAGTTAGTATTAATTGTTGTTGTTGTAATAGTGTTGGAGTCGTGGCATACGTTGTCGTTATTCTCGTCGTCGTCGTCGTCGTCAACAGCATCATCATCATCATCATGATCATCATGATCATCATTGTCAGCGTCATTACAATTGCCTATATCTACATAAAGTGTCTTATTTTAATTGTTTTGTATTTTCTGAATATCTGCAAAAATTAGAAAACCTTTGGTTTCATTATTTTCGAAATTTGGTTTTCAAAATAAGCAAAATACAAAAAAAAAAACCGAATATACATTAGAATGTATTTAATTTCAAATCGCAATTTTTTGTTGTTTATGTTTTATGTGGTCAAAGCAAAGTCGATAAACGAATATACAGTGATTATGAATTTAATATGACATGACACATTATCATCATCATCATCGTAGTCGTCTTCTGATTAACTAACTATATTAATTACATTAATCTTTGGATCCGAAAATTGCACACTTAACCGATTTAAAAGTAGGTGAAAAAAATATATAACTTAATTGAATTGAGACTGAATGGAGATCGGCAAACAAAACTGCCGATTGACTGTTGATGGTGATTGGTTGGTTGGTTGATTTGTTGGTGATGATTCAGAATTAACATAAGTTTAGTTGCATTGTGTATTTTTGTATTTGTCTGACATAATTTGCAAATTGCCGCTTACGCTCGCTCATAAAATAATATATAGGCACTCGATGAAACAAGATGATTCTCTGACAATGCATCGCTTACACTAAAGAAAGAGAGAAAGAGAGACTATTAACATCTGGCATATTCTGTACTTCACTTTCGATCGAAATCAATCATCAAATTCAAACATTTTCGATCCAAAGTGAAGAAAATAACTTAAATTCAACTTACATGTTGTCATTGAATTCATGCCATTTTTTAGAAACAGGATGCTTACACAATGCCACATAATGACCACCAGCAGTTGAGCCTAAAAATAATGTAAAATTATATTGTTAAATTAATCACGCAAACAAACACAAACACGAAATTTACCCATATGATTTGAAATCGCATACAATGTATAGTACATATTATTACTGGGATTGGAAGCATACGGCCCCATATTCAATTCACGTTCTCCCGTTGGAAATTCCACAATATTCGAGAGTTTACTCCAACGTGTTTCGGAAAAGCGTTTTAAGTCTATGTAATAGAGAAAGAATTAATGCTATAGTCAAATCGATAGCAATAGATTCATTCGAAATTGTATATTTGTATTGGAGACTGGAGTCATTTTCAATCGATCACGCCGATTTTCGAACTTTTTCATTATTTGATAAAAATAAATTTGTATACACAGTTTTAGCAAGATAGAGTTATATTTACGCGAATATGATCAGAAAATATACATTCCAAAGAGTATTTTTATTTTGCAGATAGGCGTGATTCTCATCCTATTACGCCCATTTTCGAATTCATAAATTCATTGACAAAAATTAATTTGTATGCTGAGTTTTGGCTTAATTGCTTTTTATTTTCATACACAAATTCAGAAAATATGCTTTCGAAAATGAGCTTTCGTATTGCAGGTAGGCGTGATTCTCATCCTATTACGCCCATTTTCGATTTCATACATTCATTGGCAAAAATTAGTTTGTATGCCAAGTTTCGACTTAATTGCTTTCTATTTTCTTACACAAATTCAGAAAATATACTTTCGAAAATGAACTTTTGTATTGCAAGTAGGCGTGATTTTCATCCGACTGCGCTCATTTTCGCGCCTCTAAGTTCTTTAAGGAAAATAAATTTATACACCGAGTTTCAGACGAGTTTTGGTTCGATTACGCCCATTTTTAATTTTAAAATTCTCTAACTTAAATGTACTCATTGTATCAGTTAGGTAATATTTTCGGGCACACGTTCGAAAAATATGCATTCAAAATTGAATTTCTATTCTGCAGGTAGGCGTGGTTTTCATTCGATTACGCCCATTTTCAAATTTATAAAATCGTTTATTTTCGTATACGCTACACAAGATACACATTCGAATATGAAGGTTTGTATTACAGATAGTAGCGATTTTCATCGGATTACCTCCCATTTAGAGTCATTAATTCCTTGATAAAAATAAGCTGTGTGCTCAGTGTTAGCTTGATAGCTTTATATTTTCTTGTACAAATTCAAAAAATATATATTCGAAAATTAATTTTTATATTGAAAGCAGGTATGATTTTCATCCAATTACGCCTCATTTTCGAACTCATTAATTGCTTGACAATAATAAATTTGTGTACCATGGTTCAGCTAGATATTGTAGTAAAATTAAAAAACATACTTTCGAAGGCATACTCTTGCATGGAACGTAGGTGAGATTTTCATTCCACTATGTCCATTTTCTAATTCATTCACTAATTGGTGAAAACAATTTTCTATACCATGTTTCACTTCGATTTGTTCGACTCTTATATCAAGATGGGTAGGTATGCTTTTGAAACAATTATAGGACATTTTCGAACTTCACCGTTTATTGGTATAACTTATTTCGTGTACCGAGTTTAAGATCTATAATATTTTTATGGAAAATGTGAATAAATTAATTTCAAAACTTATTCTTGTATGCAAAGTAGGTGTGATTTCAATCGAAAATACGCCTATTCACGAACTCATCCGTTCGGTACTAGAAAAATTTGAAAGTACCCGAAATATGAATGCAGTTTTCATGCAAACAGAAAAAGACAAATATAGCAAAATCGACTGAGCTGATTATTATAATCAGCACTATGATCTTCGATATCTCCGACACCTCATTTTGGGTGTTACAAATAAAACTCAATAGACAATTACTTACGTATAACCAAATATTTGGGAAATCTTTGTATTGTAAAGCTTTTGGTGCATTTCCGCCGTGTCTGACATTTAGAGCATGTTGGCATCTCATCACCATCCAATACCTCCTCGCGTATGAACATATCCAAACAAGCATCCAATTTACAGCGCGATGATGATGGTAGAGATACGCTCAAATCCCAAAAGGGATCAAATGTTACACTAGTATTGCCACACGTCGTACAACGCAATGTACTCTTCAGTTGGCCAACAAACAAATCACGTATCAATGAATTCTCATGGCGTGTACACCAATCCCATGTCAGATCGGCTTTCTTATTGTCACTATTAGACAATAGACAGAATTATAATGCAAATAATATGGACAATAAATTGCAATCAAGAATGAGTTCTTACCTAAGGTTTTCGTCAATCTTCAAATGTTCACCCTTGCTTCCTGTATTCAGTGCACTGTGTAACGAGTCCAAGAAGAAACGTAAGAATTCCTGAGCATCTTGCTGATTGTAATCACTGTACATACGATGCTTTGATGAAAATGCTCGTTTTAATTCCATCGGTGTAACACTATGTACATTACTGGTCCACATCTCACGTATCAATTTGGCAAATTCTATCCAAGTGCATATCGTAAAGAATCATAAATACCACAATACTATAATAATTTCATTTACTTACCATTTAAAATCTGTTGATCCTTTGAAGACGATGATGTCGTCGTCATCGACGCCATCGATCTATAGTTCCTGAGGAATTTCGTCAATTCGCTTGTATGACTTAAGCACTGAATGACAGAATTCATGAAACACGTATTGCCAATGTTCCTCAAACCACATAGACCTATATAAAGAAATAGAATACATACATATCGAAAATTAGACACCATATTCCAATTTAGATTATTCAACAGCACATCACACCAGCCTCGGATCTGTACAACATTCAGAACAAAACAATATTAATTTTGAGAACACGATCAATTGAAATATTCAATTTGACAAGAATACAATACATTCCGAAAGTTCATTTGTGTATTTCACATATAATAAACGAAAACATCATTTCAGTTTGAAATGGAATGCAAAGAAACCTTGTGGAAGTCATCCATAAAAAACGATACTATGATTTTTTAATGAAACTTCATTCATCCGTAATCATTGTCTGAGACGTTTCGTCGTGTTTGCAGCGGTTTGCATAAAGCCAGGGATGTTCTTCCAATAGGAGTTACAAAGGTTTCTCTTTCAATACTCAACGATTGAACGGGCAGAGCACCAGGGAATCCCAAAACATGATTCTGCATCGATGTAATGAAATGCAAATTCCCTTCATGACCCAAAACCAAAATCAGTGTAATTTTTTTAAGGAACTTTTGTCTTTTGATCTATCTGACTTGTAAGAAAAGCTTCAGGGAAAAATAATAGGAAAATGGCTAGCCAAATATTTTCGAGTTTCTCGTTAAAGTCGAATTTTCATATTTGTCAGCAAAATAGATCAAGGATGGCCGAATCTAAAATTAGAAATTTTCCAACTTAGTAGGGGAGTCCACTGAAGAGGTGTGGAAGGAAAAATTAATAAGGGTAGACCTTATATTTGTTGCCTCCAAAGCAAATTCCTCAGCATTTTCAGGTGTTTTGCGTTCATTTTATATTGCAGTCCCTTTTAAAAGATGGTTTAATCAGTGTCGGTCATCGATTTTAACCCCTTAGGAAAATTCTAGGACGGTGGAAGCCAAAGTATATATTTTGAAGGAGTTGCTGCTTAATTTTCATGTGTTTAGCGTTCATTTTGTATGGCAGCCCTCTTAAGGGGTGGATATAGAGAGTAAGTCATGTTTTGGAAAGATGTTGTAGTGGAAAAATTAGTGGAATTATGTCATATGTGGCACCCAGGAGCACCCAGTGGGAGAAAAATTATGACAAACGCACTTTTTCCAAATTAAGGGCTCGTGAGCAAGTTCTAAAATCGGCACAAAACTTTCTATTTTCGCAATTTTTAATCAAATTTAATATTTTTTTTAATAAATAGTATCACTTCTGATCACTTACCTTCAACTTTTTCATCGTTGCGATCATCGGAGCTATTGTGTGTTGCTAACGACGATGACGATGTCAGAGTCGATGATGTTCTACTGCTGTCCCGATCCCAAAGGCGTGAAGTCGTTGGCGATGATGGTGGAAGAACACTTCTGCCCGATGTGCTGCGGATCTGCACAAGGGATCGCACAACAACAACAAAACATACAAAAAACAAAGCAAACAATGCAATTTCAAGAAAACATCAATTCAATCAGTATGAGGACACAAAAAATTGATCATTGGTGGTGTAGCAGTATTTTTCGTAACAGATATATAGGTACATTTTCTATATATATATATCTGATTTATGAATAGAAAAATAAAGATTTATGCCAATTTTGTGAGTCTGTGTGTGTGTTAGTAAGTTGACAACAGTTGTTAAATTAAGACTTGCGAAATTATAACAAAACAAACAAAAAAGGAACGAACATAAAGCAATGGCGCTGCATTAGCCAATGTGGCCAATGCAGGTTAAAAACGAAACAAACCAAAAATATACAAAAACTATAATCATATTAACGACAACGTAAGAAACACGACGAGAGCATGCGACCCTCATCTATTTGTCCAATCGATCTTGATCAGATCCAATCATTGAGGAAACCCCACAGAAGATCTAACTAAATCAAAACTAAAATAAATCAAACCAAGTAGTTCGGACCTACATACAACTTCTATTATGTACGACTATGTGTGAAGGAGTGAGTGTAAGTATCTTGTGTCTATCTAATCGGTAGGACGAAAGTTAATGCAACATGACTTACACTGTCATCAACATCAGATACACTATCTGTTGAGTTTGTAGATTTTCTCACAGTCATAGCATCGCCTCCAGTATTAACTGTGTCACGCTGTTGTTGGTGGTGTTGTTTGCCAGCTGCAAGTGGCGTGGGCGATGGAGCAGCACCAGATGCTACTGTTAAGGAGGACGCCGATGAACGCTCTGTCAGACGACTCAATTGTTGTACTTCGTGATTTTTACATTTTGTTGGCAGACTATTCGTATTGTTGCCAGCACTAATGCTGCTGCTGAGCTGGTGCGGCGTCCGAGCATTTGCTGCTGATACAGCAGCCAAAACGGTCGGATGCATGCTGGTGATCACTTTGCCAGCCGATGTCGTCCGATAAGGACTACGAGTGAGAGAACCGCCACTACTGGTTGGCAATCGCAAATTGCAATTATCGAAATCACTGCTATGTCGATGGTGCTGCAAGTTGCTTATGCTGCCGCTGCCACTTTGCGAACGCAACGACACCGTGGCCGCATGAGGTACTCGTTTCTGCTCGCTAAAATTATTAAATTTCTCAATGGATGCCTTAATACTACTCGAATCAATGCCACTGGGACGCAGTCTGGCCCCCGTCGTCGTTGTCGTTGTCGTCGTCGTCGTGGTAGCTGTTGCACATGTATCGGATAGATATGACATCGCACCCGCACCCACACCGGCACCACCATTAACATATTTGTAGTTGTTTACCTTCTCAAAGACCAGTTGGGAGCAAATAATTGTAGATTTTGGACGCACACGCGTCTTGTTTGCCGACACCATGGTCGTGTGTAATGGTTTTGTGCAACTGTTGTTGTTGTGGAGTGTGGACGATGATTTACGTTCGACAACTATCGATGAGACGGGTGCTTCATCACTGTCAATGTACTTGATGTCATCATGATCATGTAGATGATGATGTTGCATATTGTTGTTGGTGTTGGTGGTGGTGGTGGTGCCACTACCACTATTATTAACGTTGTTGTTGTTCAACTTATTTGACGAGTACGTGGAATAATTATTGACAGTTGTCACTGCACTCACAGGTATGGTACGATGTACTAAAGGTTTCACTTGACGGCCACCACTTAATTTCGCCGAGGTTAAGGAAGTTGCTGCTGCCGAGACTTTTGGAATGGGATGTTTTAGTGGTGGAACTTTAATTGACTGATTCAAAACAATATCAACTTTATGGACGGTACCTCCAGATGCTGCTGCTGCTGCTGCTGCTGACGATGGCAACGACGACGCAGTTGCTGCTGCCAAATGACTGCCATTCGTTGTCACATTGTGTCGTAAACCATTGGTTAGTGTCGTTGCATTGCTGACTACTGCAGCTGCAGATCGAACATTATTATTGTTGTTGTTGTTGTTGTTGGAGTGATTATTATTATTCCGACTGTCTTCCGCTGTTCGCTGACCAACAACACCATCGACATTTCCTTCATCGGCAGCGGTAGTGTTTCGTTTTTTCGACTCTTGCGCTGGCTGGTGATGTTTTGGTGGCAATGCCACCACCTGTGCGTGCGCCAATTCGTATTCCTCTTTCAAAAAATTCTGATCCTTGAATGATGAAATCAAAAAGAAGTGCTGATTGGCAGCACGCACTGCGTTTGGCGTCGTTGTCGTCGTTGTCGTCGTCGTCGTCGTCGTCGTTGTTTTGAGCGGTTCCTTGTGATTGCTTGTCAGCGGAGGAGATGTTGATAAATCGTTTGTTGTTGCTACTTTTACTGGTGGTGGTGGTATTGTTTTTGTGGAATTTATTGATAATACTTTTACGACGGGATCACATTTTTGTTTTAGTATTGATGGAAATTTTTGAAAATTATTTCTTGCTTTATTAACGTCTATCATTATTTGTTTTTGTTTTTTTTTTTTTCTTTATTTATTACTATTTCTGTTTTTTTTTTTCTATTTTATTTTTGTTATTATTCTTTTCACTTTTCTTTGTTAATTTTCTTATTATTACTGTTGTTATTTTCGTTCTTGTTGTTATTGTTATTATTTATAATCTATTTTAAATACACTCTCTTCTCTATTTATGCAAATTATTTATTCTATAGTATATGTATATATATAGATTTATATATTTGTATGTATGTATGTATGTTTGTATGTATGTAATTACAAATTTCAACGATCAATCAATGACAGGACCTGCTTAGGCTTATCTAGAAAATACATAGAAGAGTAAATACAAGTTCACAAGTTAATGAATTAATTGTACGAATATTACAGATTGACAATACAATACAAATTTTTTTTTTTTTGTTTTTTTTTTTAATAAATTCGAACAAAGTAAAAATATTTTTAATATCTATACAGCGGTCTTTCTCTTTTCAGGATCGAATGTCAAATATGCTGTCAACGCAAGTAGGAATAATTACATGAATATTTGTTTGTGTTCATTGCTTACTGAATTCTCTCCTGAATTCGTAGTTTCTAGAGGCATACCTCTTTTGTTTTGCCTCATTTCTCCAGTGTGATTTTTTAGCAACTTTCTTTTTGGCAACATTGTTTTTGACAGCTCAGCTGTTTTCGTGTAACATGTTACTGTCAAACATGTTCCGTTTTGGTCTATAATTTAACCATGAATCGACTTACAAACGAACAACACTTGCAGATTATTGAATTTTATTATCAAAATTCATGCTCGGTTCATTCATTCATTCATTCATTTTATGGTCAGTTTGGGCGACCTTGTGAGGCGGCTATTCGGCTATTCTTTCGACTAAATTTCGCACCAAATTTAGATTATTGGACATTAAACCACCAGGAAAATATCACAGCTGTATCCGCCAGTGTTGTTGATGACCGAAAATTATCGATTCAGCGCGGTTCACAGCAATTTTGCTTCGTTACTCCACTACGTGAAAAATTGTGCGGAAGGATTTGGGTGTAAAACCTTTTAAAATACAGCTGGTGCAAGAATTGAAGCCATACGAACTACCACTACGGTTAAGTTTTGGTGAATAGGCGCTGGCAAAGTTGGATGAAGATCCACTTATTTATCGGAAAATTGTGTTCAGCGACGAAGCTCATTTCTGGTTGAATGGATACGTGAACAATCAAAATTACCATATTTGGTGTGTGAAGAGCAGACAGAAGCATTGCAAGAACTGCCAATACATCCCGAAAAATGCACTGTTTGGTGTGGATTATGGGCCGGTTGGATCATTGGATCGTACTTTTTCAAAGGCTCGTCATTCACAGGAACGTTACTGTGAATGACGAGCGCTGCTGTGCGATGATTACAAACTTTTTTTTGTCCAAAATGGAAGAGCTGGACTTGGCTGACATGTGGTTTCAACAAGACGGTGACACATGCCACACGCCACAGTTTATTTCCTAGATCGTACGATTTAACGTCTTTAGACTATTTTTTGTGGGACTATGTTAAGGCTCATGTCTATAGCGACAAGCCTGCAACGCACTGGACGCACCGGAAGCCAATATTGAAGAATTTATTCGTGTGATATCGGCCAATATGTTGAGAGAGAGTATGCCAAAATTGGACCCAGCGTATGAACCATTTGAGACGCAGCCACGGTCAACATTTACATGAAATCATCTTTAAACATTGAATTATATAGATCGTTCTATCGACTCAAATAAAGCCATCTCCCATGGTTGTACCTATATAAGCTTGAAACTGTTTGTATGATAATCCAACAACTTCATGAATGAGGTTGTTTATCGCATAGGTTGGTTAGAATGGAGCTTATGATTCTATCTGATAATTTGGCATTCATAAATTGTAATTATTTTGGAAATGTTGATGTTTTTCTGTTTTAATTCGTCTAATATTGTATCCAGCAAGTGGTCCATGACAATGTCAGCAATCGTTGGTGATAATTGGTGATTTTTATTGTTACATCGATTTGATTTTCAACTCTGAAAATGATTCTTCACTGCATAGATATTAAAAATACATTTTTTATAAACGACAATAACTAAATATATAAAATCAACCTGCTATAGTCAGAAATCGCGTCACTACAAACACCCCAAAAACTGGTAGGTATAAGAAATATTCGTGTGAAGGGTTTCCTCAGATTCGTCAGCGGAATCATTAAATACAAATTATTGAAATTTCAAGTACATAATTGCATATTCTGGTGTAAAAGAGAAAGCATAACCTAGAGTGCAATTATCTAAATACTATACAACATGCATTTAGTAGAGCCAATCTTAAGTATACAAGAGGGAGTGGAGTGGAGGAGCAGGAGCAGCATGTGCGAAGAAAGCTTGATTGTGATGGGCCGCTGCATATGCAATTCTACGTTAGTACATGCGCGCACATTGTGTGGCTTTTTTTTGTGGTTAGATAGTAGTTAAGCAAATTTGTTTTTGGGTTTTTTTTTGTTGCATGTTAGAGAAAGCCATTCAGCCAAACTGTGTGTGTCTGTTTGCTAGCCAGCTTGCCTGCCTGCCAGCCAGACGCAGTGGTGTTTTTTTACCTTGTTGCTCTTTGTCAATGGTGTGTCCAAGATTTTAAGTGTAGCCGCAGTACTAACATCGCTATTTGCAGTTTGTATTTCGCCACCACCAAACACATCGTTCGTTTTGCCGCTGCTGTCCACATTTAAAGCGTTGCCGGACGAAGACAGTTTCAAGTCCCTCAACTGACTGCTAGTGCTTGCGACCGAATCGATACCATTGATGCCGTTTTTGGACGACGACGACGCAGCATCATCATCGTTGGCCCTGGTTGTTTTGGACAAACGTTTTCCACGCAGCGTATATGTGGCTGTGGGCACATCACTTGAACTACCACTGTTACATAGACCAGAAGCTGAGGAGGAATTCATCAATTTGCTGCCGCTGCTGCCAACACTTCTGCGACTGGACCGATGACCGGTCGTGCGGGTGGTGTCGTTGGCATCGTTGACATCACTGTTACCTATACTGCCACTCTTATTGTACAATCGACTATAGCGTTTACGTGGTCTATCGAGTGTTACATTAATCGTCGCTGCATCACTCGCTGCGTCATTGTCCAAGGCTGCAGCGGCGGCAACACCGGCATCACTGAGCGTCGATCTGGAACGTGACAGTTCACAATTTGGTTTATAGTTGGAAGGACTGTATTTTTCATAAATGTCCGCAGCGGATGTTGCAACTAAACGTGCTAACGATGAGGATGAAAATGAACCTGATAAACGCTTATTTTGCCCACTATTACTGTCAAGGCCCGAAGGCGGTTTTCTTGCATCCCTGCCATCGTTGTCTTTATTTGTTGTGTTGGATGTGTCAGACGATTTGGGCTTTCTATTCAGCTGCATTTCGCATTGAGTATATGATGGAGGAGCACATTTACAAGGTGCGGCGCAATTATGTACATATGTGTGTATGTGGTTTGGCGCATGTGCATGGGTGTGTGTATTGGCGCATGTTTATACAGCCCACAAAATGATGATAATGATCAGCGAGCAAACAACAATGTCGATGATGACGACGATGGGACGATGTAGCAGTATGGTGCGATCATATTCATTTACACGTTCACATTTTGACACGTTGATGTTATTTATTTATCAACAACAATGTTCGATGATATTCGATGGAAAACAAAAACATTAAAAATAGATCATGAATAATGGCTGCACAACAAACAAATCAACAATAATGTGGTGGTGGTGATTTTGGTGGTTTTGTAATGTGGCAAATTTGAGGCACATCTCCCGTTAAACCCCATGCAAGCATGAATTGAGCATACAAATTAAATTGACCTTGAAAGAGATGCCTTTCAGTAGCACACATATAGAACATATGCATGGGGGCGAAAGAGAGAGAGAATGAGAGCGAGAGAGAGAGAGAGAGTAATTTCCAATAGATGACCTGCTTGATGATGCGATTGATTGAATGACTGATTGAGTGATTGATAATGGCATGATGCTGGATCAGACGGGTCCATTTTTCATTGGGATCATATTCGTAAACGGATTGCAATGTTTAGTTGCTGCTGCTGTCATATGTGCACACTAATTCAAATTCAATACTAATTAATTGTTAATAGAAAAAAAAAAAAAGAACAACAATCCTTTAGAATTATCACTTGGGGGAGGTTTTTTGAGAAAATTTCTTTTTCTGTTCAACTGGGGTACTGACTGACTATTGCCACACCTACGTTCTGCTATTGAATGCGCTGATTTAAATGGCAAAGCAAATTTCTACTCACTCCATATCGATTTGACGAAATTGAATCGTTTCCATATGATGAGGTGCTACGGTATGTACCTAAGATTGAAGAGCCTCCGCTAAGATAGGACGACGATGATGAAGGGCTGCGGTACGAAGACGTTGGCGGCAAATATGAAGAATAAGTGCTGATAAAGCTATTACGCGGACTATACGATGATGCCGACGAGAAGCCTGTGGAAGCTTTCGTGAGACTGCTGGCACGACTCAAGTAATCCGATGGAGAGTATTTGCTGGAACCGCTCAATGCTGAACTGCCGCCAGTTGTCGGTAATGTAGTCGAGCCGTAGAGATTGCCACTGCCCGAGGTTGACGATCTCCGCGACGAAATCACAGGCATATTAAAGTGAGTCTACTATGGCCTCGCGACTCTTTTTTTTTTTTTCTTCTCTCTCTCTATTTCTGATGCTGCTTTCTATATTCGGTCTAATTAATTATTTATATAATTTTTGTATAGTTTATTGTTGATCGTTTCCGTTGTGAAATGGTAAAAATTACTTTGTTGATTTGATTGAATTATGTGTCTGTCTGTATTTATTTGTGTTATGCTAAAACAGATGAAATTGAAAGAAAAAACACACAATTAGTACACTTTCTTGTTGATTGTCATGTAAATTCTTACCTGAATTCTCAAGATAGTATGAAACCACATGGGTAGAATGTGCATACTATGTATTACATACTCATTTAGTGTAATGTCATCAGTTCTTTAGAAGCACAACAAGGTTAAAACAATTAACTGGAGCCTCTTAGCCTCGAACTGTCGAATAACGGAGAAGGAAAATATTAAATGTTATGCATAATGTTCAATCAAGCAATAAATCAATCAATCAATCAATCAATCAATACTATATGTAACTCCAAAAAGTTGTTGAACTTTCAAAAACAACAAACTCAGATATATAAAGTGGAAATTGAGCACATTTATATATTTGGAGTATGTATATTTACACTTCTCACGGTCACGATAAAAAAAAATTGTTTTTTGCAATTGTTATTTGACATTGTAGGCGCAAATCCAATATGAGGTTATGACAACCGTAAACTATGACGATGACAATGACTGCGACGTCTGTGACAACGCTGCCGACGTCGTCGTCGTCGTTGTCGTCATCATTATTATTATTGTCATCGCTATGTTACCACTTAAGTTCGTCCGTCGTTCATTCAAAACGACGAAAGACAACATATCGATTGAACAGCTATCTTACACCGTTCCCTCTGCAGGCGTTCAGATAGTCGGCTCAATGCAAGAATAGAATAGGCAACCACTTCTTGAGTCACATCATACGAAAATGCGACTTAGGATTTGGACGAATGGTCGCGTCCAATTCATTGAGATCGTAATGCAGCATCGTAATGTCCAATCATCATCATAAAAAATCTATTTTTAAAATTGCTGAATACAATAGCCAAGCAGCGCAGCGCTGCGCAGCGAACCACTCACTCACTAATTACGCAAAGTAAAAATATTTTTCTCAAAATGGAAAGTAGAAAAAATTATTGTCCGTCGTCGTTGGTGGATGTGCTTGCTGGCGGGGGGGGGGGGAAGACATTGAACAATATACAGCGCGACGAGGTCGTCTCCTTGCTGCGATATATATTTTTTTTTCTTTAAAATTTTTTTTTATTTTTTATCCACTTGCAATGAAGAATCGATCGAATTCACTTTCGAATATCGCAAATAAATGCAATCACAAACATACGCATACGCACACCCATCCACCCAACACAAGCAATATCCAGCATATTATAGCACGGATAAATTCACTTACTTTTTCGTGTTTCTCTTGAATTTCGTTTTAATAAATTATCGAAATTTTTATTTTTAGCAATGAAATTTTCTGCGAATATCTACGCCTTCGAGGCTCCGTCGTAGTCGTTTCAATATTTTATCTGAATGTGACTGTAAAAGATATATATACATATGTGTGTATGTTTGGATGTAGGTTTTTTTCGCTGATTGCGAGGGGATATACTACATGTATATGCAAAAAGCCTAGCAGCCAGTCTATGTAGTTAGAAAGAGTCAAATATATATACTACGTGGTTTAGTCATGGTGCGGAGGTTGCCATATGTTTGTATGGATAAATTGCGTTTGACATATTCTATTAGGCAAAATTTGGCAGCATTTCTAATAATGCCATTGCCAGAATGTCAAAGTGGATTGTACAGCGAAACATTAAAATTTTACATTCTACAATTTTATATTACAAATTTATGGGTTTTTATTTATTTGATTGATTGGTTTAATTTTATGATTACAAGAGCTAAGGAAAATTATATACTATCTTACAAAAATTGCCCCCAAGCTCAATTCGCTGGCATTTTGTGGAATAAAAAATACAAACATTGATATTTTAAGTACTTGATTCCATTCCATTCCTAATTCCATAAAATAAAGGAAAAATAATGCGATTACTCATTTTGAACCCTTCCTACTCGTTTCATTAAGACATAATATTGCTTGATATCTATCAAATTGAACAAAGATTACTCAATAATCAAAATCCGCCTCGCTAATTGTTCATAAAAATATTTTTAAACTTTGAACACCCATTATTTGTGTGGAACAAAACAAAAAAACACTCAGTGCCAGCAAATACACCACACTACAGTAAGCACTCATAAATGTTGATGAAAAATATTAAAATTTATTTATGTAATGTAATCCTTCAATTAATGCATTCATTATTTATATAAGTATATATTGTAAGAATATGTATGTATATGTATATGTAATATTAAAATAATAATACAAATTGCATTTACAATACTCGTGTTGAATAATAAATATCTCAGTAACTGTGTTTGTTTAATTGTCGTATTTTATGAAACGCGACGCATTCTGTTTTTATATTTTGTTAAATATTAAATGACTCCTTGCGTTGCATTTTATATAATACGGCATTTGATATAAGTAAAAGTATAAGTAATATGTGTGTGTAAATATTTATGTACTTAAAATAAATGCCTTTTTTCTCAAAGATTATAATAATCGACGAACTCTACTGTGCGTCTGTAACAGATGGGGTTCAATCTAACCGGCTTCCACTTCTTCTACAATTCAAAAAACGTAAAATGATAAAAAAATCAAAAAGAATTCGGTTAGAAATTATTATGCAAAAGTACATATAAAATAGCACATCAGACAGATATTGGAATGTTAATGACTCGAATTTCAATCAAATACTTTCAATAATAAAATAAGCAGCTAAAATAAAAATACTTTTCAAGAAACATAAAAAAGTAAAGCGCACGAAATTTTTTTAAATGATTGATCGGAACTTGATTGGAATGATTTTTTTTTTTTTGTCTTTTTTCTTTGTCTTTTTTCTTTGTCTTTTTTCTTTGTCTTTTTTGTTTGTTTTGTTGGAGCTGAGTAGCCAGTAAGCTTTGCATGCAAATTAACCAAGTTTCATAGAAACTGGCTACCATCAAATTTTGCGTCGATATGAGATTACTACATAGTGTGGTGAAAGTGTTAATGAAAATATTAGAAAAAAAAAAATTCAACTAAACTGTTGCGCTCGGAAGAGGTGGTGTAGAAGGAATAATATTAGGAATCGCTACAACGCAAGCACCGGCACGGCTATATGATAGTGGTGCCACTTGTGACCATTCGTTCGTTTCGGTATCGTATACTTCAACAGTCTTCAGATAATGATTGCCATCATAACCGCCCACAGCCATTAAACGATCACCCAGTAGAGCACAACCAATTGCATCACGTCCAATGCTAAGAGAACATATCTGAAAAGAATAGCACACATATTATTCAAATGATTATTGAATATTGCAGACAAATCTCACCAAAGTCCATGTATCTGTACCAGGATCGTAGCGCTCTACTGTATCCGTACGACAAACAGATGGATTACTAGCAGGACAATCATGACCACCAAGGGCATACAAAAATCCATTGGCAACCGTTACCTACAAACAAATACACAAAAAACAATACAATATAAATTCAAATCAAAAGTTCCATTTCCACCATACCCCCACTCCACCGCGTCTTTTATTCATTGGAGCACGCATAGTCCATTTGTTCGTGTGCGGATCGTAACATTCAATTGATCTGTGACACACTGAACCATCACGACCGCCCACAACATATAGACGTCCACCAAGCACAGCAACTCCTGCAGTTGATCGCATGGCAGCCATTGGGGCGACATAGCTCCAAGTTCTAGCAAGAGGATCCCATCTAAACACAAATCAAAGTAAATTTATACTCAAATTTTACTATAATTCCTGTGCTGCAACAATTACCGTTCAACCGTATTTAGATAACTCCAACCATCATGACCGCCTACAGCATAAAGTGGGCCACATAGAACAGCAACACCCAATCCGTGTCGATGTGTGCCCATGGGATTCAATGGAATCGATGTCATCGTATTCATATCTAAACTCTCAACGGTGTTCAATGTCTTCAGTCCATCACGTCCACCCACTATTATTAGCTTGTCATCCATTACGGCAACACCGAATTGTAGACGGCGTGTTGCCATATTTGTCCACATCGTCCATTTGTCTAAACGTGGACAATAGCTCTCAATGCTAATGGTACCCTTTTGAGTCAGAAAGAGAGAAATATCAAATACACAACACACACTCACATTAGATGTTACTTACTTTGTGAGAATCCATGCCGCCAACAACCAAGAGACGCCCCACAGTCGATTTGCGAGGTTTTGTGCGCTCCGAGGCGATTAGTGATCGTCTCTCTGGCAGCAAATGCCACTTTAACGCCTCCATTACCAATTGCTGGCATTCATTTGAGCCACACACAACCTCTACATTGTCCGCAATGTATGATGGCTGCAGCAATGGCAATCGCACCAATGGCAGTAGTTCCGGAATGTGTTTTTCACGATTGGCCGGATCGTGCTGTATCCATGCCATGAGACTCTGAAAGACATCCTGCTCCGAAGGAACATTGAGATCATCGCTGGCAATTAGCTTGCCCAATTGTTCGGCGTTCAGTTGGAAGAACTCCTGATTTTTGCATACTTGCGTAAAATGCTGGCAGGTATAAGCTTTGGCTAAACGTAATAGAGTATTGCAGCTCTGTTGCTCGGCAAAGAAGGCGAATCCGAGACAATTGGATGGATGCAACTGGCGAGCAAGGAAATTACAACATGCCGTCACAACGGCATTCAATTGTAACAGACAAGCGGTGGCTAATAGGGTCTCGACCGTGTCTTCGCGCAATTCGATGAACCCAGTGTAGCAATATTGTACGAGAATTTGTAAAGCATCGCCGTGCACTTCACCCAATGTCACCTCCTCTTCTTTGGTCTCACGCAAACTGCCTGTAAACATAGCTGAGAAGTATGCACTCGATGCTGATAGTACCAATCGATGAGCTTGCACTCTGCGAAAAGAAATGATAGAAAGTTCATCAGCATTACCATTCTTTGTCTGAAATGATCAGATAAATCCTATAGTGTTTTCTGACTATCACTACATTCTTCTCCCCTTTGGCACATATATCTCATGTGCAATGTAATAAATCAATTTGAATGAGTTTGTCTAACCGAATAAGTACGAATGTACGCACACTTGTGCACTTCTCATGCCATTTGCTCCCATGGAATTGTACGTACACTTATAATTTGTTCGACTAATAGCAAAACAACAACAACAATAGAACAAGAACCAGAACGCCAAGACAGTAAAGAAAAAAAAACAACACTACAAATAGAGAGCAGAGATCGTTGTCATTCGTACGTACTACTAGTATGCATTGATGAAGAAACAAAGAACATTGGCTGACAACTGAACTTAGTGGTCCATGCGAAAGTGCGGAGAGTGGTGCACATTGCTGTGTCGTACTTTGTATACAATCAACTATAAGCACACAAGGCCACTCTACTTTTTCTTTGTCCTTAACTGAGACGCTATATACGCATAACGGAAGAACCCCCGCATTGAAGAATGACTAATGGAAATGCGCAGCAATAATTATGTATGTTCTTTATTTTTACCTTCTGCCATCGATGCCCGCTATGAGCACCACATCGCATAGCTGCTGGCTCTCCAGGTACAGCTGCATCCGTTTAAGAACGCTATCAGCGTGATCGCGACAACGAAAATATTCATCCTGGCTTACGGCTGAAGTCAAACTGCCCAAACTGTAGTCGCGTACCAATGAGTCGGCGTCGGCCAGCAATGAAATGCGCGCTGATGATGATGTCGTCGATTCGCGACTTGGACTATCTTTGATGATCGACATGCTGCTTTCGGCAACAGGAACTCGCTCACACACACACGCAGTGGTGGATTCTAATTGATGTTGTACGATTAGGAACAAACGTCGTCGCCGTCTTTTTATTCCAATTCAAATGTGATTCAAATACAAATTCAACAAATTAAACCGGAAGTCAAATTGAATTCAATTTTGTCTGATTCTAGTATTTTTGAAATTTCTTTACTACAAAATGAACGCAAAAAGACAACTTATATTATCGTTGCAGCAGGGCTTAGAATCACTTTAATTGTATCATTAGTACAAAGAGCTTATTTCCACCACTACCACTGATATGTATGTATAGGCAAAGTACTATGTATTTATTATCACTAGGCACTCGTCTGTGCGTTTCTGTTGAATCAACCAAACGTACTAAATCAAGTAAATTGCAGCATCCAAAAGCTGGTTTGCATTCTACATATATTCTACGCTGCGTTGTTGTGCATTTATTTCAGTGCGCTAACTTTACATATAAATAACCGGATGCAATTGCACCAAGTAATTACTATTCACTCAATCGGATTTCAAAAATTTTTCCACCATTTCGAAAGATTCAATGTTAAACGGTCAACACCCCTTTCAACGTAAATGGACCAATTACTGAAAAAAATTCACTACACATACAATAAATACGAGTACGAAAAGATCAACGAACTACGTATGTCCAATATACGAGTACTTTGACAAGTACTTGCGAGTATCGGTAATTGCAACTACACAACTACACAAATTCATAAAACTAGGTATATCTGCACAATGCACTTGTCACTTGATTCAACTTTCATCCAATCGAAGAAAACGCTAAATAAAAACTACGCAGACCAATTATTTAAATGAAGAACAACGCATAATAATGAGAATATAAAGTCGTTTTTATTATTCTTCCACTTTTTGGATGTCGTTTTTCCTCTTGTACACAATACAATCAATTTGTACATACATACAAATATATATGTAGATCAAAGACATAAAGAATGGCAACGAACGTCAATTAATCAAATTACTTTGTTTTATTATTTACTTCTACGCTTTTGTTTACGTTCTTTATTTATTTATATTAAATTAGAAAACAGTGTTGTATATTCAAGCAATAGTCAGGGTTGTATTGCACTAATGTAGCAAATACTAAATCACGTGAAGACGTTACTTCATTGTTTCGTCACCATCATCTAAATCCTAATTGAACAAACATATTTTGTCATCTACTGGCAAGGGGAGGACTGGGTATTGACACAGTTATGTGAAACAGGCTTTCTTTAATTTCCTTGCTTAATTTGACGGCTTGGATTTGACTATTATTGTAGCTACACTTCTGTCTGCCGCATAATTCAATTCGACAGTGGTAGTTACTAAACATGAAAGACATAAACTACAATTAAACACACAAGACAAAAAAAAAACTGATTTATATAAAAAAAATAAATTGTCGTCAGCAACACATACAGAAAATAAATTACACCTACAGCTGATAATGGAGATAAAATTTAAATTCGATTTTAGCTATTAAAATATTTACGGAAAGAAAAGTTCAGACGTTGCAATACTTTGCATGCACTTCGTATAGTTTTATGCTGTAATCAAAACGTAAAGTAACGAAAAGGCAAGAAAAGCAATGTCGAGTGCTTCCGGGTTGTAAAACCGTCCATTCTTTGGAAGCACGGAGTGTGATTAGTCAACAGGGTTAGTTCAGTGTATATGCTAAATGAGAAGGAAAGATATAACTATGCATATTATAAAATAGAAATATGACTGAGAGAAAAAAGAATGCATCTCCTTTTGGACATACGCCCCATTGAAAAGTTAATTCCATTATATTCCAATGTTACATTATCTACCGATCTGTTTTGACTAATCGGTCTTATGGCATTTATATCAAATAGATGAGAACAGCAGCGAAAACTTGAAATCTGAAAATTAAAGTGTAAGCTTGGGCATTAATTTCTCTCTGGCAGACATGTCCTTGGCATTGGAATAAATGATTTTTTAAACGATTTTAATAAATAAAAAATATGTTAAAAATCTGATTTTAAAAATTTTTATTTATAATACTTAAAAATTGTTTAAAGATAATATAAAAGTTAAATTTTGTAAAAGTATTAAACCTATATATCATTAAATAATTAGAAGCCTCTCTCATCACTATCTCCTTTATACATTTCCTGGATATTGTTGGTATACATACATAGTTAACAAACTTCAAAGGCCGTTCTATTGGCCGTTGGATTTTGACAGCTGACCTATCCTGTCCCTTTAGAAATAAATCATACTGTGTAAACGAGTATACAGATTTTCGTAATCTAATTGTGGTAATCTCTATGTGTAGACATACTATTCATGTTTGATATTACGGATGACAAACACAAATCCATATTTCTTCCGGGCGCGTGCGTCACGCACAAACCAAATGTTTTTCATGCAAATGTCTAAATCGGTACTTAACAATTTGACGATTGCAAAACACTTTCAGGAATGAAAACTATATTTTAAAAACAATTTTTGTAAATTTTCAACTAATTTTACTTATAATTTATAATAAATAATCGCACTCAACCACAGCACTTTTTGTAACATTTTTCATTTGACAGCAAAAAACATACAAATTTCCATGATATAAAAATTAGTTCTGCTTTCGTTCTCTCACAACTTAAAATAATGGAAAACTTAAGATTACAATTTTTTGTCATTATTCTAAAAAACATTGCCACATTGATCAACTTCAAATGTAGAGTGGGTATTATGGGGTTACAACATATTTTTAAGTTGTATAGTTCTTTTATCGAGTGATGGTTTTACTCATTTTTTTATCAATCTATTTTTATTACTCGAACATTTGATTAATTTTATATAATGATTTAAATAACAAACGAATGTTCTTTAAAAAAAATCGCTTTCTAATTTTAAATTCACATTTACAGTTTTAATAAAATAAGAAATAAACAAGAGTATTTTTCACTTCAAAATTCAAATTAATTTAAATTTCAATTTAAAAATTATGGTTTTATTGGAACAGTATTGACTGTCAAGTATTCCGATCTGCAAGATCTTTTCCGATATATATATTGCTCTAAATATTTTTAAATAGCAATTTTCTTCACATTGCAGGGTCATCAGATTTGAACCGAAATTAAAAAATTAGAGATTTAAAATAAATATATACAGTATCACAAAATTTATGTTTTCGATTGAACGTCAAGTAGTTAATATGGTCGACAAAAAGAGCGAGTGGAACTACTTGTGTATTTATATCATGGAAATTTCCAAAAATTTATTATTTTTTTCTTTCTCCTTTGAGACCGTGATATTGCCTAATCGGTTCGTTGTTCACGCCAAAATTGAAGTGTACGAACCGAAGGTAAAGGAAATTTATGCCTTCGCAATAGTAAATAAAATTGCGGGTAAATGGAATACAAATTGATCGAGCTTAGTTTGTCCTCATTTTTCCATTTGTGACGTTTTGTTTTCCCTTTCTTTAGCCTAAAAAGCTGTTTAATATTACCATAATTTTAATGATAGAAAACTATTTTATAACGCACAAAATTTACCTGTCCTTCTGAGAAAATACTTTTCAATGCTGCCTCCATATTGTTTCGCTGCAATTCAGCACTCTGAAGATTAATTTTTAGATTATTGATTTCTTGCAATTCTTTTTCCTCAGCTTCCTTAAGTAAACGTATTTGATACTGAAGATTTGCGCTGAAATACAAAAGACTTAACAAGTACAAGCATTATATAATTGCATCTAATACATACATATCACTATTAGCTCCGTTTGCAGCTTCTGAAGCGTATATTAGTGCGTCTTCATGATTAACAGATGAATTATCTTCTACATTCACTGTTGAAGATGTTGACAGCCTCTGCTCGGAATTATAGACAACAGGCGAATCGACTATTACTGTTTCAATTAAGTACCGTTTGTTTTGTTCTAATGCAGAAGCTTCCTCCGTTTCTGTTAGACTTAGCGCAAAATTATCAACAGATGTTGTAGATAGACACTTCGCACAGCTGTGACTTGACTCAATAGCACGGGATGAGTTTTCTATATCTACCACACGCATTTCTACATCATCGAAAATGTATACAGTCGGAACAGTACCAGCTCGCAGTTTAGGCTTTTGTGCAGAGAAGCCTTGGAAAATACAATTTTTCAAATATAAGTTTGTAAATTAATCACAATATCAACAATTAGTATAATTTACCCATTTCATATCGCAAATTTCTTTCATAATCTTCTGAGGTAAAATGTGCACTGCAAATAAAAGTGGATTTTTTTATTTTCATATCACTTGGTTGATTGCAAAAATCTATCCATTTTTGCTGTATGATTTCGTCCTTTGGAAATGAGAAAAAACGCCACTTCCCGCCTTTTTCATATGAGTTTTTACAATTATAAACTGAACAAATCATTACGTCACATTTGATGAAAATTCCTCAAACAAAATTATTTTACAATTTCCTTACGCAGTTCAACAATCAGCATTCAGCCATGTTTGACGTCACATCTGAGGTGTACAATCAAAACGAATGACAGATCTATGCAATCGCAATAACAGCTGTATGCTGCTTTTGCACATATAAATTTGTGTTTCAGCAAAGTCGAGCAACGTCGTTTGCGTGAAGTCTAGTCAAAGTTAGAATCGACTTATTTGACATATTTCCCACACAAAAATCTGACAAAAAGACGATTCTAACTCAAAGAATATTGAACCTTTGGTTGGTATTCTTTAGTATAATTAAGAAGCTCTAATTATTAGAGGTTACGCGACTACCGAACGTTGTATTTGTAATCGAATTTTAGAAAAAATGTTTGTGGCTGCTGATGACGTAATGCTTTTAAAATTTTTCGTTTCACTTACATTTCATTCTTCCTTCACATTATCATGGTGATTTGTAGATTACAACCCACTTTCTATCACGAAAACCATATTTTATAAACACCTTTTGTGAAGTTTCAAACAATTTTACTTACTATATTTCATAATAAATACCATTATACCCAATCACAGGTCCTTCCTGTAATCTAATTACCATACTTATCGGCTTTTTGATAGATTTGTACATGGGAAATTTGTTTAAGATGATTCTAACTGACTATAACTAAGGGCATTTTTGTTTATTTTTATATACATGGAAAAGGAAAAATGATTGAATCACAAGCAATTTAGATCATCAGTTTATTTAGAATCGCAAAATATTTCTGAATAATTTATGGTAAATAGCAAATCTTAAAGAAAATTAAATAGTTTACATTAATTATCATCATCTTCAGCATTATCATTATCATCATACTAATTATGTATTTAGATTCCATTAGTTTGCTTGATATAATACTATACATATACCGCATGCAAATCGTTATGCCTTAAACGTTTAGGTAATATTATACTTTAATTGGATCCTATTGTATTTCATTGAAATATACATTACATTTATTTGAAAAGAAGTAAATGTGTAAAATGAAATGCACTTTAATTGGGTGAGGTGTTGCGTTTTGGTGTCGACGGAGGCAAGTCCATTGTTTTACACACCCAACCGGCAATATCGACCTCTTCTACTTCAGCCTTACGTATCCATGGATGATTCTGTCAAAGAAATATAATAAACATCATTTAGATTAATATTTACATAATCATATTCTATTCACATACCAGCAGTGTTTTCAAGTCTGCTCTTTCGTCTGGGTTCTTCTTTAAGCATATATCGACGAAATTCTTAAATTCATCTGTGAAGATTTTATGCTCTAACTTAGGGGGTGGCTCGTTGACAATATAATCCAGCAGTTCAAAGATGGCCATCACCTTAGGTTCGACAATCGTCTGATTACCATCGTCCGAGTTCTCATCGAAAATCGACTCGAGTGTTTTAGCGTCTGGAGGTGGTATTGGGTACATTCCAATTGCCATTTCAACCAACGAAAGACCCAGTGACCATATATCTGACTGAACTGAGTAATGAGTACCCTGCAGGCGTTCTGGCTACAAGTATTAAAGGGTGAGCAATATGGTTAATCCATGTTTTTCATCAAAACACAACAATCGATGCTGACGACTTACCGACATATAGCTACGTGTGCCAACAAAAGAGTTGGCCATTGAATCAATTAATTGACCAGATACACCAAAATCACAGATTTTAATTTCGCCACTGCTATTCACAAGAATATTGCTTGGCTTGACATCGCGATGCATAATCGCGTGCTTATCGCGCAAATAGCTTAGTCCTTTCAATACGGCCAATGTTATTTTTCCAAGGATGGATTCAGGAATTCGACCGGCTCGTTTCAATATCAGATCCAATGATCCACCATCCATATACTCCATGCATATGCTAATCTCACCATCACTGTAAAAGGCGCCATAAAAACCCACAATATGTGGAAAGTTGCATTCGTGTAGTACTTTCAGTTCGCGTATGATTTGTTTCTTGATCGCAGGCTTCACTTCCAAGTGTATCAATTTGCGTGCCATTATCAGTTGTGTAGGAATGTGGCGCACCTTCATCACCACGCCACCGTTGCCGGATCCCAATTCACCAAGTTTCTCCAGATCATCATCGGATAGCTCGCCGATCTTCTCCTTTTGACTAAGAAATACTTTTATGCGCTTCCGAGCAGTGTCGTCCATTTCCAGCTCTTCCAGTGTTTCCGTAAGTGCCTCGATGCTCGTCTTCGGCTTGCCCAGCAAACTATGTTTTCTTTAATTTAACTTTTTAATGAATTTTTGTGCAACTAAACAAAAGCAACTATTGATGAGGAGAAGAATATATACATCTACGAGGACAATGTGAATACAAATCATAATTTGCAGAAACAAAACAAAAACCAACAGCAGCAAAAATAACAGAAATAAAAACAATCAAAAGCAAAAGAAATGAACAAGCAACGAAAAATACAAACTCAAAGGGAATGAATGGGATAGTGCAATATGTGGAAAATCAATACAGAAAAGTAAAGAATATTGGAGCGTATATTTACTCTGTTCCTGAAGGCGTTTTAAATGGTGGTGTTGGCACTACCTGTGAAGCTGCAACTGTAGCATCAACTGCCCCTGGCGGCAGCGTCAGATTCAATTTGTTTTTAGACATTCCGAAGCGGGACCTTACAAGAGCCACAACTGCTTCAATTACTCAACGTCCAAGCGAGAGTATATATTCAAAAATACGCCCCAAACACACACAATTCGTTGTTGGTTGAATAGGATTTCGTTTTTGTCGCGACTATCAATAATTTTCGATTGAAAAACCTTTGTATGAAAAATCTCCACCCAATACCAAAGATGCAATCAAATCAGTAAAAAATAAATCAGCCGGTATTTGGAGTTGCCAATGCAACAACAGCTTTTGGTAGATGTGTTTTAAAAGGTATCAAGCACATAGAGTCACATATTAGTCATTTTATCATTAAATTTAATTTGAGAAAAGACAATAATAATGATGACATAATTTAGTTAGAGTAAGCTGATGAGGAATGGTACATACGCTCATGAGAAACAAAACAAAATACCTGTTTTCTGCTGCCCTCCAGCAAAACCAATTTTTTATTGCTACAAACGAATATTTGGTTGTTACATTCAGTACAAAATTAATTCTAAAATTAATCAATCAATATAAAAATTAGTCTTTAACCGATTACATTACGATTGAAAACTCAACTGTAGATGTTGATCAAAGTATTGTATTGATTATTAATTTTATCTTGATGTTATCGAATTTAATCGAATATCAAGTTTCCTGAAAATTGACTCATTACACTATACTTTTATAAAGTTTACAGAATTGGTTTTTGATTGCTTTTTTCAATAAAATTTATGGAAAAATTGAAATTCAAATTAGTTTTATTGCAAACGGGCATGCATGAAACAACGTGAGATTTATTTATCGAAAATGGTGTCCCTTTTATATTGTGAGAGAAATTGTCTTATATCTCACTTGTATTTTGTAGTAAAGTCGATCAGCATCTTTATGCTACAATTCCAATTTCCAGCAGATGCAAAGTGAATAAATATACATTTATTAAATTAATTTACCACATTTCCACAGTAAATTTTAATAGAATAAATAATGCAAACAAATCGTGGGCAATACTAGGAATAGTTGCGCAAAAGATAATACCAGTATTTTTATTCAATACAAGAACCTATTGCTTGAAAATTAAATGGAGGCTATTCTAATGCAGGGTTGTAAAATTAAATATATGCTTTATTTATTTGTTTACTATTTGGAAATTTCGGAGAAAATAAATAAATCCAAAGAATATAAAAGGATCATATAGTAGACTATTGCACCAAATCATTTCTTCTAAATCCACAGTTTGCAAAAATTAGCCATTGTGTTGAAAACACATTTGAAATGATGTCCTTGTAATTTTATAGAGACGTACATATTTATGTATACACACACACACACGCGCACATACACTTAAGCATTACAGTTCAAGATTGTTGGTTTCTTACCATTCTTGCTTGTACCTACAATAATTGTGGGTGTTACTGCGCATACTGTTTCACTAACATCATTGGTTGCTGTCGTTGCATTCATTAGATTTTGATTGGAATCAAAGTCACGCCCACATAAAAATGTTGTCTTCTTCTTCTACTTCTCATTTATTTACATATTTTATACATACATAAGTACATACTTACTTGTTTTATTCGTTTTCCTTACTTTTTTTCCCTGATGATTACTATTTCGTTCGTTTTTTTTTCTCGCTTATATAGCACGTAGGTACATACAAATAAATTTATATATGAAGCTACATTCACATACTACATGCACCTCAAAAATGAATAAAGAAAAAAGTCTTGATGAAACATTGGGTACTACTCTAGGATTAATGATGAGTCAATTAACTCAACATTCTTGGAAGCCATATTTGGTTTGATACAATACCAACTACAAACTATTGCATATATGTGACAAAAATTGAAATTGTCATAATAAAAATATTTTTTAAATTATTCAAAAATTATCTAAAAAAAACACTTTTCCTAAAATGAACAAAAAATCAAAAATGATAATAAAACAAGGTGGGAGAAGTTATGGATGCAATTTTGTTATCGTCAAATATTATTTGAGTAACCATTAGTAAAAAAGGGAAATTTCTTCTTGTTTAATTTAATTGGTATTGTATTAAATATAAATATTATCATGAAGGCTAGCAATAAAAATCTACACTATTTAGCGGAGTATCAATGAATACAAAAGTTGTGCAGAGAAATGAAAATGTTTTTCTAGGAAATTTCTATGTGTCTAAATTGGAACCTATTGTTTATCCTGTGTTTATACAGGACCATTTTTCATATTAGGTCGAATATTGCTGCCAATGGATAAATTATGAGAAAATTTGTAAAATAGTCATTTATACTACAGACGTTGCAACTACTATTTCCTTTAATAACACAACGCCAATTTCTGGATGACTGACGAATGCAGATGAAACGTAAGCAAAATTAGTATCTGTTTATCATAGTAATGTATATTGAAGTAGTTATTATTGTTGTAATTTAAATGTTCGACTGCGAAAAAAAATTAAATTTCGAGATGTATGGAAGCATAAATTTCTATGGCTAAAATATAATAACTCTGAGCTAGAAAATCTAGAATGTTAAAATTGCGGAGGGCTTGCAAGGTGAATGTTCTAGGTAGAATAGGTTCAACAAAGAAAGAACGTTTCAACAAATTATTTCTAAATGATGTATGTACATTTTTTTCTTCTGAATATGTCGATCTAATTTACGATAATTTGTTCTAGGAAAAATATATTTCACAAATTTCTATTGAAAACCATTTATATGTAAATATGTATATTACTCGTCAGTCCACATAAAAAATATGATATGTAGATACTTAAATTTTCATAAACTAAATATCAAAGCTGTAAAATATAACATTTCTATTTTCTTTGTGAAAGGAAAGAAATTGTATTGTAGAAAAATATTTTGCTAAAAGCCCTCCTATTGTATACGTAATTTCAAAAGCAATTCTGTTTTAAATGTCTCACAGGTTTGTTCCTTTACATTATTATTACTTCCTGTAATGGAGGGAGTAAAAACAAATTACACTCTAGAAGTGAGAAAATATATAGAAAATAAGCAAACGGATAACTATCAGAAACTATCACAGATTGACATTGACAGTTGAAATTTTCTATAGATAATAGAGAGTGATGGCAACAATTTTACAATCACAAACTATCAGCTCTCTTGCATTTTTACGCTCTCATTTTTGGATTCTATCGACACTTGTCAACATTTGTTGAAAGCAAGTTGAAAACTGATTCAGTTTATTATGGGAATTTTAGACAACAGAATTTCCAAATGAAAATAAAAAATAATCAATAATCAGTATTCATAAATTAATTCGAGCATGATATTATATAATATCATAATGCTTTTAATAATATAGGCGTATATTTAGAGTCAAAATTAAATTCAAACTTAAAAATAGTATCGTTTTTTTTTTTTGACATATTTCCTACATAAAAATCTATCAAAAATCCGATACTAAATTGAAGTTTAAATTTGATTCATTTAAACCAAATCAGCACTTTATTACATTTTAATCCAGCATTTTCTCTAGCTTTTGTACATTTCCTATACCTAGAACCTCAACATGGTGCAATAAAACTAAGGTGATATCAACAACATAACCTCTTTTTTTTGCAGTCTTACACATGGCATCATTTGAACATACTCAAAAAGGGCGCTGAATTTATACCCTTGATTTACTCCTTTTTTAGTATGTTTTTCAATTTTCATGCCTTTTTGGTTGAAAAGTGTTCAAAAATTGTAGAAAATGTTCTCAATTTGTCATAAAATAATGAAAATAGTTAATATAAAGCTTAAACAGCCAATCCTGTGTGTTGTAGAGAAAAACACCAAACCAGTATTTGCGTACCTTTTTTGAGGGAATTTTGTAAGGCATTAAGTAAATTGTCAGAATTACATCAAACATCCGCCATCTTAGTTTTATGCTCAGTATAATTGTAATCGTAAACGTATACAACAGCAAGAGCAACAAAAAGGCCTATTTTGAAATTACTTTACTGCCCAATGCATTGTCCATGTAACGCTTAATTATGGGACTCTTAGAAGCGTGCCTATATAAACATGTAAACAATTCTTTCAATGGCACTTTTTTGTATAATTGAACGCGCACATCATAGATCGGGTCGGTACACATACGATGAGTATAGGGTGTGTTATATCGTTGAAAAGATAATTTTGAGTATTGTAGTATCTTCCACATTTACATTTTCAACGATATATCACACCTTTGAATCGAGTAATAAATAAAAAAGTACACAAAGAGAGTTCGAAGCTCATTATCTGCCTTTATAAAGTATTTTTCATATAAATTTTGAGAGTTTGTTTTCAAATCTCGAATTAATTTGCGCATTACAAGCAATTTCAAGGTTTCAATTGATAAGTCCATATAAGTTGATAAGTACCATATCGCATATCGTAATATCCGTTTATCCCTATTAGCCTCTTAGTAAACGAAGGTGTTTGAGGTGTTCCATAAAAATATCAATATTGGTATGGTTCTGGGTTCTACACTTGAGACGCTAATCTTATAAGAGTTTTCAAAATAAATAAATAAAAAAATAAATAAATATGTGGCACTTAAAGCCCCAAAGGGCTCATTGGCCGAGCTTCTCTTCTATTACTGTTGTGCGTGTTAAATTTTGGACAGTATTAGAATGGACCTATTTATTTTAGCCGGTTCCGAACGGCAGAACACTTGTGACATCACTTTTTCTGAGCTTTGTCACAGAGTTCTTTTTAGAAGCTTTTTCATGGCAAGTTGTTACTGTCGGAAGAATTGCCAATTGCTTGCCGACAGGTGGGTACCATTCGAAAGAAAAATCTTTTCGATATAAAATTTGTTATGCATCAGCCGGGTATTGAACCACGACCCACAGATCAGAAGGCGAACCACTAACCACTGAGCTACGGCACCCAAATAAATAATTTACGCTTAAGTACAAAAAAATTATAAAACGAATGTAAATATATACAATGCCATAAAGTCTATGTTTTCATATATAAAAGCTAAAAATATTGAAAAAGTGTAAAATCACCCTCTGTCAAGGCGCTCAAAACGGCCATGGTGACAAGAATTGTTTCCGAGAATAAACAACAAGATCCAATCGTCATAGCAATGTTAATAATATATGACGGCAATATGACGACTATTCATTAAAGAATAAAATTATGGTTTATGATGGGCATGGGATTTTTCTAAAATACATATTTTCGACTTCTTAGCAAAACTCATGCAAAAGGATTCTTTCTGTAAAGGTATTAAAATAAATATCATAAATTGTATGAGCCGGTAAATTTCAAATTAGTAATACAAAAACAACAAACAAACAAAAATAACCCCGTAAAATTTTCGAAATAATCTTATAAATATGTAAATATCTCGCTTGGCATTTCTAAGTAAACTAATATATTCATTTATTATTTATTGCTTTTACTTATAACATAAAATATGTTTTTAGAAAACTCTGCGAGCTGTCAATCATCGCAGTATTCTAATTACTCTTCCTTTACTTCATTTTCAAGATGTTTATTATTTATTGTAAATTTTACTGTTATCAATTCATATGACAATATAATTGTGGTGACAGAAATTTTGACATTATGATTTTTAATGGAAATTCGTTTGCCTTTTAATTAGGTTGAAAAATTCTAATTATCCACCAATATCCAATGTAAATTAGTTCGACCACTACGACCAAGAAACAAATATATCTATGCATTTAGAGGAATACCTTTATTGATCTAAATTGATCTAAATTGCACATTTTTGTGAGTTCGCCTTCGAATGTATGAAATTTGTACAAAAAGACTATATACTTTCTTAAGTTGTAGGATATTGGTGCTTCATAATATCCACCAACATCTTGCAGAGATCGTTATCTACTCGACATTTCCACCTCATCGCTTTCAATTAATATCGGAAGAAAAAAAAAATTTTTGATCTAATTCATTTCACATCACATCATTCAAAGAATGTGAATTGTGAATTGTGTGTATGTGTGTGTGTGTGTGGAACACAATTCATAAGGTAGGGTACAGCTGAGTATATTGTAATTAAAATACGACTACAATTGGAATTGCAATGGGGATAAAATGCGAATATAAATATTACAATTTTTATGGTAAATTTCACTTTAAATTTGCAATTTATATTTACCAACACTATTTCTATGAGTATTGATTATATTTGCTACAATTATTCACAATTAAAGAGATTCTCATATGGTTATCATACACATACTCGAACATGTTGTAAATAACATTACGAAAATATCAAAAGGATCTATAGCAAATAGTACAAAAGAAAAACAAAAAACCATTATAAATCCTTCAAAAACTAGTTGCCGCCTACATATTTCTTTTGCAAAAAAAAAATTATTTATGAGTATGCTTGTGCTCATTCTACATACGAGTATACATACATAGAGAGAAAGTCTGGTTTTATGTTTGCAATTATTTCGCTATGTTTGTTTTTGCTGTTTTTGTGTTTCTTCTTTTCCTTTTGGGTTGTGCTATTACAATTTATGATTTTTATTGCTTTATTATATGAGTACCTACGCATTGTTCAAAGTTCAAAGTAAATTGCTCGTCATGTATGAATATGGCGATAGCCTTTTTGATTGTTTTCAAAACTGTATTTCAATTGTAATACGGCGAAAAAATGCCTTTCTAGCTATCTACATATATTTCTATAGAATTATTATGAAAATTTTATATTTACAATTTAATAAGGAACCAACTAACCAACCGAATATAGATGAATTTTGGTCAATGAGTTAGTTTTCTTAGTTTTTAGGCAAGCAAAAGGATTAAAACTAGCTAGCTAATAAAGAGATACAGTTTAAAATTATATTATTTTGGCAATTATCCCTTTACATTTAAACTTAGTTCTTTTATTACACTGTGGAACACACCTACATGATACCAGAAAATTACGAATATAGGCCTATGGTACATATCGTATATCAAAGAAGAAGATAAAATATTCCGTAGCCTAAGCACCCGTTTTTAGGATAACGCGGATACATTTCATCATCATATGAATGTCTGGAAACTGGAAAAAGGTTGTAAATTTCTCCATATTCACCATATAAAATATCCGTCGGAATATTTCACTGCTATAAAAACTAATTTTAATAGTATTTTGAGTTCAAATGTACACCACCACCACACAGACCACCACCACCGCCAATACAAAATTTTCACTTCTGAATTAAAAAATAAAAATAAATATGTGGCACTTAGAAGCTCCGAAGGGCAAGTTCGACACAACAGTCTCCAACATTTGAATCAAGCTTTGATGTTTATTTCAGAATGATGTCACGCAGAAGGGTTATCAATTAACTCGAGCAAAACCATTCCCATTGCCTTTACAAACAGATTAATGTTGAATCACGATACAATAGCTGTTGAAAGAACCAATATAAATTATTACGATGAAGTTAAATAGCTAGATGTAATCCTAGGTAGGCAACTAAATTGTAATTCTCACCTTAAATCAGTACTAGGAAAAGCTACAAAAGCTATGTTGGCCTGTCGGAGTCTCTTTGGTAGAACATGGGGTCTAGGCTCCAAAATGATACACTGGTTGTATATAATGATGGTAGTGACCTATCATTACTTACGAAACCCTAGTATGGTGGCCAAAAATCACGCAGGAAACCACTCAGAATTAACTTACGAAGCCTAGAGTGCTTCACTGACGGATCAAAAACAGATACTGGAGTTGATGCAGGGGGTCTTTGGTCCCAACAGCTAAAAATTTCAGAGTCAATGGGCGAGTGGTCAAGCGTTTTTCAGGCCGAAATTCAAACAATTTCAATCTGCGCGACGATAAAACTGCAAAAAGACATCAAAGGCGCACACATAGCTATCTATTCAGATAGTCAAGCTGCATTCAAAGCACTAGCATCTTATACTTTGGCGTCGAAACTAGTGGAAGAATGCTTTAATAACATCCAATTCCGCAGCAAACCTTACAGGCCCAGAGCCATACTGTGCTATCAACTGGACGGAGGCTAAAATGAGGGTGAATAAATGCGAGCAGCATAATCTCAGAGTATACCACTCGGAAGGGATACAAAAACTTCGCCAAGCCAAAAGGTTGGTTATGCCATACACCTACAATAGGCAAATGGGCAATATGTGCAAGACTTTCAGGACAATACTATTTGAAATTTCACTTCACTAAAATCCACATTCTTGACGATACGGAATGTTGGCTCTGTCTTGAAGAGGATAAAACTACAGACTGTATAGCATTGGCAAAAACAAGAATGCAAATTTTCCACCGTGATCGACTAGATCCCCAGGAAATAAAAAAGGCTACTCAAATTCATTCGCAAAGCGCAAATGATACTGGAAGAACATGGATTCCAACTGATTCCCTTCCTTAGACAGGTAATATCTATGTAGAGAGAGATGTAATGCTATGGCATACTTGAAACATTGGCGTTAGACCTATAGGGTATAATATATTGGATGGTTGTGATCGCACGGATCACAATTTTATAATTGTAGCGAGATACAAAAGGTATTTTAGGCAACCTACGACAATAAATTACTATTGTAAGCCCCGATGCTGGGCTCTTTGGTCCAGCATCTTTTCTATTACTGTTGTGCGTGTTAAATTTTAGACAGTATTAGAAAGTACCTACTTATTTTAGCCGATTCCGAACGGCAGAACTCTTGTGACATCACTCTTTCTAAACTTGATTATGGCATTTCCTTCACTTTATCGAGCAGGGGTTTGAATCGTGATTTTCATGTGCAGAAGATCATCACACCAATCACTGAGATACTGTACAACAACAACAATAGTTTCTGAGCCTTTTGCACACTTTCCTGCATACATACTTACTTACTTACTTACTTATGTGGCCATAACAACCGAATATCGACACACCTTCTTAGCTGGAGCGTGTTCTTCCATTCGCTCGACATGACCTAGCCAGCGCAGCCGCTGGATTTTGATGCGCTTTACTATGTCAATATCGTCATACAGCTCCGAGACTCTTTGTTTGTTGACACTAGATACTTCGTCTTGCCCTCGTTCACCGTGAGACCCATCCGACGCGACTCTCTTTCCAACTCTGAGAATGCTGCACTGACTGCTCGCATGTTCATGCCGATTATGTCAATATCGTCGGCATACGCTAACAGCATGACACTTTTGTTGAAGATAGTGCCATTATGTCGTAGATCAGCAGCTCGTATTATTTTCTCCATAATAAGATTGAAGAAGTCGCACGATAACGAATCACCTTGTCTGAAACCCCGTTCGGTATTAAATGGTGCAGAGAGGTCCTTCCCAATATTCACTGCACAACGGGAGTTATGCAGTGTCATTCTACAAAGTCGAATGAGCTTTGCAGGAATACCGAACTCAGACATTGTTGCGTAGAGGTAATCCCTTACCGGACTGTCGAAATCGCTTTATAATCAACAAATAGGTGGTGTGTGTCGATCTGTTTTTCTTGGGTCTTCTCCAGGATTTGGCGCAGTGTGAAAATCTGGTCGATGGTGGATTTACCAGGTCTGAAGCCACACCGATACGGTCCAATCAGGTTGCTGAGCATAGGCTTCAACCTTTCACACAGTGCGCTCGATAGAACCTTGTATGCGATGCTCAGGAGACTTATTCCAAGTCGATCCGAGTCGATGTTGGCACCACGGATCGATTTCACGTCCATCACACTGGAAGCATGCCTTCCGTCAATCACCACATGATCAATTTGGTTTCTTGTACGTTGATCTGGAGACAGCCATGTCGCTTTGTGGATTTCGAGATGCTGGAATCTGGTACCACCAATTACCATGTTTCGTGCTGCGGAGAAGTCGATCAGCCTCATTCCGTTATCGGAGGTGTTCTGGTGGAGGCTGAATTTTCCGACAGTTGGACCAAAGGTACCTTCCTTGCCCACCCTGGCATTAAAGTCGCCAAGCGCGATTTTGATATCGTGGCTGGGGCAGCGGTCATAAGCTTCTTCGAGGCGCTGAAAGAAGCTCTCCTTGGTCACATTGTCCTTCTCATCCATCGGAGCGTGGCACATATAAGGCTGATGTTGAAAATTTTTGCCTTGATGCGGATTGTGGCCAGCCGTTCGTTCACAGGCGTGAACTGTGAGACAAGATGTCGTAGTCTATTGCTGACCAAAAATCCATATCCTAATTCATGCCTTTCAGCATGGCAACTGTAGTAGATGTCACAGGACGCTTTTTTGGAGCAGCCCTGTCCTGTCCATCGCATTTCCTGGAGAGCGGGTATGTCAGCTCTGTATTTTTCGAGGACATCAACCAGCTGGATAGAGGCACCCTCCCTCAACAAGGATTGCGCTAACCCCACACGGTTGAGGCAGTTAGACACGTTACATTGCGAAAGCACCACCAGACCACCTGCATACATGCTCTGATGTTTTTCAGATTTTGTGCACAGAAAGTGGTGACATTTATATGCTCGTACATACATATAATAAGTATGAATCCTTATGTTTTGAATTAAATGTTTTTGATAAAATGCTACTACGTTTATTTAGCGTTAAGTGTTTGGAAATAAGGTTGAATCAAAGCAATGGAAAAAAATATACAAAAAAAATGTTATTATCATTCACCCTCAACAAATGTGTGTGCAACACATCCGTACATCTAAACTCACACACTCATTAATTTTAATGTGATAGAATGACATTGTGAGCTAAAAATTTAACGCTGCGCATCAAACAGTAGCCAAGTTACGTTACCGGACAAAACAATCGTACTTCCTTCCTGTGTATGCATTCTTACATACACACATATATCGGTAAATCCCAACATGCAGTACAATTGTGTATTTTTCGCTTTTTTATGTTCTTCATAATGTCCGAGACGATCTACGGTAGTAGTTTTTGGATATAATTTATTATAGACATAGGCATTTGTACGTGAAAAAGGGCAGCTTGTTAGTAACAATATCGGTAGCAGCCATGATAATGATTCTTCAAATGTTAACGCAGGCGATTGGTGTGAAATGCACCTGATTGACCAACGGATTCATTGAGTGGCTGATCGTGGACACTTTACACACAGAGCATACGTTTCCTTAGTGACGATGTGAGTGACCTCTGACTGACTTTTGGGCTTGTGTACTGACAAATATATATGCGTTAATGTGGATGTATTCGTTTGTGAGTAAGCGTGTGCGTGTGTATGTGTGTCATCGTGAACACCAGTTGCAGGAGCGTAATTGTTTCATTTGACAGCTACGATAAATTATATTTTAAATGAATTGGGTTTGTCCATTGAAATACCGTTGAGCGGTGGTCTTACATAATTGTAATCTTTTCATTTTCCACAGTTTGTCTATTTTTTTGATCACTGATCGGTGGAAAATTAGAAAAATGAATTAGTATGTAATTTCTTCTTTTTTTTTTTCTTCGTTTACCTTTCTTTACACTAAAACATACCCACAAGCACACACACACACACACACACACACACACAAACACCTATACAAGCCTTTCTGTTTTTTATGACCATCGTCGTCGTCATCGTCGTCGTCGCCGTTGTTGTTACCATCATTGCAGCAATCATTGCTGCCATTGTTATTGCCATCGTTGGTTTGATACCCATGGAATCGAATTAATTCAATTTTTTATTCATTAATATGCCACCACAGCCAGTAGCTGTGTTTAATATTAATTTTATTATCTTTCACAAAAAAAAAAAATTAAAATAAAAAATAAGCCCCCTTTGTAGGCATTTAGGGATCTTCATCGTTTTCTTTTTTAACAAAACGTAGATACTATTGGTACTGCAATAGTATCTACAATATATGAGAAGTATGACAAAAAAAAAAACTAAAATAAAATAATAAAAGCAACAACAACTATATATTACCCACTACTATTACTACTACTACAGCCATGACCTTATAATAGCTCAGCTTCCTGGACAGATGCAGAATCTATTGTACTTAGAACGTCGTCCGAAGCAAAATGAATACAACAAATAACAATAAAGATGATAAATAAAAAATATCACACAATAACAACGTGGAAGAAAAAAAATTAGGAAATATTTTCTCATTTTTTATGTTCGTGTCCGTCATTCATAAAATTGCTTGCTTGCTTGCTACTCACTTACTTACATACTTCGCACTCTGTGGCAATTGCAATTAAATGTGATTAGAAATATATCGACTATTAAACGATCAAATTTAAAATGATCATAAGGGAGGGGGGGTTACAAAGAGATGCAACAATTGCTCATACACACACACACACACACACACACACACACACATATAATAAGAATAGATATCATGTTTGAAGCCAAGTAGCCAAGCTTTATGGCCATTGCAATAGAATGGAGCCAAGTCAGCAGGAAAATTTGTTGTTTTGGCTCTTTACAAAACAACATAATTAATGAGCTAGAAATGCAACTGACTTTTTTGGCTTCTTTTTTATGTGACTCTCCCGACTCTTGACTCGTGACTCTTGATAAATCGGTCCGTTTAGCGAATTGATGTAAGAGGGGAGTTCAGTAATTGGACGCTGGAACATTTAGAATTTTATTCACAGTATTACCATCAAATTATACATAGCGAGTAGGGAGTAGCGTAGCCGTGGGGGTGGGGGTTTTGGGTCAGAGGAGAGATCCCCCTTGGCCCATGGACTTGTTCAAAAGGGAAATAATAATTTCTCTGTACTTAAAAATCATTCACCAAAAAAATTATTTAAAAATCTTTTTCTTATCGGCCTCTCTTCCCTTGCCAAAATCCTGGCTACGCTACTGGCGATGAAGCTCAATTCAGTCTCAGTGGCTTTATAAATAAATAAAAATTATCACATTTGGAGCAAAAACTAATCTTATTTTGACTCATCATCTACCGATGCACCCTGAAAAGTACGGTGTTTTGTGTGGTTTGTGGTCCGGAGGCATAATGGGGCCATACTTGTACAAAAACTAATTGAAGTGAGCTGTCACTGTTAATAGCAACCAGCATAAAGCTCCAAAAGTACATCAACATGATTTGGAGAACCTTTGAATTTAGCAAAATTATGCTTCAGGACATACTTTCCGATTTATTGATGAAACTATGCAGTGGCGTAGCTCCAGAAATGCGCCCATACACTGGGCTCCAAAATCATGCCATTGACAATGACGCCTCTGAACTATTTTGAACTATTACAATGCTGGAAAACAACATCGAGCACACCATTTATGATGTACGCTCTCCAGAGCTCCAAAAAATAGTCGCAAAATGATGCTAGAGCATGACGAATCTCGAATCAGGTGAAATTGAAAATTCCAAATATACAATTTTGAAGCCAATGAATGTCAAAATCATTTGGCGTTTCTATTTTTTAAATATCTTTTATAGTTTTTTTTTTTGAGGATTTTTCAAAGTTGGCATTGCTTTAAAGCGACAGTGGTGAAAATGGGCTTAAGAGTGAATTTCGCAAGTGTGGTTGTTGTTGAATTAATATACCGTAGCCGATTATTTGTTGTTGTTGTTATTGCTATTGTTGTTGTTGTTGTGGCCGTAATATTGACTCCAAATATTATTTTCTTGGACAACCATCGACTAAATCGACTTTCTGTAGGCATATCAGCTTCCTCTACTTACACATAGAGTTACATGCTCAAATACCACATATGTAGATGTCATTTTTTGTTTATTTCAAATTGTTGACGATCATTTACATATCTATACGATTCATTTATGATTTCATTGTGCCATCACCATCACCATCAGATCTCTCTAGCATTGATGTCGTTCAACATTGCCTATAATATGATACATAATATTGTCTTATCGATCGTATTGAAAGTATTGTATTTGATTGCTGCACAAAATCACGCAAAAAAAAAAACAATTTTACCATAAATGCATTATGCATTCGAGCATATAATTCGTATGAGTGTTAGACTTAAAACTATGATCGAGAAGTCAAATGCACGAATATAAAATTACGTTGCTATTGTGTTTGTTCACAATAGAATAAAATAACTTCTGAATTCACATAGTATGTAAAACTAAAAGTAATTAATTGGGTGTAGTAAAACGATTTCCATGGGATTTCCATGACATTTAGGTCGCCATTTGAGCGATCAGGTGTGTTCTTGCTTGGCACATATTATATTGATTGATTTATTTGGGTTTTGGGTGAGGAATGGGTGGTGAGCATAGCATATTTCTATTAGACTTTTATACACAGACTCTTACATGATTATGAGCTAGCCCCCCTCTAGTGCGATTAATTATTCAGAACAAATATTAGTTTTCTTTAAATGACTGTGGCTGCTGCTGCTGCTGCTGTTGCTGCTGATGATGATGAGTTTTTCAATAAAGTCCCACAGAGAACATAAATATAAATGCATCGTTATAAACTTCCCACTGCAAACTAGCAGTGGTTGGCTCAACTGTGAATTCATATCTCACTGTCTGTCTGTCTGTCTGGCAGTCCATTTGTTCATACGTTCATATGACACATCTTGGCTATTTCTCTTAATGATAAATATAATTTTGTATTTTTTCAAATATCATTTACGGGTCGCAATCATAACACAATAACAGTAGTAATAATAATAATGATAATAACAACAACAACAGCAACAACAACAGCAGCAGCAAGATGGTGCATTAAAAAACGCATTGCCTTGACTCTTTTGCTGCTTTGTACATCGTTAAATAATGTGTTGAACACACATTCCTAAGAAGAAAAACAGTCGCAGTAGCAATATAAACAACATGAAAGTAGTATACACACACACACACACACATTCAAAGCTTATAGTCATTGTTGTGTCGTTTGTAAACGTATGGTGGCCGTACTACTTAGTTGACCCCCCGTCTCCACACGCTCCATCCATCCATATTTACATGCATACGTACATCTCTTCATCTAACTATCAAGTCACAGTAACATAACGTAGCATAGAAGAGCGTTGCACAGAAGCGCACTAAGCCACATTTCAATGCCCTTCGATAATTTATTATGCGAGAAATCTGTTCGTTCTTGTGACTTATTTGCTTCTTTTTAATAATTTTCGTTGATGCAGTCGTTCGCTGGGTGCGATTCCCCATTGTTATTGCATTGGGGCATCAATAAACAAGAGGGTAACAGATGTTAAACTGCTGCAACACTGCAGCAGGCGGTCGTCTCAACGCATTCGACTCAACGCAGTGCGGCCTCTGTTCGTTTTTTCGATGATGTTTTCTTTATCACATTACCTCACCCTTTTTCTTCACCTTCATTCACCTCCTGTTGCTTACACAATGCCTTTAGCTTTGTGCATTTTTACTACCTTCCATAGACGGATATGTGCGTGTGAGTCAGCCGAGTTAATGCAGGGCTCAATGTGTGTATTTGTGAGTATGTTAAATTACCAAATTGGCCAACCACACCTTCAGATTTTCAGGAGTTTTTTCTGTATGGAGACAGCTTTGTAGCATTGTTTTGCTTCATTTTTTCGATCATATTTAATGGGCAATCGCCGCAAATATTATTCGAATATCTACTGGCGTAAATGATTTGTTTTTTGTTGTTTTTCTTTTTTTTTTTCTTAAATATCCACCATCATCGGAATTTTGCATAACTAAATACATACACACACACACACACACTCAAAAATTATATATGATCGGCGTGCGTTCACATATACTGACATACATCCATCCATCCATAGGCAAGTGAGTTCTTATAATTTTATCGGATAATAAAGAAAATAAGCCGCACAACAGCGGCCGCAGTGACGGCGGTCGACATTATTATAGTATGAAAATATTATTCTATATACACTGTGGCACATTTGCATATAATCACTTGTTGATGGTGACGTTGTAAAAAAAATTTGTCGTCAAAGTTTTCCCATAAAAAAAAAGTTTCTCAACAAAGTTTGCATCAATTTGGATCATAAGTCTCTACACAAGCCGTCAAGATGTTCAAATTTCGCCTAATAAATTGTTAAACTGTTGAAAATCCAGTCCCAGTCCAAACCTTTCAATCTATGATCTTCTCAACATAGAAACTAAATGAAAAATTGTCATTTACTTGTACCTCACAAAAATACATCCATAGAAAAATCAGCTTTCCAGATCAAACTCAGGCCCCAATACTAGTTACTAGGCCAGTACACCCTCAGATATCACTTTCATAAAATGAGACCATCTGAAGAGACAAAATGATCGCCTTTGCTTGGAATACGACGTTACATCTTTGCATATTCTTAGTTATGCTTTGACAGCCTAGCCTTACGTCATACTAAAGAGGCAAATAAATATTCAGCACAGCCTACTTCAATCCATCTCACAGCGAACTAGCTTCAGAAAATGATGTCTTAACTTTCATTAGAACAGCAGATGTTTTTTGCTTTTGTATGTTTTGTTTTTTTAGCACAAAAGATCTTTTGGGTCAAGGAATTGAGTAATATTACGTAGCATATTGGAGTTTTGTGCTAGAGTTGGCCGGTTTGACTATGAGTTCAACTCAATTCAACGCGATGTAGTGGAAAACAGAGCATCGAGTGGAAGGACCCGCTACTAAGAGGTTTACATATCAGCACTTGGCCTTCCAAACTGGCATCAGCAAATTGTAATTGTAATGTAAGAATTAGCAGAGTTTATTAGCACTAAGAAATAATCTATATACAGGGTGACTTTTTAAGAGCCTTCGGATTTGATTTACAAAAAAAAATTACAAAACAAAATTTAGAGAAATTTATGAAATCTTTATTTCAGTCGATAGAACGATCTATATAATTCAATGTTTAAAAATGATTTCATGTAAATGTTGACCGCGGCTGCCCCTCAAACAGTTCATACACTGGGTCCAATTTTGGCATACTCTCTCCAGCATATCGGCAGGTATCTCATGAATAAATTCTTCAATATTGGCTCCAGTACGTTAACCGTTGTGGGCTTGTCGCTATAGACATGACCCTTAACATAGCCCCACAAAAAATAGTCTAAAGGCGTTAAATCGCACGTTCTAAGCGGCCAATTGACCGGCTCCAAATGTCGAATAAACGGTGCACCGAACTCGCATTTCAATTGGGCCATTGTTTCGCGTGCTGTGTGGCATGTGGCACCGTCTTGTTGAAACCACATGTCAACCTAGTCCAGCTCTTCCATTTTGGTCGAAAAAAAGTTTGTAATCATCGCACGGTAGCGCTCGCCATTCACAGTAACGTTCCTGCCTTCGTCGTCTTTGAAGAAGTACGGTCCAATCATGCCACCGGCCCATAATCCACACCAAACAGTGCATTGTTCGGTATGCATTGGCAGTTCTTGCAATGCTTCTGGCTGCTCTTCACACCAAATACGGCAATTTTGATTGTTCACGTATCCATTCAACCAGAAATGAGCTTCGTCGCTGAACACAAGAAAGTGCACGATGCACTTTCTTAACCAAGCATGAATTTTGATAATAAAAACCAGTGTTGCCAAAAAGCAAATTGCCAAAAAATCACCCTGTAAAAGAAAATTTCGCAAGTGGCACCAAACCAATGTCGTACATTGTATATACACCCTTTTGTGCGGGTGATTGTTCGATGAGGTAGAGCTTCTTCTTCTTCATTCAATTCATTTCATTAATATCACTGCTCATTCGATGATCACAAATTTATGGACATTCCTTATGTATTGTATATATATGTGTATAGTATGCTTGATAAATCGAACGATGGTGGCCTTACTGTCTGTTGTTGACTGTGCGTCGTAGCCAATGCAAGATAAAATATATTCGGGGCAGTTTTGACAATAATAAAAATGGGAAAAAATTGTTGTGTACGGCATATGGCAAAAGCGATGAAGGTGGCAGTCGAATGATCGAGCTGATGATCCTTTTTACAATTTGTTGTTGTTGCTGCTGTTGCCGTTATTGTGCTTTGCTTTTGCAGTGGCACTAAAAAGGCACCGCTTCACTGTTGGAGCTCTTAACAAATTTGTTCAGCAACACGCCTCATCGTCAACATAAACTCATATATGAAAGTATGTGTGACTGTTTGTGTGAAATACCTCTAATTACAAGCGCGTGCGTATGTATGGGTGAGTGTGTGTCGCGATCTGTTTTGTTACGCTTCTGGTTTTTTCATTTCGAGCAGCTTACGTGAACACATAAACATGATCAATACGATGCCAAATGGTAGACGATGACATATTTGTTGGAAATTCCAATATAACACCCCTTTCTGCTGTTTATATGATTGATTCAATATGTACATATGTATGTGTGAACATTTTTCGCGCCTTCTTGTGATCACAAATCATACGAAAGGAATCAAATTGGCGAATAAGAGTGAATTATTGGCACATTATTATTATTGAATGTTGTTGCCTGGCAATGATGATGCCATAGTAGCTACTATTCATCATGGCAGGTAATACCAATCAGCCGTCAGCTAGTCTGTCTTTCACTGATATTACTCCTACGCGTATATTTGCTGGGAAAATTAAATTTCCCCAAAAAGAGAAAAGAAAAAACACAACAAAGAAAGAACGAACAGACAAACAAAAGAGCTCTGTCTCTCTAAGCAATGTGTAGGTAAAAAAAAAAAAATAAACGAAAAAACACCTTTAGGCATTTACCTGCTGAATAAACAGTCAAAATATGATGGCAATATAATGTGCTCTGATTAAAAACAAAAAAATTGAAAATCATATACATGGCATTTACGAAAGAAATGGAAATGAAAAACGTTTTAACGCTGCACTGAACACACATCAATCCCACTCACTCAATCATCACACTACCCGTATAAGTATTAGCTGCACTTGAAGGAACAAGTAAGAAATCAAATTAATAGAAATCAATGAAAAAGAAATTGTTTAAATTATGTATTTTATTTTTTTTTGTTTTTCCATATACTACCTTGTCTTTTCTTCTTGGAATAAATAGTTTCTTTGTTGTGTAACCTTTGATTGACACAGACATTCTTATTAATGCTATGTTGCTGCTGCTGTTGTTGCCTGCCCCTCGAAAATGAATTTCCTTATAGACGGATATGAGTGAGTAATTGTTGCTCTTATTAGCTGCATTGCTCTAGTTGTTGTTGTTGTTGTTGTTGTTGCTATTGCTAGCTAAGTCAAATTACATTTTTTTTTCTTGCTTTTATTGCTTTTAACTCAACTCAAAAAAAAGGAAAATAAGTAGGGACGACAAGTTCTTAGTCCTATAATATGGGAAAAACATAAGCAGCATTTCTAGGCTACTGTATATTCTATCCTAGTATGGTATGCCAAGCTAACTACAATGCAGTGATTGAAATTGAGGCATAATATTCATGCGTGTGTATCGGATTAGGGTTGTGAAGCCTGAGAAATTATTAGTAACCCGAGATTTTCCAATAAGGAAAATTATTGTGGCATTAAACTTGACGGAATTAGCTATTATATAGTTTTTATGAATATTTTAAATTTGACCAGTAATCTTTATGTAGGAGAGATCAATAATGAAAAATTTATAAAAAAATTTATAATTTTCCAAGTAATTTTATAGAGAAATATTAGATCTAAATTGTCAAAAAAGAAAAAATAATAACAATAAATACCAATTACCAAAAAATATCTATATGAAACTCGCTTTTACCTATATATATATGTGGCACTGAAAGTCCCGAAGGGCTCATTGGTCGAGTTTCTCTTCCATTACTGTTGTGCGTGTTAAATTTGTGGACAGTATTAGAAGGGACATACTTATTTTAGCCGGTTCCGAACGGCAGAACCCTTGTGACATCACTTTTTCTGGGCTTTGTCACAGACCTAGGATGGTGGAAAAATGTGTTCTCGATGAAATAACATTTCTACCATCTTTCTGGCACATTAAACATATATAGCATAGAATGTTGTTTCCTTAATGATGAAAACATAGCAAAAACATATCGTAAACTGTTTTATGACCGCTATAATGCCATTGTGTGTTTTCACGTGAAAACGTTTGTTTCCATCCTTATCTAGAAAACTACTAATATATACTATCTGAAATTACGTCTAAAATTTCGTCATTATATTGTAAATATATTTTTTTGGGAACTAATAAAATATTATTTATTCAGGTAAATTCAAACGAGAATTTTCCATTCAATTAGTGCAAATTCTATTTTTACGACATATCCATCATTTGCAAATGCCAAATGACGAGAAAGGGATGACAATAGAAATAGAAATAGAAAATATTGAGAAAGGGATGACAATAGAAATAGAAATAGAAAATATAGAACATACCAGTATATTTAATAGGGTGAGTTGTTGTTGTTAATATTTTAAATTAAATCTGTATATCGTAGCCGACTATAGATTTTCTTGTAACAATTGTTGTTGTTGTTTTTATGGCTATTGTTGTTGTTGTTGCGGCCGTAATATTGATTTCGAAAACATTTTGAAATATTGAAGTATTGAAATAAATTTTCCAGAATTTCCGAAAATAGCGCAAATTGTGAAAAATGTGCAAATATTAATATTATCACATGATATAAAAGAATCTGTACTACACTGTACTTACAAATGTAATGAGAGAATGAGAGAGAAGACTAAGGTGAACAAAAATTGAAGATAAAAAATACTATACTGAGTGTATTTAATAGGGTGAATCGATTAACAAATTCAAAAATTATCATTCCTTAAACGGAAAACTTACGTTGAGACCATTTCGGCATCAATTATATATATTTTTCATCACCCTAAAAACAGTCAAAATGAAATTTATATAATTATCTTACAGAGGTCCCCATGAACATTAACCTTTTCTTAATAAATTTGAAGCCCTTAAAAAATTCTTGAAATTTTTGCCTCTGAAGCGTTTTACTAAAGTCAAATGTAACAGTTCTGCAGCAGTTGAAAGTCATAAAAAGGCAGTTTTAGCTTTTTTAGGTTCAAAATACATTTTTTTAAATGTTAATGTGAGATTTCAATTAAGAGATTGAGACTTGACACTTTTATTTTAGTATATTGAACATATTAGACAATTTGAAATGGCAAAACTGTCGTAGAATATTGCAATTGATTTGAAAATGCAAATTTCTGTATTTCTGAAGAAAAAAAAAGTATTAAAGGCTTGTTGAATTCCGGGTCTGACCACCTTAGTGTGCGTGTGTGTATACCTACAAATGCATGTTTGTATATTTTTATGTTTGCCGATATGCGGTATGACCTAACTACGCTGTTGATGTGTATACACTTGTGTGCGCATGTGTGTGTGTGTGTGTGTGAGTGTGCCTGAGTGTGTTCATGCGAACCTTCATTCTTTTAGTATTGATTATTGCAGGGATAATCCTTCTTTTCAGACTCTCTCTCTCTCTCTCTCTTTCTCTCTCACTCTCTTTCGTTACATACGCATAGGGTAAGTCATAGTGCATGTCTACTTAAAATAGGAAAAAATTTGATGGATATACAATAGTCCTGTTGAAAGGATCATCAAAATTATTGGCATATTGAGACAAATGTATTGATTTGGAAATATACTAGAGGATTTTTGTTTTTCATTTTCATTTTAATATTTTTTTCTTTTTCATATTGCATTCAATTTTTACTCTCTATGTGTAGATACATATAAAGTAGACCCAAGTAAAGTCATATATAGATGCGAGACCCAAAAATATAATAGAATTGGTTTTATTTGCTCAATAATAAGTTATCATACATACCTACACCTATAGGCTAACTGATCTAAAAACGCAATGCAAACAAGCAACGAATGTACATTAAATTGAAGAAAGGCAATAAGTATTTATATGTATGTGTATATATGTAAGTGTGTGTGGAATGGTTTAAATTGCAAAATGCAATATAATCAATTCGAATCATAAATTACATTGATTCTATGTATCTATTTACATACATATATATTCATATATATTCAAATGATTAATAAAATACAACACCATCATTTGATAGGGCGTGCCGTACCAGTAGTTGCGTAGTAGTAGTAGTAGTAAAATTGGTAGCCATTAGTGAACCGCAGATGATCTATGTGGTACTCAATTGAATTGGATCGATGCAACAGCAGCAGCAGCAGCAGCAGCAGCAGCAAGAACCGTGGCAATAATAGTGTCAGCATCGCATCGCCACATAATGTCCACACGAACGTGTTTGTATATACAACGTACAAAATCGCCGGTAGCCTAATCCCCTGTTGTACGACTAATAACATTGTTACGATTAATATTTTGTTGTTGTTGTTGTTTTTTTGACTCTTTCATTCTTTGGTGTTGTGGTTGTTGTTGTAGCGGATTTTTTGTTATTTATTTATTTTTTATTCTTTTTTATTTTTATTGAACAATTCCATATGTGGAGACTATACTAGCATATATGCCACATAACAAACATAACGAACGCTCCCATTCGAGGCAAGCTCCCTTTTGGTAAATAGGTATATAGTAAGTTTTATATTAATAAGTGTGTGTTTTTGTGTGTGTGTAGCTAAATTCTATAACGACAACAATGATGATGACGATGACGACGCTGATGATGATGATGTTGATGATGATGATGATGATGATGAACGGCGATTGAAGATTCATTCTCTGGGAATGTACTGCTGTTGCTGCTTCTGTTGCTGGTATCAAACCATGCCAACATCAACAATAGCAACAACAGTGATAATAATAATAACAATAACCAAAGCCAAAGCAAAATGTATTGAATATATATTGTACGTACATAAAGAATCACAAAACGATGAGGTAAAAGAAGCAGCAGAAGGCACAACTTTTTATTTATTTTCATTTTTTTATTATTACTGCTGTTGTTGTTGTATTTTTCATCTTTATCTTCATTGTTGCTGCCGCTACGTCTTGTTCAGCTTTTGTTGCAGCTACTGCTGCTACTGCTTCGTCTTCTTTTCTGCTTATACCAAACAACGACGCACAGTGTTTCATTGTTGACCAAAAATGGTTTAAAAAAAATGCATGCTATAGTCTAACAACAACAAAGAAGGTTTATGTTAGGCTACGTGAGAGTGTTTAGAATAAAAAATATAAAAATTTGCTTTGGAAAATTTTAATTAAAAAAAATTTCAGCTTTTTGTTTCTACGCACACATCGCATCCTCTCTCCGTAGCCTCTATGTTTAAAATGTTCATCATGGCAGGCAAATGAGAATATTTTAACAAAGCAAAGACCAAAATTTTAATTTTTTGTCTCAACTCACACCACTCACACTGTGTTTTTAGCCCCAATTTTAAAAATTCACATAATATCAGGCGTAGGAGAATGTTTAACTAAACGAAAATCAATATTTTTTCTTTAAAAATATTTTTTATCACAAATTTAGATTTTTGTTAACATGTACTCCTCTTAACCTTTCTTCTTAGAAACTAATTTCGAAATAAATGTTTTTAAATGTCCATATTGAGCAGAAAAAAGATTTTTTATAAAAAAAAAAGGTGAATCTCCCAGCTACAATAGTTCTATGGAGACAGTTCTCTAAGACAAAATTTGTTCAATCAAAATTGAAATACGAGAAAACGCCATTTTTGCAGCAGTTTGCTTTTTAAGGTGATTTTTAACTTCCAATTAATCAAAATTAATCCAGATTAATATTTTCCATATTTATGATTTTTAAAATATAAAAATAAATACTTAGTTTTAACTATAAATATATAAATGCCCGATCTAGTAGATTAAAGCTGACTTTATTCTATTTTGGAAAATTAAATCACAAAATTCGCAAAATTTTTGCGATTTTATTGAAAAATAAATTTCGTTATTAATTACCCTACCTTAATTTGCGCTCATTTAGTCCATGTATTTCATATTTTTCACTTTTCTCATTATATTAAAAATTTTTAATATATCTTTTTTTAATAAGGACTGTTCTATTAATCGTTTAGTAGATCAATCTTATTGATCAAAATTCTGATTAATCAATTAATCGATTAATCAAAATACAAATTGTTCGATTAATCAGAATTTTTATTAATCAGATTGTTCAATGACAATAAATCAACGCACAGCCCAAACCTTAATCCGTTATGAGCCGTATTTTAAAAAATAATGTTAAAAATATACATCTAAATTTAGAATTTGTTCACAACACTCTTTATTTTTATTGATTTCTTACCGAAAAGGGGTTAATTTATATAAAAAATGGGCGTGACAAGAGACCAATATTCATAATTATTCATATGAAATCTAATTTCAATCAAATTAAAATAATTTTAATATGAAATTTAATTCAAATCATCCTACATTTATAATTTCTGTCACCATTTTCTATGAAAAGTTGACACTGTGCGATGAATGCTTCATCATATTTTTCGGTTTTCCGTTTATTATTATTATTATTTGTTGTTGTTGTTGTTGTTGCTGCTGTTGGTGGACCTGGAACTAAAATCAAGTTTGAATTTGTATTCTTTTTCTACATTGGTGCTTCTTCTGCCTTTTCTTTTTCACCATTTGTTATTGTATTGTATTGCTTTTATTTAGTTTTTGGTTAAATACAGATGTATGCGTAGTCAAGATGTGTGTTTGTGTGTATATGTGTGTATTTATCTTGAAAAGAATTCGTTTGATATTAGCGCTGGAATTGCGCGATATTATGCGGCAGCGCTGCTTTAAAAAAAAAAGAAACATATGTATACATATTGTACCTCTACGTATACACACACCTATATACAATACATATATCAAAAATTATTATGACGATTTTATGCGTTCGAAATGTCGTCTCATTATTTAAAATTTTCATATTTTTCTTCATTTCATTTCATTTCGATTTTGATTTTGTGTCGTTTTATTATTATTCCGATTTGTTGTTGTTTCGTTTTTTTTTCTTTCGTATATAATTTTTTTCTCTCATAATTTTGAACTTTACGATTTTGAGCTGGCTACCATAGTGAAATTAATTATGACTATAATAATAATACAGCATACTATACAATATATGTTTAAAAATATACACATGATCGTAGTATGTGTACAATTGGATGTATGTATATAGTTAGTTAGATAGACATAGACGTACGCGGTTGGTATTCCAACCTGTACATCTGGACGTATGTATATCATTGAATTAACGATTAACACATTATTGTCATTTATGTAGATTTCATTTTTTTGTTATTCTACGAGTTGTTGTCTTTGTTGTTGTTGTTGTGGTGGTTCTTTGAAGGTGAACTAACAATACTCTAAAGCTCTTATACCTCTAGGCCATTCTAAAACAACACAACAAGACTTTAGATTTTCTCGCTGCATTGTTATTGTTCCCATCGTAGGAAAATACATCAATGTGAAAAATTAGAAATTTTTATATTAGCGTATGGTCTTTGTGCAAAATTGTTCCACCTGCACACTTGATAATGGACGCAGATGATAAAAATGTTTATCAAGAATTATGTTAGCTGATGATATTATTTTTAATCCATACATTTTTTTTTTTTATAATTTCCATGCTTAGCGCAAATATTTTTTCGTAAAAAAATTGTTTCTTGTTTGTAATTGGGAAAGGTTGGCAAATCTAGTAAAAATTCCAACTTCAATTTGAATAATTTCTCTATCAAAGTTGAACCCATTCATTATTTTAATGGACAATAATTTAAGATTATCATCTAAGACCGTGATGAATGGGACTTTGGAGGACCTTGAGTCGATCCTAGAAGTTTGAAATGGTTCACAGATGGGTCAAAAATAGACTCTGGAGTTGGTGCGGGAATCTACGGACCCAACACCGACCGATTTCAGAAATAATAGGCAGATGGCCTAGCGTCTTTCAGACTGAAATTCAAGCAATTTCAATCTGCGCAAAGATAAATCTTCAAAGAGGCCTCAAGGGCGCACATATTGCTATCTACTCAGATAGCCAAGCTGCATTACAAGCACCAGATTCATATTCTATGGAAACGAAACTAGTGGAAGAATGCTTCAACAACCTCCAATATTTAGGTGCCTGGGTTCCAGGTCATTCAGAGATCGAAGGTAACGAAATTGTTGATGACTTAGCCAGGGCTGGTTCAGCAGCAAACCTCATAGGCCCAGAGTCATACTGTGGTATCAATTGGGCGGAGGTTAAATCAAGAATAAATAACTGGGAACATAATCTTAGTGTATCCCACTGGGAAGAAATACAACAATTTGCGCCAAGCCAAACGATTGGTAAGGCCTTTTACCTACAACAAGGAACTGCGCAATATGTGCAAAGCAGATATTAGGAAAATAGTAATAGGGGATAGTACAATTGTGATCAAGTGGAACACAAAAATTTAAATGTAGTGTGATACAAAAGCTCTATTAGATCGCTGTGTCGGCCTTTGGGCAATCTACAACAGTAAATTATTTAATTTTTTAATTTGAGTAAAATCTCAGCAAAATACATTAATAAATTTTTTGAAATTTTTCATTATAACTAATTTCGATAAAAATTAATATACAAGGTGCGACAATTATGTATTAAGACTGCCTCTAGAAAACACAATTAAAACATGATATCTGCTAATTTTTCGGTATATTTATTCGAAATAATCTCCTCCTGATTCAATACACTTGTCACTTCGATATAATAGTGATTCAAACGCGTGTTCCAGCTCATTTTTCGGAATTGCCTCCAGTGCCCTCGTCGAAGCCTGTCTGAATGGTCTGAATGTCATAAAAAAAAGCATCATTTCAACTTCAATTTCAGTTTTGGGAATACGGCGGGTGATTTAACACACAGATCTGATTCCGAGCCAAAAATTGACGAACAATGAGTGCTGTATGACTTGGTGCATTATCTTGCAACAGAGACCAAGTTTTTGGATCGCGGTATTCTGGTCGAACACGACGGATTCTGGACATCAAACGCTTCAAAACTTCGAGGTAACATGCGGAAGTAACTTTTTGATCAGTTGGAACAAATTCTTTGTGGATAATTCCCTTGCTATCGAAGAATGTGATGAGCATTGTTTTGATTTTTGATGGAACTTTTCGTGTTTTTTTTTTTTTGCTTATGGTGAGTTTTTTGATTTCTATTCCGCACTTTGACGCTTGGTTTCTGGATCGTATTGGAAACACCGTGTTTCATCACCCGTAGCAATTGTTTTCAGGAAGTTTAGATCATTTTCTGCAGCTGCAACCATGTCTCTAGAATGACTGAATCTCATTAATTTTTGCCCCTCGGTCAATGTGTGTGGAACAAATCTCGCGCAGACCTTTGTGTTGCCCAAATCCTTGTGAAGAATGAGTCGGATAGTTTGTCTGTTGATGATTAAGTCCTCTTCCATCATTTTCACTGAAGCATTGCGGTCTTCTGTAATAAAATCACAAACTTTCTGGATCGCTTCCGGCGTCCGCACTGAAATTCGCCTTTCTTCTTTTATTTCATCTTTCAGCGACTCTCTGCCATCCACAAACCGTTTATACCATACAAAAACATTTGATCTTGATAAACAAGCATCGCCATATGCTTACTGCATCATTCCGAATGTTTCTGATGCACTCTTACCAATTTTTGCGTGGAATTTAATGACCGCTCTTTGCTCCATGTTAATATTTCAACATCAAACGAACGCGTGTTTTGTAAAATGAATGTCAATAAACATTAAATGTCAACCAAATGCCAGTTAGTAGAGGAAGGTTGAAGCTTCAAAACGCATGTGCTCACACATAGATGGCGCGCTTGGTTGCTGAGATATGGTTCGAGCCTTAATACATAATTTTCGCACCTTGTAAATCTGAATATAAACTGAAAATTTTGTATTTTCATAATAAAATTGATCATAGAAACATAATTTCGTTTTAAAGTTACACACACGCATAGTAAAAAATTGATTTTCGTATTAACAGAACAACATTATTATTATTATTTAAATTATCTAATTATTAAAAAAAATATAATAATAAAATATAGATTAATTTATTTATGTCGACTATGGCATGGTTGGCAACACTAAACTGTGATCATCTAATTACATTGAATACTCATTCAAATCTAAAAGAGAACAAATCAGGAAGAGAAGCTAATAATTTCAATACTTAATGTTAAGAATTGTACAAACAGTACAATATGATATTCGAAAAGAAAAAAGTCTCATTGTCTTGTGGTAATTTATATGACAATAAACACTTGTAATGTGTATTGATTATTTGCTCAGGTGAATTAAAATGATTCAAATACTATTTGTAATATTATTGCACTAAATTTTGTGCGGAAGTCTTAACCCGAAATTGAAATCCGTGCAGCAAATATCTTAATGCTTCCTTTTTTTTATGTTTTGTTGCGAAATTATCAAACATCTCCTTTAGAGATTGTAACACTCTCAAGGAAACTATGTGTAAACAATTACCAAGAACCAAATAGTAAATTATCAATTGAACAAAGAAAATCCTTCCATTCTATATGCTTGAGGGGCGTTTAATTCGCGTATTATTGATAAGTATTTTGAAATGCCCTTTCTGGTTTTACTTTCTAACATTCTATTGATTACATTTTAGCAATAGCAAACGCTTAACAAGTAACATATTCTGTATGTCTGTCTGTCTAAAATTTCAAACTATAACTTAAGCGATTTTCCTTAAGGGCATGTGTATTATACGCTCATATGTAGTAAACCACATTTTGTCACAATCTCATTATTTGAAATGATAAGAAGATCGATAGCAGCCACACAACTATTATATTCAATAAATAAGAATAAACACTCATCTAATCCAGCTCATCCTTCACCCCCATAATTGAGATATATTATATGTATGTGTATTTGTATATTATGTATGCCTCTTATACAATGTAATTATCCTCGTTGTTCGTTCAATGACTGAGAGAAAGATAGCAGGCATTAGAAATAGGCAAGAATCATTAATAATAATATTAATAAAATTATTTACAGATTGTAACTGATATAAACATTTGTTTGGTCGATCAACCAAGTTGATCCAATACCTTAGAGAGTGTGTGTGTGTGTATGAAAGATACTCGTACATAGAAAGGTAAAGGGAGAGAGAGAGAGAGGAGTCTTATGCATATATAATCACTCATTCATTTGGTTGAACTTGTAATTTACGAGTTTAAACTAAACGAAAAAAATAAAAAATAAAAAAAAATTATAACAAACACTACCAAAAACAAAGACAAGAAGTTTATAAGGTGGCCTTAAATGTACAAAATAAACAAAAGATTTTCATTAATAAAAATGACTTAAATTTACAAACACAAATAAATCAAATGCATAAATAAAAAATATTAAAAACAAAAAAAAAAAATGAAAATGAAAAGATCAACAGGAAAAGACGAAGCACAGAAGAAGAAGAAAACATCAAATCGCGCATGCTGTGCGCTTTAATATGCCATAAAACCTATCAAACTACACGCTACGCATAGTGTATGCTCGCTGTTGTTGTTGTAGTCGTTGTTGTTGTTGTTGTTGTTGTTGTTGTTATTATTATTATTGTTGTACATCAGCATTTGACGCTGCTGACTGAGTTTGCGCGTTGGCCATCCAAAAGCGGCAATATTTACGGATAGAGAAGCCGTCCATCATACCCTTCAGTCCATTTAACACGTTTCTGACACTAATCCTGCCTTGATGAAACTAATTTTTTTATACGGCCTGCCTCCGTCTCAACCATGATTTATTTCGCCATACGTCTTTTGCTAGCTAGCTTGCTGACTAACTGACTGGCTGGTTGGCTGTTTGTCTCACACGCCCGATCGCTTAGACAAAATATGAATTGTTATTGTCGTTCCTCATCCACAATCATCAGAGCATCAGAGTCAGTATTCCTCCCGTTCTCCACATTATTGATGCTGATGTTGATGTAAACAATCTCTTCAGTCTTCTGGTTAGACTTTTGCTTCTGCTTCGACTCACCTCACATACACACACAATCACACAAACACACGCATACCCTTCAAGACGCACAAAAGTCTCCCTGACTTGCACTTACCGCTCCGATTTACTGTGCTACGATACAATCTGATTTATCTGCTGCGACGATCTTGCCACAAATTAGTTTGGAGAGGTTTGCCTTATTGTTTGTTACTTCAAAGTATGCTCTAAATGTTGTGCTTTTTGGTATGATACGGTTGCTGCTGATATGCACACACGCGTGTCAATCATAAAACAAGAACAACAAGAAGAAAAATATCAGCAAAAAGTGCGACAGTGCAATGTCATGCTTAATTTCCTGACTTGTCAATTTCAGTTTCTTTCTGTTTTTCTTCTTTTCTTTTCTTTTCTTTGTGAATGCATATGAAATTCTGGCCAAAAATAAAATCACAAGCTTAAGAAAACAGCTCTGATCCCAAACTGATTGTGGTAGTAGCAATTCACACAGATTCGAATGAAATGCGCTTTGAAGATGACATTTCGTGAGTTTGGCTTTTGAAGACACAAACAACGAAATTCAAATTCGGAATAATACAATATTAAAATTTAATGTGACTTAGAATCAAGCTGCGGAAGTAAGTAGCTGGAAAATTTGTATTTGAAACATTTAGAATTAGATAAGATGCAGATACAGGAATTAATGACGAAATTCGCTTGCAATAATGCCGAAAATCGGTGATCGAATTTGATGGATATGGTATCATATTACCATAACCAGGAAATAGTCAAACTGAATTCAATTTAAAAAAAAAAAATCTTCTAAAATTTTGAAATTTCAACCATGGATGTGGCACAGCACGTCAAAGTCGACCAAATTTCATAAAAATAAGCATTGCTGCATTTGAACATGGTCGTACCAGCACAAACCATGCGAACCCAGTGAATGCCCAATTGAGGCTGTATTCCAGAAAACATCAAAAAAATCCACAAATTGGTTATGAACGATCGCAAGTTGAAGGTGCACAAGCTAGCTGACAATATAAAGGTATCAGCTGGTAGTATTTTTACCATTTTACACGAACATTTGGGTATGCGAAAGCTCTGTACAAAGTGGATGCCGCGTGAGCTCACAGTTGACCAAAAGCAACAACGTATCGATGTTTCAACGGAGTGTTTGGCGCTGTGAAACCACAATAAAACCGAATTCTATCATCGATGTGTGACAATGGATGAAACATGGTTTCACCATTTCACACCACAATCCAATAGACAGTCAGCTGAGTGGACAGTAGTCGACGAATCGAATCCAAAGCGAGCAAAAATGCAACAGTCGGCCGGTAAGGTTATGGCGTGTGTATTTTGGGATGTGAACGGAATAATATTCATGAACTATATCCAAAAAAGGAACCACCATCAACTATTATTGTGAACTTTTGGACCGATTGAAGGCTGAAATCGCAAAGAAACGGCCACATTTGCAAAAAAAAAAAAAAAAAAAGAGTGTTGCTTCACCAAGACAATGCACCGTGTCACAAATCGATGAAAACGATGGCAAAATTAAATGAATTGGGCTTTCAATTGCTTCCCCATCCACCCTATTCTCCAGATGTCGCCGCCAGCGACTTTATCCTATTTTCAGGTCTCAAGAGGAGGCTTTCTGGAAAGAAATTTAAGTCCGATGATGCAGTAATCGCTGTAACTGAGGCCTACTTTGACGAGAAAGAGAAATCGTACTATAAAAGTGGTATCGAAAAGTTGGAAAATCGCTATAGTCGTTGTATCACCTTCGAAGGGAACTATTAATTAATTAATATGTGGCACTTAAAGCCCCAAAGGGCTCATTGGCCGAGCTTCTCTTCCATTACTGTTGTGCGTCTTAAATTTGGACAGTATTAGAAGATTTTTAGAAGATTTTTCTTTCGAATGGTACCCACCTGTCGGCAAGCAATTGGTAATTCTTCCGACTGTAACAACTTGCCATGAAAAAGCTTCTAAAAGAACTCTGTGACAAAGCTCAGAAAAAGTGATGTCACAAGGGTTTTGCCGTTTGGAACCGGCTAATATAAATATGTCCCTTCGAAATTTAACAAGCACAACATTACTGGAAGAGAGGCTAGGCCAAAGAGCTTATCGGGGCTTATAAGTGCCACATATTTATTTTTCTATTTATTCATTCAGTTGTAATAGCAATTTTTAAAGCGATAAATCTCAAAATAAAATGAGTAATTTTGAGATTTTGAGATTTTGAGAGTTTTCATACGGAAGATCTTTGGACTTGGACATATTTACGTTGGTGGCGTTGGTACCGAAGAAGATACAACCATGAGCTGTATAAGCTGTATATCGACACAGGCTTAGTAGGTTAAATAGATTATGTGGCTGCCCTCTCTCTGAGAGGACACACTTAGGCCAAAAATGCCCATTGTAATAACAGGCTTAGTAAAGTGCATCAAAATTCAATGGCTCCGCTGTCTAGGTCATGTCGAGTGAAGAACACGCTCCTGCTAAGGTGGTGTTATTTTTTGGGGATCCGCTGGAGGACGACATAGAAAAGGAAAATATAATCTCGGATGGAAAGACCATGTTCTGGAGAACTTGACGCGGCTTGGAATACCTAACGGGCACCAGCTAGCTAAGAAAAAAGATAGCTGACGAAACATGCTCAATTCGGCTTAAATCGATTTTTGGTTGTAATCCTTTGTGGACACAATGATTATAATATTTGTAATTTAGTTCATATGAAACGTGTCAATGGAACTAAATGGTATTCTATCAAATTTATCTAAGAATTTAGCTTAGAATATAATAATAATAATAATGGAACAGAATAATATTTCTTATTTCGTATTATAGTTAAAGTGTTGATTGTTTTCACTTCTAATATCATGACTTGTTGACGTATTTCAATTGGTTTCAAAATACCAATTCACCAATACACCAAATTCAATTGATTTTTAAATACATAATAATAATAATAATAGCACACTTTATTTTGGAATTAGCTCTGTATCAAAATCGGTTTTATTGTAATCCGGTAAATGATACTTTATACTACATATAGTCCTACTATACATACATACAGACATGCATACATACAGATATATTCTGCGATGAATCTCTTTTGCTATTTTTTCGTTATTCCGAGAGGCGTTAAGCTGCATAAAAGATAAATATATCGAAATGGTGTATATTGTTTGAAGAATAGACTGACAAATGCCGATTTCCAGATAATTTCATTTCAACAGATTCTCTTACGATTAGGATAATACTGATATTAGTCGCCGAATTGAAATCTACCCAATAATGAAATTATAATCACCGCACTATGCATGTGCAGCTCGTTTTTTCTCTTTCTTCTACTATCCATTATCATTATCATCGAATAGCAAATTATCGAGTTCGAACCACTAGTTCGCTCTTAGATGCGAATTATATGAGATGATCCCAGCTTTAAAAGCAAAGGGTTCAATTTTGGTATATGCCATAAAAATTGTATGCTGCCAAATTTCCATACTAGACAATGGTGTGTGTGTGTGTGTGTGTGTTTCGTGTGTGGGATTATTGAGAATATATATGTATTTATATATGAATATTGTATGCGAAACTAGTAAAAATGTGGGATTAGTCGACCACTAAAACGTATCGCAGATAATCCTTTAGTTGCGAACTGAACTTACTCAAATATGCATATTTTCACAATGAATTGTTATATGTCAAATTACCTGCCTGTCAATACCTGCTGGTCCTTTTCGTAATGAAACAATTTACTATATTCAAACTACAGGTAGACCCATCGTCTTTCTATCCATTGCCTGAACAGTGTCCTAATACCATGTTTATTTTAGATTTATTTCGAAGGGATAGAATTTCCTTCCAAGAATAGTGAATATTTCACCACCATTTAATTGCGGTCTAGTATGGAACCTTAATTTATATTCTAATATGTGGACAAATAAATTCTGTCATGTGAAGGTGGTTACATTGTAAAGCATACTTAAACGCATCAATAAGCAATATTCGGGGTGGGTGAAAAATATGCGAATCTTAGAACAATACAAAGATGGTTTGCCAAATTTCGTGACAATAATTTTTGGCCTTGAGAATGATTCAGCGTACCGGGTGCGTATAGCAAAATCAACTCAGAAACTCATCTTCTCCTTGGGCTGGGAAATTCTCCAGAATGCGGCATAACTTATTCAGATCAATGCAGTCTTATTTAGCTGACCAGCGATTCTTCAAAGTTGAAGTTATGCTAAAATAGCTCGAACGACATAATTTGAAAGAAAAAGCATAAAATTTCGAACGGGTTTTCAAGAATTTTCGATTTTCGATTGTATGCGACGGAAGTTTGTCAAAATAAGTTTTGAATGGCTTTTGCAATTCTACCGATTGACTTTTGCTAATGCAAGGAATTTAGTTTTGCTGAACCTGAGCAAATTCTCGAAGTCTTCTTCAAGACTTCCACAAGAATGGACGTCCACGTCAAGTCCTAAACAATCATATAGTTAAGGACAGTTTCACAGAAATATTATTTATATTTTAAATTTATTCAGATTCCAGCTTCTAATCAATGTCCCATAGGAGAATTTAAGATTTTTGCCACCGTGTCTTCTAGTCGAATGTGATGATATTTCCAAGAGGCAAGAGGGGCACATAAGCCTAATGTGGCCTATAAACTTCTCAGGTGCCGTAAGCCTCGCAGAAGTGTTGTGAAAAGAAAAGAGGGCACAGAGACCTTTAGGTCGCAGTGCAAACCTCATATTATATTAATTTACACATTTTATGAAAGGACAATTTCATAGATAACCATTGTGTCAGTTAAAACTACTATTAAAAAAAAAAATTTAATTAATAGAATAATCGATTTTTTGACAATAATTGCAATTAAGTGCAATTAATGAAATAATTATGCAATTAATCATGTGATCGATTAAATATTTTTTTTTTTTTTTTGCCATCCATATTTGAGCTAGAATATTCATATTCATCACACAAAGCCACGTGCTATGTGCAAGGGTTTTAACTTCTTTGTTAGTATTAGTTTATTGTATTAGTGCTACTTCGAAGAAATTTAAGAATTTATGAATAAAATTCCAAAAATTTCAAACAATTACATTGTAAAATAAATACATATAGAGAAAAATATGGGTTAGTTTGACAGGAACATGAATGAGAACATGCATTATTTATATTATTTACCGCAAATAATTGTAAAGAAGTAAAACTAATATTTTTCAAATTTTATTATTATACTTATAGTACTATTGTAAACAGGGACATAATAATAAATGATCAAAATGTTGGAAAATAAAACTCTTATTTATCGTACAACTATATCATTTGCTACAAATTATAAGACTAAGGTCTACTTGGAGTTATCTTTTTAACCCTGAGTTATCTACTCAGGGCAGGTTAAATTGATAAATTGGCTTGCACAGCAGTGGGCTAGGAGTTAACCTAGTTGGCAGTCTTCCTTCTTATGTACAGGGCAGAGAACACTGAGCCTCCAATTCGACCATACTCTGCTTATGAGCTGGTGTCCGCTGGTGGGCAGCTCATCGCTTCCGGTCTTGAACAACTCGGCAGGCAGGCTATCAGCACCTGCAGCTTTGCTGTTTTTCAGCCTAGAAATGGCCTCTCTGACTTCATCATGGTCGTGTGGTCATCTATACCATCATCCGTGATTGGGGACTTCAGGAGATCTCCTTTACTGGCGGGATTGGTCGAGGTTGTTCAGTAAGAAGTATTTCCTAAATAAGCGCAGTACAATCTGGATATCTGTAACCAGATTTCCACTCAGGTGCCTGATCTTATCAAAGAATTTTCATTCCTCATTCCTAGCTCTATACATCTCGATCTTCTTACACTCGCATCTTTCTAGCTCTCTCTTCTTACGCTTGAAAAGTCGCCTCTCCGCACTTTTCTTCTCTCTGTACTGCTCCTTAATAACTTGCGTGGCGGGTTCTTTATTTGCGGTAGCGTCGCGACACTCTTGATCATACCACTCATTCCTCAGAGGCTGGTAGAAACCGATTACCTCCTCAGCAGCAATAGTCACGGAGTGAGATATATGTGGAGTGTTCTGCATAAGAAGATCCGATAATCGAAAAGCATTTGCTGTCTCTGGTGATTGCAGCTTATTGCCGTCAAGCTTTATCTGTGTGGGACTTCGTTTGTTCTTTGCGACACTCATAAACGTGTGCGCACCTTAGCTGCAAAAAGGTAATGATCCGAGTCGATGTTGGCACAACGGATCGATTTCACGTCCATCACACTGGAAGCATGCTTTCCGTCAATCATCACGTGATCAATTGGGTTTTTCGTTCATTGATCTGGAGACAGCCACGTCGCTTTTGGATGTCGTGATGCTGAAATCTGGTACTACCAATTATCATGTTTCATGCTGCGGCGAAGTTGATCAGCCTCATTCCGTTATCGGAGGTGTTCTGGCGGATAAACTTCTTCGAGGCGCAGAAAGAATCTCTCTTTGGTCGCATCGTCCTTCTTATCCGTCGGAACGTGGGCACATATTAGGCTGATGTTAAAAGATGTTGCCTTAATGCGGATTGTTGCCAGCCGCTCATTCAGAGGTGTGAACTGCGAGACAAAATGTCGCAGTCTCTTACTGACAACAAATCCACAAAACCGAGCTTGTGCCTCTCTTTTAGAGTAACCCTGTCCTTGTATTTTTCGAGGACATCAACCAGCTGGATAGAGGCACCTTCCCTATAGAGATACCAGACATTCCAGGTGCGTATCCGTAAATGGTGGTGCTTATTTCGGGGGTCGTCAACAAAAGGTAAGATCTTATCCGAGGCACGGTTTGATTATTCATTGGGTGAGAGTTTTTATACGGTGGGTCCCAAGCCCAACGCACAACCTCTAATCGAGGAGGTTTTCGCCACTTACTTTAGCCGCCTCCCAGCGGGTGCCAGGAAGACGTTGCCCGGTGTTCGCCACGTCGGGGGCCCTCCTGAGTGAAGGTGCCACTGCATAGCAAGCAGAACAAACTACATGACGTCCATTGAGTTGACTTGCGATGCGTTCAACATGGATTGCGCTAGCCCCATCTTGTTGAGGCAGTAAGACACGTTACCTTACGAAAACATCACTAAAACACACCATTGGTGGGAAATATCATTTAAAATTGGTAAAGGTTTATTGGAGAATGGTCCTTGTAGGTATCGGCATGACTATACGACTTCCTTGTAGCTATGCTGTGGCATATCCAAGTTTTTCTGACAGCCAGGATTTACTGAAAAAACAAAACAAATTTTTTTACGGGTTTGAACCTGTGTGTATTATATTTTATTATTTTTTATGAAATTAGTTCAAGGATCGGTTACCTGGAAATTGAAAAACAAAAACATAGTCTTTATGTGAAAACAAAAAAAAGTAAACCGTCATGGGTAAACCAGAAATTATAAATAGACCAAATGACCAATGGAATAACAAAAGGCTAAATTTTACGATTTCTCAAAATTTGCTTAACTACATCTCTTATCAAGACAGTCTTTTTTTTATAAAAAAAAAAACTGTCTTGACCATAATATTATGACAACAACATTATGACAATTTAGTTTATTGCATTTCTATGAAATGCAATGACTTGCAATGACGTAGCCACGAGGGGAGGAAATTTAGATGTTTAGATCTCGCCACTTAGTGGCCGGTAAATTATTTCTGCAAATGAATGCCTCCTTACAACTTGAATGATCAAAATCTAATATTTAATACGAGTTCTGTATTTTTAAATAATGGTTGTATGCAATTAACTAATTTTGAATTGTAGTCATAATTTTGGAGCTTTAATATGCTACAATAATATTATAAACAAAGAGATATTGGACTTATCGAGCCAGTGAAGCCTTAACGTTATTGTAATATTCGATCTGTCATATGAACGTACAGAAAATTTTATTTCAATATGAATTTAAGAAACTGTCGCTGAATTCAGTGAATTAAAGTACAAACAGTTGCAATAACCAGTCTATATATTAGATTTAGCACCCTTTATCTTCTGGCACTCTTCACGCCTGAACAAAATTCTTTCGTGGATTTCGTAAATGCTTCCTGTGTTAAAATTCAGCACTTTTAAGCGACCTACTGCAGGTTATAGGTAGGAGTCAGTGGGTACTGCAGCGCAGCGGTTAGTGCATTAGGCTTCTAAGCTGTGGGTCATGCGTTCGATCTCCGGCTAATGTAGCAACTTTAATATCGAAAATATTTTTCTTTCAAATGGTGTAATTAATAATTCTATATATGTAAAAATATATAAATAGTAATCTATGCGAGACCTTCTCATCCCACAAAAAAGCATCATAACTCCAAAAATGTGCAATCGATTCTAATAAATGCATAACCATTTTATTCGGGATTTCATTTTAATTATAATTAATAATAATAATATATAAAAAAATATTGTATATTCGCTAATGCGAATTTAAATAGCATTCCTGCCAGAGGAACTACATACATAGGTGTATATGATTATGGACACAAAAAGATTTATCATAACACTTTTAAAATGCAAATCACTATGCTATCAAGTTCACTTATAGTACTTACTGGCTGCCATTCATTTTAACAACAGTAGGTATTCAGCCTACAAGAGGAGTCAATCGATAATATGTAATTGTCTCGATTGACCCAAACAAAATCTAAATAATTCGTACTTATTGTAGTATTTACAATGGAAAATGTGGCAGCCACTTGAAAAATGAAAATATAGAAATGTTATTTTAAACAACATTCAAATATATGTATGTGTGTACATAGAAATATACATACATACATATGTCAATAGTATATATCTATGTATATGGGTAAATATATTCAAGTACTTAGTTGAGATATGTATTCATGTAAGCATGTAATTTTATAGCAGAAATTTTGATTAAAATACATTTTATGTTTGAACAAAGAATAGACACAAGAAATTGAAGAAGAAGAAGAAGAAGACGAAGCAAAGGAGATAAATGGTACGTATCTCATAATATATGTACATATGTATGTATCTACTCGTATATAGTTATTTAGTATGATTGTTCAGGCATGCGCTTATGTCCTTTAGTAAAATGTATCTAATATAAATTGTGGAGATGTTGAAAAACAAGAAAAAACATCAACGCATATAGATGTAGGTACATAAATAAGTGATAAATAAATGTGTGGGTGAATCAATAGAATGATTAGTAGCACATTCATTTTACTGCACATCTCCTCTTCAACATAAATTTATGGACATAAACAATTGCAATAGATGAGCAAAAGCATATATATATACATATATAGATACTTACATATATATATTTGAAATATCATCATTTGTGAATGTGTAACAAACACGAATTTATCCAAGTTTTTATTTTAACATTGCATAACAGTGGCCATGATTTTCTGAAGTGGGGAATCTGCTGATCTATGAAAACTACCATACACATTTTTTCGCAAAACTTAATATCAAACAAATTTAATAAAATTGTTAGATTTTCAGAATAAATCTATTAAAAGATAAGATACTGTCCCAATTCAGTTTGATCGATTGCCAATCACGACAATATTACGCTCTTTATGTTGTGACCGCTGGCGCTGTTCTAGTAAAGTACGTTATGTACATGGGTTTTTGATCTACAATCGCAGAGCTGATTTTTTTTCCATCTCTTATTACATTTTAGTACTGCAATACAATTAATTAGCAAAAAAATTATGTTAAGCGTAGTTAGTAAAATTTTGCTGCTAAAAGGCATAAATTTTCAAAAAATGCGCAATGCAACCCTGACCGTGATCTCATGATTTGGTGTTTCTATAGCCAAATCTCCTATGATCTTTTCGGTCATTTCCTATTCTCTATCTCTTGCTCTCAAATATTCATTTTACATTGAAAACAAAAATACCACGTGACATGATTGTTGCCATGGTCGTCAACAAAACAGCAGCTCAAGAGCTAGTGAATTCGGTAATTCGTCACAACCGAACTTACCAAATTGCCCGACCTTGTCTGAATCAGACGATGACATTTTGATTTAATTGTGCAGCTCAATGTGCACGTAAAAATAGAAAAATAGAAACAAAAACAGAAAATTCAAGTTAATTATTTAATAATTTTGAATTTGAAACAAATTAATAAAGATTGCTTTTTTGAATAGTTTACGCATTCAGAATTTCTTTAGAAAAATCTGGGGTTTCCGCGGTACTTTCATTTAGAAATCTATCTGAAATCTGTACGATCGTCGACATTTGTGTCAGATTTTTCCACATCTTTTTGTTCTGAAATCTGTCAAAAATGTCGACAAAAAAAGTTAAATTTCCAAAGACAGCTGTCAGATTTCTTGTCAACCACGTCATATGTTTCCCTGTCAGACATCTGTCAGAAATCATTACCGCTTCGGACGTTTTCGTTTGCTGGGTAGCTGTTCTCACTGCAGGAAAACGATGCACATACAAACACATACATACGTACATATGTATAGCCTCGGCTGATATAGCGCATGCGCAGAGTACTACCGAAGCTAGAACATTGTTAGTATCTCGTATGCATGTAAATATGTATATGCAAAATGATATATCCCAAACAGTTTCTAAAAATAAGGTGACGTATTTTAAAGGAGTATTGAAAGAAGTAAAGCAAAAGAAACGCATGCCAAAAATGCACAGTTTCTGCAAATTGCTTTATTTGCACGTATTGAGACAACTCCATATGCTTCACCTTATTTGCTGATGCATTTCACTTTGCGTCTCTGAATGTTGATCGTATACGAGTATGATAAATATGTATTGTATTTCATGGACGTATATTAGAAAAAGGACGAAATTTTCATGGATCACTGAAAATAAGAGTTGTTTGGAAAGAGCTAGATATAGTCAATGCAACAAAATTATGAAATAGAGCACCGACTAGTTGTTGTATTAAATATTGTCGATAATTCCAATCCTCCCAATCCATTGATTTGCACTACCTACACCTTTGGATGTTAGAATTAATTTTACCAAATGTTTTTCGACAACGCTTCCCGTTAGTATAAAACCAACAACTGTGGAATATAAACCTCTGTGACCGAATAGTGTCGACGCGTTGATACATATAACCATTGATAAATATAACTATATAAAATATACATATATATAATTATTTGATATAATGTACAAGGTAAATATGAATATTATTTGACTTATTTGAGATTTTTATGATATTATTTTTTGAAACTTTACTACAGAAGTTCTTTCAAAAATAATGAAAAAAAGTTTAAAAAGTGAAAAAGTGATTTGGTCGAGATTATAGTTGATACACTCATATAATAATTCATAACAAAAGATTTATCCGCAATATACTTTGACTCTTAAGACATTGGTGGAGAGAGAAATGTTGAATATTTCTCAATTTTCTCTCCCTATGCCTTGCTTAGAAGAATATGTAGTATTTGAATAGTAACATACTTCGTATCGCTAAATATAGTGTTATTTTTTACTAGATTTTATCACCATTATATGCGATAGAAAAATTCACATCGTTTTTTTTTTTTTTAACTGAAGAAAAAATTTACCTAGTTACGCTCGCTACCTCATGTTATCATTTTCATGCGAGACAAGAACAAAGAAGTGTTATCCTCTCGCAAAGCGGATGATTAGCAAAACACCACCACTTCATACCCTCATTTAATTGAGGGCAATAGTGTAACACGTGTTTTTTTTTTTTTTAATTTCTCAATACAGGAATACGAGATAAATAGTCATAGACTGTTCTTGTTGTTTGACGAGGAACTAATTAATCACTAATTATTCAACTGATTTTTCTATTAAGTGTTGGAATAACCAGTGCCAAATTATAATTTCTGGTGCATGCTCTGGGCATCAGGAACCATCTTTTAGTTCTTCCTTGAGATTTTGAAGACTCTTAGAGTTGTGCTTTAATTTTAGCTAACCTAAAATAGGGCCTTTTGTCGAAGTAGTTCTGCAGGGACTTCCAAATCTCGAAAAGTCGGTATGGCAACTGTTTTCCCCTGGGAAATAATTGCGATTTCAGTAGAGGGGCTCACGTGAAGCTATCCTAAAATCGTTCGAGGAGCTCCTTTCAAGATACAAATTTCAAGGTATTCCTTACGGAACCTAGCATGAAAGCATTCGCTTCGGGACATCGTTAATTAAACTGCTTGCTTGATTTTTTAAATCATTTGTGTATTATGCTCATTAGAGTAAGCCTTGTCTTAAACAATTTATTTTTGTAAAAAAAAGGACTCGATTCTTTAAAAAAAAGACACCTGTTTTTCATAAATAATCGATACTGAAATAGGCACTCGAATGTATTCAATATTTTCCGCCTTTAGGTTGGGCATACGCAATACCTACAACGATAATTATCCACATATGTATGTTAGATTATCTAAAAACCAGGTAGATTTTTATTTGGAAAATCCTTAAAATACTTGCATTTATATTTTTTTCATGACTCACCGTGGCAAAAATAACCAAATCATTGTCCGATAGACTTCTGAGAAACAACAGAGAAAAATTTAGCATTTTGAAAACCTTTTGAAGTCCAGCAAGAGTCCATGACGAAGAGTCCATTTTTTACACTTCATTATAGGACTATATTTATCGGCGATCGTGCTTGTTTTATTTTGGAGATCCGTAGCTTGTTTCTGTAAGCCTTCTCCACCGATTATTTCTTTACTGGTAGAGAATGTGACGTTAGAGTGACGTCATTGAGATATTCTCAACTACTATGTAGCAAACGAGAACTGCGACAGCTAATTGAGGATGAACTACGTCATCAGCAGTAGAGAAGTTCTCCATTGAGTTACAGAAACGAGCTACAGGGTCGGTTTTAAACGCCGCAAACTGTTTGTTTGAAATTCCTAAAGATACTGGTACGGACTAAAACGAAAGAAGCTACAAGCGTTCAATATTTTTTATTTAGATGATTAAACATTCTCTTTTTGTCACCCATTGCGAATGTATTTATATAAAATTTGACTTTTAATGCATGTCTATCAAATAAAATTTATTCATTTATACAATATTCATATACATTAGAATATTTTAAAATAAGTATTAAAAACCTAAAATAGTTTGCTAATTCATTCAATAGAACTGGAATTTAAAGAGCGAGAAATAAAAAAATCTTAAATTTATTGGTATAAACAAAACAAAAAAAGAATGCATTTCAATATTGAAGACATAACAAAACCAAAATAAACAAAAAACAAGGAAAAAAGTGAAAAGAAACAAAATACGACAGTAAAATAAGAAAAATAATAAAAGCTTAATTGAAAATTGTTCAATTTCCACAATTAGGCCCTTTTGTCCATGTACCTACATACGATACGATACATAAGTATATACAATGCATACAAACAAATGTTGATATACATACGATATATTCGCATGTATATATACAATTCTGATACCATAAAGGAAATATGTATACGAGTGCGTCGTTTTTATTTCGTTCTTTTCATATTTTATTTTTATTATACTACAATATATTTTTGTTTTTTTTGTATTTTTTCGTTTGTTGGTATTTTTCATGTTTTCCACATTTAACTACCATGAATATTAAAATATATAAAGCAAAGTAAAACAAACGAGAACAAAAAAAAAAAATTGAAAAAAAATGAAAAACATTTGCGCTGTGCATGTGTCCTTTCGCTGAAGCATACATACTCGTACCTCGTACTTTAACAAATATGTACATAAAATGGGCCCCCACACACCCAATTGCGTGGGGAGCATTATCGTATGTTGGTTTATTGGCGGAATCGTACTACAATTTTGTCGCAGACATGTTGTAGATGTCATGATATGTTTTTTTTTCTTCCTCTTTCTTTTTGGTTGTCTTTTATTTAATTCTATTTTTCTTCTTCTTCTTCCTCCTCCACTTCTTATTCTTTTATGCAATACAATTGCGTCCATAAGCGTCCCACATAAATTTATGTATGAATATTGTTGTAAATTGTATTTGAACATTCGTCGTTGCCATTCGTACGTGTGCGTGTGTCGTATATTGAACCGATGTGGAAAAAGAGGGTGTGGTTTGTGTATCGCCATAAGCATCCTAATATACTAATACTCGTACCAACAAATACGTATATATGGATATGTACATATACGGCAATATGTATTTACATCAGCGAAATGTAGCATCGAAAAGAAATGTGTATTGTAGAATCTACTACCATGCTCATTCCGCATATTTAGCGGTATCTCTTTCACACACCCCATTTTTCACGAAAACAATTTATGTGATACATATTGCCTACACCGCATGCTGTTTACATTAACGCAAGCGCATGTGAGTGAATGAAAGAGTCTTCAAAACATCAGTTCATCGAATGGTTTCAACACTCTTGTTGCTCGTCTCTATAACTATCTCGGTCTGGCATGTGTGGCCTCGTACACTTGAGACAACACACTAATGAGACCAGTACGACGACTACCTGTACCAGCTAGCTATCTACCTACCACTTTTTTTATGCAAGTTATGCGTTAGCCATATGTAAACGTGATTCTTGATGTGCGTGTGTGTGTTTGTGTGCGAGCGTGTGTCGTGTGCGCTTGTATACTGTTCCCAAAAAAAAAACAACGAAAACGAAAAAAACAAACGCTACGCTCAGCTGTGCATAGAACAAGCTATTCAGTTGAAAACCAACATTCATTTGGATGTGTAGTGTCGTAGCTCGTCGTAGTAGAATTTTCTTGCCGTCATCGTTGTATCGTAGCCACGTCGCTGCCGTCGTCATTTGCAAATCACATTCGCTATACACTATTGCCGCCGCCGCGTAACTGCAAACCGTCTGACTAATCTATATAATCGTGTTGAAGCTGACAAAATACCACCACGGCTATATTTGTGTAATTTTGCAGTACTAATTAGTAACTAATTTAATCCGTTAATTCATTTTATAGGACACTTGAGCGTCTAGTGAGTGCTAAATAAAATTTAAAGAACAATTAAATTGAAAAAAAAAATGAAAATAAAAATAAACGCTTATCGTTATCGTATATGATTCGCAAATATACTCCACAACGACGCCATTTTAAATATTGCTTGTCAGCAATAGCTCCTCTATTCACTGCAACGGAATATACATATGTAATTACTCTGTGAGTGTGTAATTATTTGTGGTAAATTACACTAAAATAAAATCAAACAAACCAAAAAACAACTACAATAACAATTTAGTAAATAATCCATATTCCATATTCGTTTCAAATAGTGCATACCCTATATATATCGTTGATGTTGATTATGTGATTGACAAATTACAAAGAAACAACAACAACAACAATAAAAACACCAAAAATTTATTCAAACTTACACTCGTCTAATTATCAAAGCACAACAGCAACAACAACAACTTACGAATATAAGATTAAATCAATATTGGAATACTAACGGTGCTGCATTGCACTTGATTTCGCTAAACTGTTAACCTAAGTAGCAGTTCAACAAATTCTTCGGTAAGCTTAACTTTTTAATTATCATCAAAAAATGTTATTCCATTATCCTGATGCTTTTACTAGCACGAGAACCTAATTACTCTATTTCTGAATGAAATTATTGTTTCTTGAAAACCACATATGTACTGTAAGTATTGCCTACTGTTACACAGAGGTTTCACTAATACCTTAAGGTCTTTTTCTGTGATAATAAAGTATTTCGTTCGCACAATAACATTTAGGTATGTTGAAATTCGACAACATTAGATAGACTCATAATATGTTTAAATTTGTTAACCTTTAAGCGACGCTGTTTGTGTCAATTTGACACAATTTTTCAAAAAATATTCTTATATTTTCGTTATTTTGTTCAATTTTACTCCTGAGATTTTGGCTCTATGTGTAAATAAAAGATGTCTCTTATAGGCTCTGAAATACAATGACACATAAAGGACTCAAATGTAAGTTAAAATGAGATGCGCCTGAGGGTTAAATATCTTACTTTTTCGATCATTTATATCAAGCGTTAACATTTTCGAACAAATTAATAATTCGAAGCAATTCCATTTCTATTTTTAATAAAATTTTACGAATACATTTTTTTTTTACTTCAAATTACTCTTGAAAATATGATTTTCATGTTTAATTTGTACTTTTTCAGTATTTTCCCAAGAATGCTTCTCAATATTTTTTCATATTAACACGAATTTGTATGTATTTTGACCTTAAAACGATTTAAGTATAATGTTGGGGCTTTCATATTTGACGATAATACATATGAGAGAAATTTTGTAAAGATCAACATTGAAAATGTTTAAAGAATTTGCGAAAAACAACAAATACAAACAAATTAAAATGAAATTTCTCTCTAAGAAAAAACATAAATTTTCTCAAAAGTGTAAAAAATACAACCCTGAAAATGCGGTGAAAACAATTAAGGTCCGTTTAGCTTAGTTTGCGAATGACATATTTATATCCATAATGTTTAAGACAATAAACACTCACGCAATTATTGTGGTAACTCTAGCAAAATGAACAACTAGAATTCTTGAGTTTTTTTCTAAATATAAAAATTCAAATTTTTCACCAATTGCAGTTTCTTCATGATTTTTCACTTACTCTAAAAATGTTATTCTGGCAACAATCATTCAATCACTGAGTCTACTTAATTTGAGTCAAGTCTATTTCAATTTTAAGTTTGACCGATATGTTTGGTTTAGGAAAATGATCAACTCGAAACAAAGGAAATATGGAATTTCCGCGGAAATGTACATTCCTTTCTTTTATATACAATATACATATTTTTTGTTTCAATTTCAATAGCAGCATTTTCAATAGCAGCAGTTATCCTTCAGTTTATTTGAAAGAATCTATGCGATGTCTTTGAAAAAGTAGAAATCTTGGACAAAATTTCGACAAATATGCATTTTGAGAATGTCTAACAACTGAAGAAGAAAACAAAGAAAATATTCATTGAAAGGAAATTTCATGGAAAAAAATTTGTATACATTTTCTTTCTCATACTTTTTTCCTTTGTTGACGTTATTTCGAAGTTTCTAGAACATTTGAGATGAAGAATTTTCGTGGACTTCATAAAATAAACCAAACTTCATATTTCGTTGGTAAAAACCATACACTTTTTTTGGTGAGGCATCTTAATGTATCTACATATTAACTTGTTTTTATTTACTTGAGTACTTGCTTATATATACTAAGTAAAACCAAAATGGAAAATTGACTAAACATATATCTTCTGTTCTGTGTTGATTATATTCCAAAGTGCAAAATTGAAAAAACTTTATGATTTTATATGTATTTCTGACATAAACACTAAAAAAAAACAATATTGTACATAAATTTGAAACAAATTTAAATACATTTGAATTGACACGCTTATATTCAGAGTATTATTCCATATATACCACGAAATACTAACTTTTGTGGTCTGTTTTTTGATTGTCTCAAAAATGAATGCATCAAATGTATCTGAAGATAGTGTTGCTAAAAATGAAATCAAATAGAAGTACCCGATCTCGAGTACCCGGTACACAGTTATTCGAAAAAGTAATCGCATCGAAAGAACAAAGAACACGTGGTTTTTTGTGTAACACGGTTTCATTTCTAAGAAACTATGTATAGTTTCTGTATTAAAGAATAGCTGGAACTAGAACCCGGAACACAGCTATTTGAAAAAGTAATTGCAATTATTCACACAAAGAAAGAACAAAGAACACGTGGTTTTTTGTGTAACACGGTTTCATTTCTATGAAACTATGTGTAGTTTCTGCATTAAAGAATAGCCGTAACTAGAAAAATATTGTAAATCTTTGTACTTTGTACTTTGCAGGACCTTCATCTCATATTCGTTTGTATATAAAATTAAAGAATTTTGTTTACAATGAAACCAATTATGGAAAATTTTCAGAAAAATAACAATGCAACAATTTAGTATATTTTTAAAAACGAACATTTTCGCAAACAGTTAATATGATACAAGAATAATGCTCAAAATATTACTAAAGAAAATAGTATTACTATTGTTCCAATACGGAACATTTGCAATTGGCAATCCTTCCGGCAGTAACAATTTGCCAAGAGAAAGCTTCTAAAAGAACTCTGTGACAAAGCTCAGAAAAAATGATGTCACAAGGGTTCTGCCGTTCGGAATCGGCTAAAATAAGTAAGTCCCTTCTAATACTGTCCAAAAATTTAACACGAACAACAGTAATGCAAGAGAAGCATGGCCAAAGAGAACTTCGGGGATTTAAGTGTCACATATTTTTTATTCTATTTTATTGTTCCAATACGAGTAACAGCACTGAGTACTTTTTGTATGTACTCGGTGTCAACAAGAATGAATACTCGTAAATACTCAAGAAAGTATCGAGCATTAACCCGCAATCGCGCGGTGCCAAACAATGGAACTACTAGTCACATGAACATTATGGACATGTATTGATTCTTCGGTATTGCATTTAATATGGGAAAGTAAAAATAATAGCGTTTTATTGAACGGTAATAAAAACACGATTTCATTTGTACATTCAGTTATATACAAACTCATATATACCTTAATAATAGTTATATAATAGGTTTTTTTCTTATCAAATAGTCATAAAATTTACTGTTTCTTAGTTTGTCCATATTCGAAATTTCAAGCAACCATTTGCTTTGACTATGACCCTCAGGCAATCAAAAATGTTTGTCCCATTCACGTTTAAACGCTTTCTTCAGCGTGTCCATACTTCAGGCATATTTTTCAGTCCTCACCTTGTTTTGATCTGAAAGCATTGACTTTTACGCCAGGCTTGACGATAACGATTGAAGAACCTCTAACAGACGTCACATTACTTGTGCTGGGAAATTTCTTCGGGTGGCCACGATCATTTTGTGAGTTTATTAATCGTTCAATTAAGAAGTTTCAGAGAGAATATAATGTCCGGAAATAGGCCACTTTTGTGGTAGTCCATAGTATATTGCTCAATCGCGGCTAATTTTTTTTTTTTTGTACTTCTAAGGTTTGACCTCTAGTTCGTTTTTCAACATGCGTCGAATGCTCCGTTCTGATCAGTGGCGTAGCCAGGATTTTGGTAAAAGGGGGTTTGAATGTTTAATGAATGATTTTTAAATATCTTTTTAAATATTCTTTTTTAACAATTCCATCGGCCAGGGGCGAGTTCTATCCCCCTAATTCCCCCTGTCTACGCCCCTGGTTCTGATATTTTCAGTTCTTTGGCCATTTGATTCTTAGTGCGTCAAAGATTTTACTTAAGCCACATCTTCACTTTCAGATCCAATGGCTTTGAAGCAGCTACCTCTTTCGGTCCATTTCCACCGCGTCTGACAATGCTGCTTACATCATTTTATTCACTTTGAGGTGACTGAGTTCACAAACAATAGCTGGTTATGATTTTCCAGCCAAATATAACACAATCACACTATTACGTTTGAATTCCATTTCGAATAATTTCGAATAATGAATTGTCATCAGAATAAATTTCGCATAACTGTCATGAGGACTTTGACAGATATTATCGGTGTGAAGTAGGTAACACTTAATCTGCAGAACTCTGTATTGGCTTACACACAATCATGTGCTAATAAATTGTATTCGCTAACATCTCTGTTTTACATTCTCAGTATAAATGTTACTGAAGAAAAATGTTATTCTCCGAAAGAGAAGAATTTTACGTTGATGGTTATTGTTTGTGAGAGTTGTTAGGATATTGATCTTCTGTGTATAAGATTAACGATTCAAATCGCCGTCTGATTAACTCAACAGCTGTTGACAAATATTGACTCCTTTCGTTGGTAGACATTTGCCATGAAAATCCCTCTTCTCTCTGATAGGACTTTGTGACAGAGGAGGATCACATAATTTCCCTTCTTTCCAAGTCAAAAATTTAATACTAAAAAAAAAACAAATTGCCTTCAGCTATCAATTATGAATGTTGAATTATCTGAGGGCAAATATGTACAAGTACCCACAATAAGTACAAGGTTTTTTGGAGCTATTAGTGCCATATACTCGTATGCGTGCGTATGTGGAATATAGTATATTTGAAATCATATTGTAATATGCTTATTAGATAATATCAAATTGTTGCTAATTGTTAATTATTTTCTTGTATGTTTATCATTTAATATTGAAATATTGAGAATTGAAAGACCAACACAACAAAAAAAAAAAAAACGTACATACACCAAATTAACACAAGACAAGTTCCTATTTTATGCACGCGTAACTTGCGTCATGTTTGAATACATACGATATACCTAACCCTCTATCTCAATTTTTCATCGTAATGGTTTTTTGGATCATACAATACCAATATGTAGGTACCATTTCGATATTGTCACCATGATTGTCGCCTGATCCAGCGATAGTTACGCTCACTCACTTACACTTGAATGATCATTTCTATTTAAATTGCTTTGTCAACGCACAAACAACCAAACACATCCAAGAAAACATACACGCAGTCATATAAAAATAAGGTGTGCTTGTCATATCAGTACTCCATTTGGACAACAGCAATAATAATAATAATAATTATAATGATAATAATAATAATAACAACAACAACAACACAGCTACAGCATCAGCAATAATAGCAAACAAACCAAATCCATAAGAATAATAATAATTATTGAAAAGAAACGTCACGTCTTGGGGTTTTTTTTTGTCGTTTTCTCGATTCATTTCTGTCGATTTTTTTTTTTTTACTTTTCATTTAATGTTGCCATCGACGACGAGACCAGACCAGATAAAACCCGTAAACAATGAAACTTTGAACCGAAATTGAAACTGTTCAATTTTCGAATTGATTGACTTGTTGTGATTTGGGAATACAAACAAACAAACATACAAACAAACAAACCAACAAATAAACAATAATAACTCGCACACCACTTATGTCTATGCATAGATACTCTCTCATTACAGTATCGTACTCGCCTAATTCTAAATAGTAGAGTAGAGTATGTATATCAAGGCACGCTATGGTGGTGTTGCTGTTGATTGAATTTCGATGCTTGATTAAAGCCCAAATTTTTGAGACAAGTCCAAGTCTTGTTGCCATAGTCGTCATTGTTGTTGTTGTCGTCGTCATCGCCGTCGACGTCTGTCCGCTTCAACCTGAGATAAGCTATCGAGTGTTTTTAAATCATTTATTTTTTTGTTTTTTATTTTTTTTCAAATTTTTAATTTTTTATTTTTTAATGAAATCAAATGAGTTTTTTTTTTTTTTTGTTTGTTAAATTCAAATCGGTATAAGTAAAACGGATGTGATTGCAAACGAGTATGATTGAATTACGCGCAACGAGTGTTATTCTCATGCATGTATGTATGTATGTACTTATGGTAGGTACCTACACATATATAATACATACTGACATTATTGGTATGATTTTATTATTGTTATTGCTGCATGTTTACTTTAGCCATACTAGGTGTGATGTATGGTGTATAGAGTATAGCTTCATGCGTAAGGTAGGTAACTACAATATTTGTTATATGATTACGCATATGTGTGGGTGGCGTTTCGGGTAAATGAATAAATGGATTGATGGAATTTCAATATTATAATTTCGTTGTTGTCAATTAAAAGTCAACAGCATGCTACTTTATGACACGCATTTATTAACCATCATACTACAATTTCAACTTCTTCTTCTTCTTCTGTTGCTTATATTCCTTCCTTCTCAGTGTTACCCAGTAGGAAGGGTAACAATCATAGCGAGGACTTTTATTAAATTTTGAACATATGTTTCATTTTTAGTCCTTTCTTTTGCTCTGAACTGTGCTGACTTCCAGTGTTACCCAGTAGATTGTTACCCTAATCATTCCAAATAAATTGTTATTTAATTATTTATTCGCCTGCTTCATTTATGACTTTGGATTGTATAAATAATATTAGCCGTTTCTTATTCGACAGCTCGCTATATTTGTGCTAATAAAACGACATAGATGCAAAGATTCATAAACAGCGTTGATTTTTTAAATTTTATTTTATATATAAACTTCAACTATAATAAATTGTGATTATTTAATTGATTAAATGTATGAAAAATGGTAAAAAAATTTTGTTGCAACATTCTTGCTTTTCTTTTTCTTTTTAATTATAACATTTTTGACGTTTAAATTTATAGATAACGATAAGTAACATCTCTGCACAGTTGAATGTACCGAGTAGAATGCATAGTAGAATGAAAGCAATTGGCAGCAGCGTTGTAAACGTTTATTTTAAGTGATTTATTTTGACACTTCGATAGCATTTATGCATACATTTATCTGCTGCTGCATGTATATTATCGTGACCTTTTTTCCAGCAACTCATAGTGTATATACATATTATGTTTTAATCGACATTTCTGTCAATGCTTTTTTGTAATATAAAATTGTCATTTTTTTGCAATTTCTTTTCCATTTTTCCAATTTATCAATTGTGGTGTCTTGTTTTTATATTTTTTCAAATAAAAAAGACAATTCAGTGATGTGCGATGACATTTTTCGATAATCTATCGATAAATTTAGTGCTGGAACAGTATTGTATTTGAATGGGATATTATTTTATGGTAAATTTATCAACTTCTCGGATTTGTGCCCGTTTTGCTAGCACAATAGTGCAAATATGGTGTGGTGAAATTTTTATCACTGCTTCCTCGTCATAAAATTTCATTTCTTTTCTTTCAATTTCATTTCATTTTAAAAATTGTCCGATTGTGCTTCGTTCTTGTGAATTTCTTTAAATAGAAATAACTGACGTGAGAATATTGCTTCCCTGTTTCCATTTTCTTTCCTTTTTAAATATATATTTTGTTCTGTTTCAAAACGAAAAATAACGCTTATCGAATTACACTGTTCTGTGGTAATACAGTTTTAATTTTTTCACAGCTGGTATTTAGTTATGAAAAGGATGCTTGCAAATTTCCTAAATTGTTTTAATACGCTGCATTATCGACACATTTCCAATGATTTAAGAAAAGTCACAATTTAGACACACAAAAATTTTTTCATTTTCTTAAAAACTAACGTTGCGCGTACCCAAGACAATTGAGAATATATATTGGTTGTAAAAAAAAAATAAATTTTGTTTGGGTAATATCGGCGTCCACACAATTATAAAGATAATACACTTTCAGCAACCGCCGTTAGGGTCGTTTCGTGTGAATTTCGTGTTCTGATTTGGTTTTGTTTTCGCCACATCACCGAATTATCCAATTCACTGTCCAATTTACTGTCTTCGATAAATCAAAGACAGTGTCGAAGACAATGAGAATACTGTGAGAGTATTATTATTGTCTTGGCAAAATTGTCTTGTGTAAACCCCAAGTAAAATAGCCGTGTTTTATTCGACATTCGTACTTAGCTATCATCGATAAATATATGGCAAGACAACAGCGAAAAATAAATTTTGAATTCTCGGTAAGTTCAGTGTTACCAATTATTTTTATTTTTTCTTAAGTACAGAGATGTTACTTAGAGATATAGTTATGGATGTCAGAAACTGTTTCCTTTTAGTGTCAAATTCGTGTTTGTTGTTTTTTTCTTTACTTCTCCTTCATTCGTAAGAACTCTTACCGATAAATATATGGCAAGACAACAGCGAAAAATAAATTTTGAATTCTTGGTAAGTTCAGTGCTACCAATTGCTTTTATTTTTTCTTAAGTACAGAGATGTTTCTTAGAGAAATATTCGTGGTTGCGTCTTATAATGTTAGAAACTGTTTCTTTATAGTATCAAATTCGTGTGTTTGTTGTTACTTCGTCTCATTCATTCGTGAGAACTCTGTCTTATTGCCCTACCTTTATAAAATACACCATTGGTATATTTTTATTTAAACGTCAAAAATGTTACAATTAAAAAAAAAGGACTTTTGCAACCAAATTATTTCATTATTTTTGAAATATTTTATCAATTAAATAATGAGAATTAATTCTATTTGAGTTTTATGTATAAATAAAATAAAAATGAAATCAACTCCGTATAAGAAATTTAGTATCTATGTCGTTTTAATTGACATAAACACGGCAAATGTATGTAAATTTCATAATTAGTAAAACTTATGCCATTTAATATTTTTGCAAATCATTTGAAATTATTAATTCGTATTCGTGCAGCTGCCTTACGCATACATTATAAATTAAAGTATGTTTATCAAATACATATGACCTCTGGTAAGCGAGAATAAGCAAATAGTCAGTCAATACCTGTTCCTTACTAATAAATAACTATGGACATGAGTCAAATTTCATGACAAAATCCAAAGGAATATCATGAATAATTTTGTAAACACTTTCTCACTGGGTAAATCGTGCATTTACGTATGAGAGTGCGTATGTGCGTGTATTTTTACTTTCAGCTCGTTGAGCTTATCTAAGTGCCAAAGTACATTAGGCGACGGCGGTGCCACAATGAATTCGATTCAATTTAAAAGAATTCACTGCCAGCACACAAACTCTAAAGACTTTCTCTGCCGCTATGTCTTCCATGTATTATTCTTTGTTCTATATTGATTTTTTGGCTATTCGAAATGAGGAAACTGGTTTTTTTTTTATTGTATTTTCGGTTTTATTTTTTCCTTTTTACTATTGGGGAAAAAAACAAAAACAATACCAAAAAATATGATTAGGAAACCCCCCTTCCATACTGTAAATCATTTCTGGATTTTTAACAATTTGTTGTTTTCTTTATTATTATTATTATTATGATTATTCGTCTTCTTCTTCTTCTTCTCCGCATATATGTAGTTGTTGGTGTGTGTGTGTGTGTGTAGTGTAATTTATTTTTTGGTATTTTTGTTTTTTTGTCGATTCTCGTTCTCTTAATTTATTCAATATGCAAATTTTCATATACATTTTAGTTCTCTGATCAATAATTAATAAGAAATAAAACTGAAAATCGATGCTAAGCAAAATACTACATGGCATTAATAACTTGTAACTTTGAGCAAGAACAGCAGCAGCAGCCACAGCGGCAGAATTTATATATGGCATGTACTTATGTACCTATGTCGATAATTTATAATATCCATTAAGAATTCACAGCATTCATATAAAACAAAATATTCATATGTACGTCGCAGCAGCGACAGAGCAGCGGCAACTAAGTAGTATCATATTCGTTAGCTGTTAGCCAGCATAATGCTAATGTGATATCCGAGATGAACGCGCCGCACCGCCACACCGCTCTGATCGGTTTTGGGTTAAATTATTATTATTATTGTTGTTGTTGTTGTTATAGAAATGTGTGAATAATGTATCATCGATTCTGCCGCTGATGTTTCTGGTGTTTGTTTCGAAGTGTTGCTCAGGCATTTTCACATTATTTTTGTAGGTAGTCACCTAGGTATCGATCTATTTGTTGTTCTATGTTTTATGTACCAGTATGCAGCAGTTGCCGACACATTTATATATCTCAAGGTTAGGAAAATGTCTATATGATTATGCATATTGGTATTTGTGGTATACCTGCATACATACATATTTATGTATGATTACTGAAGTAGAGTTCGCTGGTATTGTAAGGTGTTATATGCACAAATAGAATACAAATTGAACTATTTTTAGTTGTAATAAAAAAAATTCGGTTCGTTTATTCCTGAACTATCATTCAAGTAGAAACGATAAAAATAAATAATAATTCCGATATTGTAAGCGCAAAGTAAAATAAATTTCTTGAAAGTATATGAAGTGATATTTATGAAGAAAGTGTGCAAAAAATTCAGATGAACTTTACCTGCGCTTCTCTTTCATTTCACTACTCTTCTTATTATTATCTTATAGCGGGTAACTATCTTACAATTTCCCAGTCTTATCATGAAGTCAAAAGGCTACGAAAATATGTTAAAATTTAATAAATCTGTAAAAAAAAAAGAAAACTACTACAAAAATCATTTACTAGGATGATTTTCAGTGGGCTCTTGTAGGAGAAAGGAAAGTTAACTAGCTTATAGTAAGTAGGTTAGCTTAGGTTATGTGACTGCCCTCTGTCTGGGAGGACACACTTAGGCCAAAAAGGTCCATTGTGATACCACCGAGCTTCTCTTCCAACACTGTTGTGCTTATTAAATGTGGACAGCATTAGAAGCGAACTACTTATATTAGCCGGTTCCGAACAGCAGAACTCTTGCGACATCACTTCAGCTTAGTTTTGTCACAGAGATCTTTTAAGAAGCATTTTTGGTAAATTGTTACTGTTACTTGCCGATATTCCGATTTTCCAATTTTCTTTCGAATGTGGGTACCATTTCGATATTAAAGTTGTGCTTTAGCCGGGGATTGAACTCACGACTCATTGGGCTATTGAAATCAGTATGCCTCATGCTTTCAAAGTATAAACAACAAGTTGATAAAGCTCCAACATTGTCAGTTTTTGTGCCTACAAAGCTACATTTGCCTTCATTCGTTGGAAGCTTTGACTTTTTGTTTGCATCTGCAGAAGAGTAAAGCGAAAAATCATCGCCTACTATGTGAAGCTTGCTATGGGAACATGTTGTAGCACTTTTAACTTGTGAATTTTGGTTCAGATGTGGTGATTTTGATACAAGCGCTAAAGAGCCTCCAATGGAAGGACCAGTTCGTGGAAAACCTGTCTGCGCTTGGTGTATCTTGTGAGGTGCGCACAAAGTAAAGACGCATGGAGACGCCTGCGGTCGGCCGTAACTCGATAACGGGTTGTAATGGCCATATATGAAGATGATGATAAAGAATATGAGGCTGGCATTTCCTCACAATTGAATATGCTGAATTGAAAGCTTTATTGGACGAAGATCCGTGTCAGACTGAAAAGAAACTTGCTAAAACTTTGGAAGTGACTCAAGAAACAATTTCATTGCATCTAAAGAACATGGATATGATCCAGAAAATTGGAAATTGTGTTCCGTTTGAACTGAAACCAAGAGACATTAAAAGGCGATTTTGTATTTCTGAAATGCTGCTTAAATGGTGCAAATGGAAATCTCTTTGGGTCTCATTGGGAGAAAAATGCATCCATTATGACAACCCTAAGTGTAAAAAGTTATACGTGAGACCTGGCCACCCAGCCAAATCGACTTATTGAAGATTTCGAAGGTGGTGCTGCGTATTTGGTGGGATCAAGGATTGATTTTCTATTACGAAAATGTTCGGCCACATGTGGAGCAACTCATTAAAAAGTACTTGGAAAATAACGGATGGGAAGTCTTACCACAACTGCCGTATAGCTCAGACGTTGCTCCTGACTACCGTTTGTTTCGACCAATGCAGAATGCCTCGTCCTGAATACACGTCACTTCAGCTAAAGCTATTAAAAATCGGTCGATTAAAAGCTTCTCCAAGTTTGAGTTTGTTTAGAACTTCCAACTTAACAAAGATGCATTCCAGTGCATACTGAGCATGGTGATAAGTGTACTGGGACCAGTCATCAATGAATACTAGGCAATTTAGATGTACTAGTATATGTAAATGATACAAAATGCAGAGGAATAAAGAAAATAATTCGACTTATTGCTGATTTTTGTAAACAATGTGAGCGATCTTTTCGCATTTCGATAGAAAATTCCATATTTGATTTTAGATACTAGGTTGAAATTAAATGGCTTAAGTGAATTATAGTGTAATTATCTTATCATTATGATGATAGTAATGCTAGAAATGAAAGCAAATAATCCATTTTTTTTTTTGTTCTCCCCCAACAAACATCTATTTAACATCTATAGATGATAGTTCGAGGTTTTCTGTTGGGTCAATGCAATACCACTTGCAATTAAAATATATATAATTTCTAATATATTTATTAGCGTGTGTGTGTATGTGTGTGTATCAAGTTATTAGTGCAAATGCATATATATACAAACACATTTACATATTTATTTGCATACTACATTCGCACGAAATACTTAGATGGATGGATTGGTGGAATTAATTGCAAATTACATATGCTCATTGCACGTCATATGCACGCACAATGAAAAACTAATTAAAATAAAAATGAAAACAACTAAGTCGTCCGGGGCCCCGACTGTCTGTTGTTGTTTATATGAAATTATACCTGATACTTGCATACATACTTAAATACATACATATATGTAGTATGTATGTATGTGTGTCTATGTATGTGTGTATATTTGTACAATTCTAGGCCACGTAACTGCAGTTAATAAGTCTTAAACTTGTCAAATTTTCACACTTTTTCAATTTTTTGGCACATTTGTTAATTAAACATCAAGTTGAGCCTTTTAACAGATTCATCATCATGGAAAACTGCTGCATGCTGCAATATAATATGCAAAAAGATGAAAAGTCCAAATGAGCAACAAGTTGTCGTTGTTGTTATTATTTTTACTATATGCATACAAGATCAAAAAAATAAAAATAAATATTACAACATACTACACTAAGAGTATGTTTAGATAGATAGTATTTGCATATCGTACGCACATCGTTCGTATACCTTACTACCGCTAATGTAGCTACTGTTGTTAGTAATAGCAATAGCAATAGCAACAATAGCGACATTAACTAGAGAAAAATCAGAAAAAAAGATGACGAAGAAACAATCACATTTCTATCTATCAAATTCGCTCCTCTATATCTATGTGCCTTTCGCTCTTCCTTTCTCTTTTTGTTGTTGTTGTTGTTGTTGGTTTCCTTTTCTCTTCTTCTCTCCTTCTCTACTTCTATGATCATCTAATGCAACTACTTAGTAACAGTGTTACGTTGTATGTGATATTGTGGTTGATTTTTGTTGTTGTTGTTGTTGGTTTTTTGTTGGAATTTCAAGATGCACTAACAACAACGACAGAAGCAGAAATAGAAATAGCAACAACAACAACAATAGCATTAGCAACAACTTTATTAACACGTTAGTCAGACACATTTTATGTGAAACACGCGAATTAAATGTCAAAACGCATTATTCGTTGTCAGTGTGAGTTGGCTGTCGTTGCTCACGACAAAAGGAAAGCACCAATATACAATAAACTTTGGTCTCAAACAACAACTGTATTTACCCAGTGGGAAAATATATAGAGGTTTATTAATTTTAAATAAATCATTGAGACCTGTAAAGGTGTTAAACCGTCGTTGAATCAATAGTGCCCTTCTTACCAGACGAATGTGTCAAAGACCTCTTCTTCTTCTTCTTTGCCAACTGAAACGAACCTTGAATGCACTTGAATTCCGAAAACAATTCTTCATGATTGTTAAATTTTCCAGTAAGCACAAAATACAAAGAAATCATCGAGAAGTTCGATATCGATAGATGTGCTTATAATACATGTACATTGCGTAGTCTTCCCATTCCTCAAGAGTTCAATAATTTCTGACATAATCACTTCAATTAAACGTCATGCCCCGAATAATGTTTCATTGCAAAAAGCCATAACCGTTTATGTTTATTTAATGAATTTTACAGGAAAGCATCCTAAAGTTTGTGAGTGAAAAAGAAAAATAGTGAAAAGATTTTGAAGATGTCAAAAGATTCAGAATAAAATTTGAAGGATTAACTCATTTAGGAAAATGGTCATCTGTCTACATTTTCTGTAGAAAAAAATTGTAATAAATTAATATCGATTTTTCTTAGTTTTCCTCAATATTGTCAATCATTTGAAATGCGATTTTCATTTTAAAAAAAAGTTACGCAATATGATTCTTATAACATTAATTTTTCCTGAAATTAATGTTTATTTAATATTGACACAAAATTATTTGTTTCATTCGATTCGAATGAAGAATAAATCTGAAGGTTTGGTAGAAGGCTGCTGTTAGATTGTACCTAATTACTATAAAACTTTTTCAGCGACATATTAATTTACTCTCTAAATATGGTTTGATCTCTTTCGATTTAAGCCAGCGATCCATAGAATCCGTCATACGTCATACGTTAATACGTTGTATTTTTTTTTTTTGCCTGACAGTGACCCAATGACGGTAGTAGCCTGCCAAATCAATACGACACTGACTGAAAAGAAAATCAGCTATTAATATATTGTGCTTTGAAATTAACGCAAAATAAATCAGGTGATAGCTGTCAGACTTCGCGCCATACAGCAAAAGTATGTAATTAAACTCAGCTGTCAGTGAAAAACGCAACGTATGACGGATGACGGATTCTATGGATCGCCTGCTTCAGTGACTACCTGCGTAAGAATTTTGCTCTCTTTTACACTCTCTCCCAAATTTTCATTTTATATTGAAAACAACAACAAAATATGGGCAAATATATTATTGAAACCATATCAAGAAAAACCTAATACTATCCAAAAAGAATTATGTGATTTTAGGCCGTTGTACTCCAATAATTTGAAATTAATTAACATCAAAATATTATCGCAATAATGTCGAAAAATTCTTGGTAACTTCTTAGACATTATTGCAAACAAAACTGATATAATATGGAATCAAATATTGAAGGAATTAGATTTTCGATCTTATAGCAGACGAAACTGAAATAATGTCGAACAAAAAATTTAAGAAATTCAATTTTCGACATTATTGCAATTGCATATAAAACAAAATTTCGCCATTACTATTAATTGCTTTCGATTAGGATTAGGTCTAACGTGGCAGTATACTTTTTAGCCATAGAACGAAGCTTTGTAGTATGTGAAATGGATGTAATCGCAAATAGAAAGGCCGTTATAGTGAAGTGCCTTAGAAAGAGTTGCCATATAGCGATATATGGGTGTATTATATTGTATTATTTAGAAAGAAATTATATGTATATTAATTGAATAATATTTGTATAATTTTGTTTTGTCAACATTGAACGCATAAAATGAGTACTTCAAGAATTTCGACATAAAAATTAATATATTCTAAATAAGATGAGCACTGTTGAATGAGAAAATATTTTACTGATTTTTTATGCTATGAGAATCAGTAAAATTATTTCGATTTTTTATTATTTTTTTTTTATCAGAAATAAACATTTTGGAAGAAAATTAAATTAAATTTTAATTCGATTTTAGAAATATTGATTATTATGATTCTGAAATATAATGCAATTTTATGAGAAAATTAACAATTCTGTTGTGAATTGTACTTATATGGCCTTCAATGATTTTGAAACAATGTGTAATTTGATGGAAAAACAAAAAATACTTTTTTTTTGCGTTTTACACCCTCTATTTAAATAAAATTCATACTTTTGCAAATCATGAACAACTTCAAATTGGCAAACATAAATAAAAGTAATGGAAAATAAGTCGACTTTGTATTAAGTATGAAAGGATTAATTTTCCTATTGGGTGCTTAATGTGATATTTATATTATTAAGCATATCTATATACCATATTAATGTATATTTACATATTATAATCGGACCATCGTGTGCACATACATATCGTACTTTGGTATTGTAGCATCATACGTACGTATATAAATATTCGCATTAAAATGCTATGCAACAAACAAAATTTAAATGACTGACTGACTCAGCTCAATTCGATGGCGATGCGATAAGATAGCCTGCTGTTAAACTATGTTTATTAAGTTGCATTATTTTTTGAACGACAGCTCATTACAATCAACCGAATGGTTGGCTGCGACAACAGTAGCGGCAGCAGAGGCAGGTAGAGGCAGTAGTCGTGATAGTCTTGACGACTACAAATTATTCCAGTAGCACAAAATATTAATGGAAATAGGTATATACACAACACCATTAATTATGCATGTGGAAAGAAGAAAGATGAGGCTGTTAAATGCAAATGTGTTACAGCAGCTCCAACAGCAACAAACAGCAGCATGTTGGACCCGCACCCAAGTGGCGATTACGACAGTTCAATGCACAGGCACGCACAATATATGAGCTGTATGTGAGTGAGTTGCACAGCTACATTAATACGTATATATTTTGGAACAATAGTTTTTGGAAATCCATATATGCATATATCTATATAGCTTGGACACACAATAAATGTATGTACATATATGTCTATGCCTATTCATAGTGATCACAGCATGACAACCTTGAACATTACAATACAACATATATCTACTTAGTAGGTAGCTATCCAAAATTCTTTTTACCACAACCACTAGGTAATACCACTCCACCTCCTCCTTCTTCTTCTTCTTCATCTTCTTGTTATTGTTTTTTGTTGTTGTTGTTGTTATATGCAACATGATAATAATTTTAACCTTTAACCATCATCATAATCCAAAAAAAAAAAAAATAGCGTTTCCCATACCGCTAACAATTATGATCATTTAACTTCTCACAGTAGCCACTTGTGTGTTGTATGTATCATACCTACAGATATATGTATGTATGTGGTTGTTTATTTTCCTAAGGCATTCTGTATTGCATGTGTAAGCCAATGGTTGTTTACTTTCATTGCTACCGTAAATAAATACATACGAGTATGTACAATATGATTTCAACGAACCAACGAAAAAAATATTATTATTATTCTGACCGTAATTGCTATGCATTTATCTGGTAATTACTAGAAAGTGCGGGCGAACATGCCTATAGTCATGCCATGTACCAATGAAAATGCTTCAAATCAATCAATCGAAAATCATTGGGTATAGAGGAATGATCCCCATTTGGGAACAGTGCTTAGGACATGATCATATTTATAATGTTTAAATTTTTTTGTATCAAAACTCCACTTTTGTATACTAGTTATTCAATTAACACGATAAGTATTTTCGGAAATTTTTGCATTCTTAGCATTATGACATTTTTGATAAATGTTAAAATCTCATGCATTTCAAGTGTTCTTCTTTACTTTTTCGTTTTTCTTACCTTAGAACATACATAATCACCGTGAAAGAAAAATGTGAATTTAGGTTAAATATTAGCACATTTTTTGAAACAAAAATATAATATAATTTCGAATAAAAAGAAATTGACTCAAATTTGTAGATCTTTGCACTATTTTCTACTCTCAAGTTGTTGTTATTGTTTTATTTTTCGCTTTGAAAACCTTTAGAAATGGAAGTATAATACAGAAATATAATGTTGCATTCAGTTTGAACGATTAATTTCACAAAATTCATTTTCTTAAAACATATTTCATTTTCAAAAACATTCTGCGAAATTTGCATTTTGATCCTTTGAATAATTTTAGTGGTATTCTTCTTAGTAATTAAGGTGATCTGTTTTTGTTGGATTAAATTGGGAAAAAACTCCAAATAAGTTCTGTCAAAAATTACATTGTAAAAAATTATCCGTTGGATCTAATGAATCATTTTTAAACTATATTCGAAGCACCAATCGAAGAAATTATTTTTTTTATCAACGCTTTTTTTTTACAAATAATTACAATTTCAACCTTTAAAATTTTTAATTTCAATTTCGGACGCATTACTTTTTATTACTGTTAATTTTTTATTTAAAAAGAGAAGCCTTTCTAGGTCTAAGTTGCATACCTCGTTGAGTACAACACAAAATTTGCTTTAAAAAACCCTTTAAAATACTCAATATTTTTATTTTACTATTAAACATCCATTTTTTTTGATTACTCGTGTCATTTGATTATAAGTGCGAACTCATTTTTTAACCGGTTAACATTTTTCAGTGGTCGTGGTTTTTATTAGGAAAATTTTCAATTGGCAACTCTAGCTCATTTTTCTATTTTAACAACAAAAACAATTTTTTGCAACAGTAATTTTGTTTTCGAAAGAGGAAAAACATATCTTTCGAAGGGTTTGTTGACATTATAAAACAATTTATAGCTTTCGTGAGGAAAATCTTAATTTCGCAACCCCTTTGTTTAGTTTAAAAAAATGTTAATTCTTTGCATCTATAAATTGGCAATTCTTTTTTTCACTTTATTTATTTTAAAAATTTTTACAACCATGATTCTTCTGACAGCAAATGGAATGCTAGAGAAAATGTGTAGTTTTTATTGAAATCGATATACAATATTTGGAAGTTATGGCAGTTTTTTGTGAGAAGAAAAGAATTTTGGGTCAGTATTGGATGGGATGTCTATAAATAGATGGATTGTATCGGCGAAACTCTTGTGACAACACTTTTTCTGAGCATTGTTACAAAATTTTATCGTATCAAAGCTTTTATTCGAAAGAATTGGAAATCCCCTACAAATAAGTAGGTGGAAACACAATTTTGACTTTCTGGAAAAAAATTACCAATCGATTAACAGACCAATGAGATATACTATATTCAATTACATGCCCCAAAAATTAAAGCCCATACCAACCACTCCTTTATTCCTCTATTTTTTATTACTAAATAGGGATTCATATTGCTCCCAAAGGTGCTGGATTGTAATATAAATTTATTTATACTCCCATAATAATGATGCCGGAAACTGAAAGTGAAAATTGTTTGCATTTTTAATGAAAAGTCATTTTCACAAAAATTATTTTAAAAAAATGTACGTACCTTGTTGGTGCATAAGTACGTGATGAAATCAACAAACCAACGATTTGACACACATACACACATATGTGCACACACGTTTGTACACACACACACAAAGAAAAGAATTTCATTGTATTGTTGTTGTTTGGTTGCTATGATTTTATAATGAACCCTCTATATGATCACCATTATCATAATGATAATGATGATCATGATGATCATGTTGACGATGGTAATATTGTCATTGTGTAAAATGAAGACGAAAATGAGTAAAAAAAAAAAAAAAAAAAGTGTAGCAGAAATAAAAAAAAAAAAGATTTGGAAAATTTTTTAATTTGTAAAATATCACGTAAAATATGCCTTTTTGTTATAGTCATTATTATTGTTGTTTTGTAAAATGTTTGTGACCAACACATAACGACAACAATGTTGCCAAATTTGTTTTTATTTTTTTTTTTCCTTCTTCCTTTTTCTTCTACGAAATGACAAGCAGCAAGCAAACAGTTCTTTTCTTTATTGTTGTTTTTTTTTTGTTTTTGTTCTTTTACGATCTCATCTAAATCTTTTACTGGCTGAGAAGGAAGAAGATCTCGCACATTGGCACTCCCATGCATGCATACATTAAGTGTGCATATACGAGTACGTATACAAGTGTGTGTGTGCTCGGTTTCGTCCTCTTCTTAGTCTTTTTTTTCCTTTTATTGGTTTTTTCTGCCTGTTTTTGCTAATTTCGGTTATACTTTGATCTTTCCTTGAGGACAGGATTAGGCAGACGCTTATTAATAACCCAGCTACTCTCATTATTCCTGCGACCTGGATTAGTTTTACACACACACACACACACAAAAACATATGGGTACCTACATGCAAGTACAAATTAGTATTTGTATAAGAATCGATCAATGTATGTTGTATTGTTGAGTTGCTAAAATATCGATGTACCTATGATGCACTGGTAAATATTCTGAAAACACATTAGTATTGCAATTTTCAAAGTGAAAATTCATCAGCACCCAATAGCAGGATTAAATCCGACATCCCTTTTTTGTTGTTGTTGTTTTGTGAATGCATTGCGATAATGCATCTCTTCACAATGTCCACACCTCTTTGTAACTCACTGGGTGCATATGTGTAATCGTACATAGTCGATCATTGCTTGGTCTACCGCATTTTACCATATATGCAGGTACACTCACACATTCACACACTCACACAACACTTATTGGCATATTCATACTGAAATGTACAATGCCAATTCATTTGTGTTTTGCTGATTTGGTTGTTTCTTTGTCTGTTTCTGGTATTTTTTTCCCCAAATTTGTTTTGTTTTGTCATATCGTTTTCACGTCTCACTGCTTTCGAATACGGTAGTGTCGGTCGGTCGGTCGATCGGTCGGTTATGAAAGTAACCAAATACTCGACCCCAAATTACATGCATACACGCACACGCAAATTAATAACGCATCTGTCTCAAATTTAAAATTATTATTATTGATGTTGTTGCAATAACATGCCATATTAAGGATATGCATTAAGAGCGACCACCCCATTTGTAACATCGTACAAAGGATTAAGTAGTTATATGGAGAGAAAGAGAATAAATGAGAGAGTATAAGTATAGAGTTTTCTTATTCACTACACAAATTATATTCACTATTTATACCAAATTACATAAAAAACATTTTTTTAATATTGAAATACATTAATAAATAAATTTTTTGCTCTCTCTCTCTCTCACTCACTTTTCAGCATTTTGCATCGTTTTAATCTATAACATTTCAAAGTGGCGCTGCATCCAACGGAAGCCTTAATGGCTGCTGGATTCCTGAAAGGTGGCGATTTAACGCCACATCCTCACAGTTATGGTAGCTCACACCCGCATCATCATCCACATGGATCAATACCACCGGGAATGCCGATGCCGTCGTTAACCCATTTTGGTTTACCGCACGGCTTGGAATCTGTTGGCTTCCCCCAAGGTATGTGGAGTAAGTATTGTCCCCCAATTTTGGTTCAATTATCATATACAAAATGCAATAATTGCAATATATGTGGTGAAAATGGTAAATAACAAAAATCGTTTAAGTGATCAGTTCGATTCTATTCTATTCAACCTTATCAAGAGTTTCATGAGAAATATCAGAAAAATGCTTATATATTGGAAATTTTACACGACAAAATAAATAATTTACAACTTGGTGTTCTTGTTGTGTTTGCTTAAAAAATAACTCTAGAAGCTTAGACACCCTTATGGCAATATGACAATTAGACAAACTTTCGAAAAAGCATACTTTTATACTGGAGGTAGGCGTAGTTTTTGTTTGCGATGGCTCCTATTTTCACATAAACTTGCTAACTGATAGCAAAAATCGTATATATTGAGCTTTAGTTCTGTAGTTTTATGTTTTTGTGCGCAAAATTTAGAAACGCATATTCAAAAATATATTTTTCTATAACAGATAATTGTGGTTTTCATGCGATACCGCCTATTTTTAAATTTGCTGCCGATTCTCTGGTGAATGGCGTTCAATGTACCAAGTTTCAGCTTGTTAACATTACAGTTTCATGCGCAGAGTGTGAAAACATACATTCGAAAGCATAAATTCGTATGGGAGATAGGCGTGATTTTTATTCGATTCCATTCATTTTGAGATATATCCCTTAGTTAGTAAATATAATTGTATGGCCCGACTTTTAGCTTGATAGCTTTATATTTTCATGCGCAAAATGTGAAATCATACAAATGAAAGCATAAATTTGTATGGGAGCTAGTCGTAGTTTTTATCCAATTCTATCCATTATTGGATATATCTATTAGTTGATAAATACAACGGTGCATATCAAGTTTCAACTTGTATTTTCGTGCAAAAAGTGTTAAAAAGTCCATTTGGAAGCATAAATTTGTATGGGAGGTAGGCATGATTTTCATTCGATTCCGTCCATTTTTGAATATATCTATTAATTTGTAAATATAATGGCGTGTACTGAAATTCAACTTGATTGCTTTACATTTTCCCTCCCAAAGTGTTAAAACATGTATTCAATAGCATAATTTTGTATTAGAGGTAGACGTGATTATCGTGTGATTATTTCAATTTCCTAATATATCAATTCTAAGGTGAAATGAACTTAGTGTTTCAAATTTTACTTCAATACCGTTACATTTTCAAGTGGAAAGTGTGAAAATGCACATTCAAAAACATACTTTTGTATGAAAAGTAGCAATGGATTTTATCCAATTTTGCCCATTCATGAGGATATCGGTTTTTTTGTGAAAAGAAATGTGATTTAGTTATTAGCTCGATCGCTGTGTAATTGACTGTGTAACAGTCATATAAATAAGACTAAATCGACTTTCTGATCTTATATAAACAATAATATAAGATCGATTCGCATTACGGTGTCTTGTACTATCATTCGTTTTAAATAAAGAAGAGAATGCTTGTTACCCTTTCTTTTATTATTTGAATTATTGAAATCATATACTTGTAGAGCCGTTATTAATCGTTTTATTACACTTTTCTTATTAAAAATATGTTTCCATGGGCTCCCTTTTGTCTATTCCATATAAAATGCGATAATCTAATCAAACTATAAAAAAAAGTAGAACGATAGAAAGACAATGGACAGTATTTCTATAGCATTACTAGGTGAATATAAATAGATGGACGTTTCAAATGTGATTCATTCGAAGTCTTAGATTGCGATTAAAAAGCACTAAATATCTTACTCAGTTTTAGCAGCATTTTAATTTCCAAAAACCACTAACTTTTGTACGAAAAAATGTTGTTTTGACAGCTAACTGTTAATAGCACCGCATTTAGCCATAAATAAGTGTTGCTAAAAGGGTATTTTTTCAAAAATAGAATATGTCCAGTATAGTATAGAAGAAAAATGGCAAGCATATGATTACAAATGAAACTCATGATAAGGCTGATTTTGTTGTTTCTTATATTAAACTTTTCATTTAGGCGATTTTATCACTGGCAAGAATTTTTCATCAATATTAAGAAAAACATTTTTTTGTTTCCAAATGAATTTACATATGAAGTAGAATATTTCAATGGGAAATAAAATAACAAAATTATGATGACTTGATACTCATCATCATCATCATTATATCAACACCATTTAAAAGCTTCTCTTTGAAGGCTTCAACGCACATTAACTAAATTAACATTTTATTTGTTGTTTTTTTAGTTACTAGCATGTATATCATTTTATTATTATTAAAATTTTTTTTTTTTTTATTAGTTTTTTGCTTAGCTTTCATAATTATGAACCTTTTAAATTGAGTGGTTTTGTAGATCGAATGATCAACAATATATAGAAATTGAAATTTATGATAATTTTATTTTATTTCATTTTATATATTTATTTATTTGCGGCATGTGAATTCCTCATCATTATCCTATATGCGTTGCTTAATAATTTGTTAATTAAAATAAAACAAATATACAATAATTATGTGCATATGGATGTTGTTGTGCGTAATATGAAAAATCTACAATATATACAAACGCAATTGATTGACTTGCATGAAAACAGATTGTCAAGGGCTTTCACCAACAATGAACTGTAAGTACATGTAGCAGTGATGTATGTAGTGTCTGTGTACAAATGTAGAAGTAGTTCGGATATTCTAGCGCATTAAGTTACAAAGTAATTAAAAATATGTAGTTTTGCTAATAATTAAATTGATTTTTAAGCTGGAAATGACTTTTGTTCAATTTTTTTCATATAGAATTACAATATGTCTGAATCCATTTGAATTTATAAAATTTCATAATACAATTTTTTTTGAAGTAACAATTACGAATACGAATCAAATCTTAATGACTTACAATGCAACCAATGCTTCTTTCGATATTAAAAATTTTTTTTTTATGAACTTTTTCTTCAAAAATCAATTTTGGAGCACTTGTAAGTGATGGTACAAATTTAGCATGAAAATCTCGCACTGTGTTTAGTACTTTTTAATATTTTTTTTTTTCAATATTTTATATATTCAATGTTCCAAAAACAAAATTGTACTTTATCCATATAGTAATCTAAAAATGCCAACGGAATAAGCCTTGAGAAACAAATTGGAAATCATCCTTAGTTCAAATTAAAAAAAAAAATATGTAACACTGAATTGCATATATATACGAATGTTCATTAGATCTGTTCAAATTTGAAGATAATATTCAATTATTTTTACTTTCGAAAATTTTTGAGGTTCAAAGTGCAATCCTCATATTTTTCATCGAAGTAATTCCTGAAAAAATAAAAATTTTATTAATTCTTTCGATTTCAAAACATTGAATTTCACTCATTAGGAGCCATGAGGACAAGTAAGAAATATGGAAAAGTACATATATTATTGATCTAAATCACGATCTGAGTAAGCTCAGCCATACCTCGATGTCGGTCTGAACGCACGGTAATTGCCGTAACTATAAAGCGATTATGCTGAAAAGTTGTACATATGTTTTTTTTCACAAACGGATTGATAAGTAAGTGAATAGGGGAAATTTGATGAAAACCACATCTACTGCCCATACAAAAGTAGGTTGTTGAAAGAATATTTTCACACTTTGCTCGCGAAAATATAATGCTATCGAACTAAAAATTGTTATATTAGGTTAGTATCATTACCGAATTGATATATTAGATAATTGGCATAATCGAATAAAAACTACGCCTAACTCCCATACAAAAGTATGTTTTCGAAAGAGTGTTTTCCCACTTTGCGATCGACAATATAATGTTAGCAAAATAAAAATTGGTGCATTAGCTAAATTTTACCTCATAATTAATATGTTAGAAAATGGGGATAATTGAATTAAAACCACAACTATCTCCCTTACAGAAGTAGGTTGTTGAAAGAGTGTTTTCTCACTTTGATCCCGAAAATATAATGTTACCGTGCTAAAAATTGGTGCATTAGCTAAATCTTACCTCATAATTGATATATTAGAAAATGGGCGTAATCGAATCAAAACCACACATATCTCCCATACAAAAGTAGGTTGTTGATAGTGTTTTCACTTTTTTTTGCTTGATAATATAAAGTTATAGTTTACAAAAATGGTGTGGTAAGTTAGTTTGACCAGTGAATGAATATATTTCAAAATGGGCGTGATAAGTTAAAAATCAAGCCTACCTTCTATACAAAAGTATGTTTTCGAAAGAGTGTTTTTACATTTTGCACGTAAAAATATAACGTTATCAAGCTGAAACTTAGTATAGATAATTATATTAACGAATTAATAGACATATTTGAACGTGGGCTGAATCGACTAGAAGCCACGCCTACCTCCCATACAAAACTACATTATTAAATGAGTATTTTTAAATTTTACGGGTAAAAATAAAAAGTTATCAAATTGAAATTACATTAGAAGTTTAAAAATATATGAAATAGTATAAAAATCATGCCTACTTCTCAAACAACAGTATGATGTATAAAGCTTCAGGACTAAAACCCAACACATTTGATCATTTTTATTAATATGCGAGTACCGAAAATCCTATTACTTTGCAAAGAACGTTCAGCAAATCTCTTGCATTTTTTTTAACATCACTAATATACATCAAAATATGAACAAAGTTCATTCGCATAGTCGACTAATAATACAATATCATTGTGAACAACATAAATATACATACGTATATACTACGAACATACATATATGTTGATGATATGAGCCACTGATAATTCAATTTAAATAAAAAGTGACAAGGTGATCTCACCTGAAAATGCTGTGTGTATCATACAACAACTTTGTAATACATGTTGCAATGCAAAAGTGATCCGTAGATGCTCGTATCTACAAAAAAAGCAACAACAACAAAAAAATACAAAATACAGCATTGCAACAACACACGGAGTTCCTTTAAATATACTTTTTAATATAAAATCTTGACTTACTTTACTGACTGACTGACTGAATGAAAGGAATTGAAAGAATGAATGAGCACAAATACATGTATACATCCTATATATTTATCTATACCTTCTTACAGTCATCGTCAGTCAAAGTTAGTCAGTAAATGTTGGTGGAAAAAACAACAACAAAAAAGGCAAAATTTTTCAATATTTTATTCAATGCCTCCGTCCGTCGATTGCATCATTATCAATAATATTGTCAAAATGAATAATGAGCGATGCGACCAATATTTCAGCTGATACAAAATGAATGCCAACGAGTAGAAATGACAAAACTATAACACACAGCCATGACGATAAGAATGTTATTCGAAAAGCGACGGAAGGTAATAGCAACAGCACGAACGTTTTAAATTTACAAATGGTGTTTTAAATGACTCGACTACTCGTACTAGCAGAAATCAACAAATGTATAAACACCAACAACAACAACAAATGCTTAAATGAAAAAAATCAACAAATTTAGTCATCTCATAAGAGTTTGACGTGTAAAAAAGTAATTATTTCAAATGGAATCCCAATTTGCTCATATATAAAATTCAATTATTTAGATACACAAACAATATTTCAATATAAAAATAATGTGATTTGCATTGAACGTGCGCGACCCAGTAGCTTAATATGCTGTAAGTCAAGATTTTGACGCTATTGTCAGTTGTCGGTGTTGTTGTTGTGTTTGTTGTTTTCTCATATCGACAATTAATTGCTATTTTCTTTGCATTCAAATGATGACTGCAACAACAACAGTAAAAAAAACGGCAATTCCTAAAATACGTATGAATGTGCATATGACAATCAATAAAAGATCAAGGCTTAAATTATTGCAATAAAAAATGCCAACTCCAGCATGATGGTAGTAGCGCAGCAAAGCCAATTTGACAATGACAGCAGCTGCAATGTTTGCCATTAAATTTATGAAATCATGAAATGGAAAAAAAAATAATCAACCAATTGAATTAAATTGAAGAAACCAGACACACACACAGAGACAGACAGAAATAAAAAATAAAAAAATAATAAAAATGACTTACACGTGAAATGATCCTCCATATCGGCTAGCTCTCATCAGATCACTATAAAACGTGATATTCCCTCAAATATTATCATCATGCACGAAATAGTACAAAAAAAAAAAAAATAGATACGAAGGGAAATGAAAACAAAAACAACCAACAAACAGTGGCAGAATATTAAAAAACGATTTCAGGAGTCCAATGTAAATGGTGGCAATGGTGATAACGGCCAATATTAACGTAACAGGAATGATCTGAAAAATAAAAAAATAAAAATAATAATAAAATACACTCACAAAGGGTGTACTGTTGTAAGTTAAAGCTGCAATACTACAGCAAACGACACATTCGTGCAAATGGATTCATATAACAAAAAACAAAAAACAAAAAAAAAGTAACAAAAAAATTGTAAAAACAAATTTGGGTCTCCTCTAACGAAACACACGAAGCAATAATGTGTATTCCGAAAAATACCTACAAAGAATGGAAATGAGAAAGAAAAAAAAAACCCTACAACAAACAAACAATGGCGTTTGGGCTTTAAGTCCCATACACAAAGGACTCAAAGGCATGCATATGTATGCGTATAGATATATAATAGATATATATAACACAGATGCACATATATATACATATACACCCAAGCAATATTGTTATATACATACATTTGTTGCAGCAACTTACACATAAACTCACGCGACGCAGCATATTAGTCGACCAACCAACCAACCCGGCATGTGATCTCCCAGAGAAGGCTGGCTTGGCATCACTAGAAAGATATATATATATAGGGAATATTTATCAAGGGTGAATATTTTCATCACGCCGCAACGAGTACTTAAAAGAGGGTTGAAGAAGTGTACTTCTGCGTGTGAGTGTGTATATAACATCAACAGGAATGATAATAATGGTAAAAATAATAATTTATGTATAATGTGCATGTGAACATATACATACATATATGTATATATTAGAGTATATGTTGGCAAACTTATATATTATGTATACAAGTATACATATAATATATAATGGATTATCCATTTATAGGGTAGGAGTATATATATGTTACATTCATACATATATGATACTCATATGTATGTACATATTTAAGTAGTTACACATGTAGGTATAGCGGGTAAAAGTTATTATTTATTTAATTTTTGGTAAAGCCATGATAATCTAATTCACAAAATTTCAAAAGTTAGACAAGTTAGTTTTGGTGTGTAACGTATATTGATTGGATTGAATGTAACAAAGACAGGGTCTACCATTAACGCATTTTTTATTCTTCTTCTTTTGACTGTTTAATAAAATAGAATTAATGGCTATTGTTAAATTGATATTTATGACAATTTTTATTTTTTTTTTTTTTTTACATTTTTTATTATATTCGCACACATGTTTGAGCTTTTATTTCATCGATGATGTGATGAATTTTGTCTTTTAGCACTTGATTTGTTTAAGGATAATTCTTATGAATCATTGGTTAAAATTTAATTTAAAGAAAATAATACAGTGTTAAATTACACGATCTTGGTCTTCATTTCGGAAGATCACACATTCTGGAAGTTATATATATATATACATATATGTGGCGCTTATAAGTCCCGAAGGCTCTTTGGCTGAGCTTCTCTTCCACTACTGTTGTGCGTTTTAAATTTTGGACAGTATTAGAAGGAACCTTCTTAATTTAGCCGATTCCGAACGGCAGAACTCTTGCGACATCACTTTTTTTGAGCTTTGTCACAGAGTTCTTTTAGAATCTTTTCCATGGCAAACTGTTACTGCAGGAAAAATTGCTTGCCAGCAGGTGGATACCGTTCGAAAGAAAAATCTTTTCGATATTAAATTTGTTATACTTCAGCCGGGGATTGAACCCACGATCTACAGATCAGAAGGCCAACACATAAAACGCTGAGCCACGGCACCAACCATTCTGGAAGTTAAGTGTGCAATAAATTCATTGTTTTAGCAGTTGTATGAGACATGGAATGTGCCTGTTGTGATCACATTTAATCCAAGCCAATATTTTCTAATTCCCAGTACAAAGGAAAACTTGGAAAGCTTTACTTTGATATTTCGATATACTTCTCCATATCGGTCACCTCTTCTTATGGATGTTATGTGGGAGGTACAAAATCAATATACCCTCTCTTTGAATAAACTTTGTTATTAATTCATCAATTCATTCAAAATTTATACCGAATTGTTGCAGTTGATATTTTATGATAACCGGCGATTTTCAATTTTATAGTAACATTTCTGATTTCGGCCTCAGTGGGACGAACATGGCGAAAATACTGATTATGTAATCTATGAAAACCCGCACAAAATATAGTGCGGGTTTTCGCACTATATAAACACATAAATGAAGTGAAGAGATGTGCTGAATGTAAATTTTCCATTTGAAATTTTATAAAAACTAGGAATTGTTGCAAACTTAAAATATCAATCGAAGAACCAAGCGACTGAGCTTATATGGAATACATTTTATGCAACCCAGTATTAGAGTTATAGAAAGGTAGAGAAGATATTACTTAATGCTATCAGTGCGAAAGAAGTGTAAAAAGTATAAAATTAAAATTTTCTATTTATTTACTATGATTACATTCATAGTGAATTAACAACGTGATGAGGAGTTTGACATTTCTCTCTGTTCTTAGAATTATTACCCTTGTAAAATTCATTGACTCAGCTTATTATTATTATGTCATGTTATTATTATGTGATTATTGTGGTATGGTTTGTTATTATTACTTTATTAATTGTTATTAGTATTATTAGTATTATTTGATTACTTTTTAAGGTTGCTTTATTATATTTATTTGAACTCAAAAAAATTCACTAAATCAATAACATACACTACTCGCTCGCGTTTTTACTCATTTAACCACATTGTTAGGCAAGTACTATTTATAATTTTATACAAAATTGTAGCAATGATTTTTCCTACAGGTATAAACAACACTAGAAAACAACGACGCGAACGAACTACATTTACACGCCAACAATTAGATAAACTGGAAGAGCTTTTCGGTAAAACTCGATATCCTGATATTTTTATGCGTGAGGAAGTTGCACTTAAAATCAATTTACCAGAATCACGTGTACAGGTAAGCTATATTTAATATAAAAGCTCATATTATTATTGGCAAGTTTTTTTCCCCATTTTATTTTTCTATTCTGAGAACAAAATGTTGGCAACAATTTGTTAAAAATCATGATCAAGATTTGCATTTTAAGCATTATTTGAATATTTTTCATGAGAATAAAATATTTGTTTGAGCTTGCTTATTCATGTGAGTCTGGTAAATTGATTTTAAGTGCAATTTACTCACTCTGAAAAATGTCAGAATATCGAATTTTATGCGAACAAAAGTTCTCTTTCAGCGTGTAAATGTTATACATTCGCGGCGTTGTTTTCTAGTGTTCAGACCTACGAAGAAAATCATTGTGGAGAATTTCGGTAAAAAATTATAAATATGTAGTTGCCTAACAATGTGGTGAAATTAGTAATGTGGAAAAAGTAGTAGTTGATTAAGTGTTAAAGTTGAAATATTATCAAACTAATAACGTTTTAAGTAGTATTAATTAGTAATAACATAATAATAACATAGCACTATCATATTACATAGCATAACATAACATAGTGACATAACGTAATGGTAAAGAGAGTCAATGACTTTTGTAATGGTGACTCTCATAAGAGGGAAATGTCAAATGTCATATTTAAAAAGTAGACATTTTGTATGTTTCTCTCACAGTGATATCATTTAAAAATATCTTCTGCATTTTCCTATAACTCTGAATATAAAATGTACATAAATGTTATTCAATATGACGTTTGTCATTTGAAAATCACAACAGGTAAAATTTTTCATAAAAACGCAAATATATGAAATATTAAGATTTATATTAAGATATGCAAAATATTACAATTTCGATTAAAATGTATATTATTTATAAAACTTATTATGGGAATTTCTACAATCGATCAATCATCCGTCCTGTACAATTAAAAAATTCTCCTCAAAAACTGATGAGAAAGTGAGACAGATGAATAAGGTCGAATGAATTAATGTGGAAAAAAAAGATGGATTTAAATTTCTAACATATAACATTTGAATAACTTGTAAAATTATCGATAATAAGTTGATATATGAGGACCACAGCTTAAAATTGGCATTTGATCGTCGACGAAATGGTGGCAATTTAAAGATTTTTCATTGAGGGCCACTGTAACATTCCATTAGTAAATTGGGAAATAATTATTTCTTATGCCATCCAACTAATAAAATAATGAGCATAGTTCCACTTTATATATTCTCAACACATAAACATTTTTACATTGTAACCAATTTTTCTCAAATTCCTTTGTCTAACATTATAAAGAAAGAATTTTTGACACCAGTGCAGAAGATAGATGAACATTTCTTTAGTAATATTAGTTTGAAACGAGCGTAAAAATATCATTTTCTTTTAACATGATAATTAACTCACAAGGATTTAACAGAGCGATGTCAAATTTGACATATCTCTCATCTGAGAATAACTCTCTCAAAAGTCATTTCATCAGCTTATTGTTACGTTGTTATTAATTTATTACTTTTAGTATTGAGTATTCATATTATTATTATATTATGTAACATATTTTGAGCATTATTATTATTTTGAGAATAATGGGAAATTCAGTAGATCGAAACTGTTACCTATTTCACCACATTGTTAGGCAACTATTTATAATTATATTCGAAATTCTAGCAACATATTTCCCCACAGATATGAACGCTAGAAAACAACGCCGCGAACGAACAACATTTTCACGCGCCCAATTGGATATACTGGAAGAAAACTTCCGTAAAACTCGTTATCCTGACATTTTTATGCGTGAGGAAATGGCGGTTAAAATCAATTTACCAGAATCACGTGTACAGGTAAGCTTATATAAAATATTTTTTTGCTTGGAAAAAAAAACAAATGAAAATGTGGATGAATAGCAAATTTTTTTTCATTTCTATTTCTATTTTAACACAAATTTTATACGAGAATTTGTTAAAGACGATAAAGGTTTGCGCCAATATTTTTAGAGTGCATTAAATTTCGAATATAAAGACTATAATATATTTATTGCGATCCTTTATAAATAATCGAATTATGACACATTTTTAAGAGTGTAAACAGGTTTTATTATTATAATTATTATTATTGTTATTATTAGGCTATTTGAACACTGCAAACGAAAGGATGTTGTGTACATCCTTATACCCACCTAACACAGTCTACGTTTTGCTACTGCTGGGCAAACGTGCTTATTTGCTTGCTATTCTTTTTGGCTAAGTCAACGTGAATCATCTTTTACCAAACCCTTTACTGCCGCTTACACGTTTGGCTTCTCTCCACAAATTGTGTTCTGGACGTGTTTGGAGCTGTTGGTACTGCGAATTCCGCGCATAGGCATTTCTCAATAGATACCTTTATTCTTGGTCATTTTACCTAAGCAGCCTAAGAGTGACTATCGAGTAATAACTGTTCGAATAAATCCCTACATTTTGAAAAATTATTTACCTATACAAATGATTTCTGTAAATTGACATAAAGTGACATTTACTTACACCTTAAAATATCAGAATATGGAGTTTTATGAAAACTCTCTTCCAGTATATACGATTAGGAGCATCTAAATATAGTTCGTCGTCATCGTTGATTTCTAATGTTCACACCTATAGAGAAAATCGTAACTAGAATTTCGGTAAATATTATATATAGTTGCCTAACAATGTTTCGAAAAGTAGTAATTGACGAGAAAGTGTATGTAATTGATTTAGTGAATTTTAAATTAATAGCAAAATAATAACAAAATTAAAAGTAGTTAAAAAAAAGTAATACTCAATAATAACAATTTGTTGCAGTAAATTAATAATAATTTGTTAATAACATGAAGGATAACATAGTAAAATAATATTAATAACATTCCTGTATTCGGCCAGTATCGATCAGTAAGTAAATAATAATAACATAACATAATAAAAACATATCATAATTAAAATATCGCAATGTAATAATAACATAACATAATTAAAATGTCGCAATGTTATAATAACATTACATAATAATAAGATAAATAAAGGATTTTTGTAGTGTTGACTCACAGAACAGAGAAATGTTAAACTATGAGTGATGTCATGTTATAATTGAAATGTAAATAATTTCGAAAAATATAATATCCTAATAATATGAAAGAAGTTTTGTCGCAGATAAAGAAATTTTAGCAAAATTATAAAAACGCAAATGACAACCTTTGTCTACTGGCAGCAGATCAATTACATATTTCATAATTTGGCAATAAAATGTAACAGTTTTTTTTAACATGATATAACTCACCGACTTTGACATATCTCTCTCTCCTAAGTGTCATACTCTTTTACTAATTGTAATGTTGTTATTTTTTTTTTAGAACATAATTACAAATATTCTAATTCATTTACATACACTTGTTGCTAGCCTGTTATCGATTTCATCACATTGTTAGACAACTATTTATAATTTTAACCGAAATTTTGGCAATAGATTATCCACCAGATATGAATTATAGAAAACAACGCCGCGAACGGACCACTTTTCAACAATACCAATTGAATTTGCTTGAAGCATGTTTCAAAAGAACTCGATATCCTGACGATAGTATACGTGAGGAACTGTCACAAAAGATCAATGTACGAAAAGCATGTGTACAGGTAAGCAGCCCATTTGAATATGTCTGCTCTCATATAAGATGGCGTTGAATTATTAATTTTGACGTTTTTAATGAAAGCAATATTTTTAAAAATTATCCAAATAAACAAACTACTGAAGCGCTTACAACTATGAACACTATGTCAGCTTATAGTATATTGAAAGTAATTGAAATCATTTTGACCTTATGAGAATTTCCAGCACTGTATAAGCCTTTTGTTTAATCAATTTATATGCCATATACTTGATATAATGTTGTTTCAGTACCAACTTCAGATATGGTAGAGAGGTGGATTCTACGCCAAGGTGTTTTGCTAATACATTTTACACCATTTTGCATCAAAATGAATTAAATGTATACGCATACACCACGATTATGCCAAGTTAAATTGCTTAATTATTCATTTGTAGCACATTTGTGCTACGACCCAAACATAAATTCATAAATAAATAGAAAATGTTCACAAACGCACACGCATAACGTTCCATGATGTCAAAAAGACCATAAATCTAAAAAGTAAACAAACCAAACAACTTATATGTGCATATGTGTATATGTGTATGTATGTATGAGTGCATCATATGCGTTTGTGAGACAACAATTTTAGCCGTTTACGAAGCCAACGAACGAAATGTCAAAAAAAAACAAAAACTTTGAAAGACTAAACAAACACAACTCTCACATGTATTGGAGCACACACACATATGTGTGTGTGTGTGTGTGTGTATATATTATACACAACCACATACTCGCTACTGTGCATATGCATACTTGTATGGATAATTGTTTAGCAAATATTTCCTATCATATCAGATCCTGCATTCACACGCACACACACACACACACACACACCAACATCATGCAACCACCATACATATTCATATAGTACTCGTACCCGTACTTGTATATAGCATTTTCTAATGCTTATGCAAATAATGTCGTTGACAAATTTTCACCAAAAGAAGATGTTACAACCCATAGGCGACAACCGAAACTCGTCACTTGTTTGTTGTACGCATTAACGGAATTGTTCGCTAAAAGTCGCAAATCAACGCAATAACGACTTGTCGACAATTGCTACAATAATAATAATAATTACATATTGTACTATGGTACGTATTTGTACATTTATATCCTTGTTTTCCTTTTTCATTATCGGCAGTTAGGTAGAAAATAGTTTTATAGCAAATGTCCTTAATCATTGAGTACCCTGACTCATATTGTTGCTGATACAGCATCATTAACGACAAATTTTGTTTATTTAGGTGTGTCGATATGATTTTGGTATGTTTGTTGTATGATTTTTATTTATTTTTCTCTTTCTTTTTTTTTATATTTTTTGTTTGTTTATGATTTGTTTACACTACATCATACACATATGCTACCCTCGTAGCCTGTCTGCATTAAATGATACATGGCCAAAAGCATTTACAATGGTTGACATTAATTTATACGCATGTAAGATACAGTTTTTCGAAAAAATAATCTCCTAATATTTTAAAGTGTCAGTAGATAGTTAGAATTCGTGACAAAGCAACTAAACTAAATCTGATGTCTCTATTAAAACTTAAAATAAAGCCCACCCCCTTTGACTGAGTGCCACAAAAAGAAAAGTGTAGGCTTTGCCCTTTGGCTTTGAATGCTTTTCTGATAACAGAAAAATCATTATTTGGATGGTACCTATTGAAATACAATAACGGGAAATACAATCACCATAACGTATTTCGAACATTTCAAAAAATTTTCTATATCAGATGTAATGAAATGGGTCAAATCTGCTACTATGAATTCATGATCGCATTTATTTCGATCCCAAATTAAATTCTTGTTGCGCCTTCCAAGCCAACAAGTTGCGTTACCTTTATTTAATCTTTAAAATTGCATTAAAAAGGAAAGAGTTTGTTTTAATATCGACATTGAGTACAGAATTACGAAAGCTAGATCATCCTTCGCCGTGCTTGAAAGCATATGTTACTCTAAGCAGCTAACCACCAGGACAAAACTAAGGATTTTCAATTCGAATGTGAAGTCTGTACTGTTGCATGGCTGCGAAACGTGGTCCGTGGCGATTTCAACTACAAAAAAGCTCCAAAGTTTTATAAACCACTGTTTAAAAGCTATACTGCGCTTATGGTGGCCAGATAATTGGATTTCAAATGACAAGATCCTTACTCGAAGCGGACAAAGACCGGTTGCGGTTGAAATACGCGAACGAAAGTGGAAATGGATAGGCCATACAATCCATTAACCTGCTACTGACATCAGCAGAAAGTCTCTAGACTGGAATCCGCAAGGCTCTCGCCGAAGAGGACTGCCGAAGGGCACGTGAAGGCGAAGCCTGTATGACGAATAATAATAATATAGTAAGGGCTTCGCGTCTAACCGGTGGGAAATAATTTTATAAAAAATTTCAATTTTGTAGGGTTGTAGGGTCTCGACCTCCTGGTCAAGATAGAGGGGAGTGAGCAGGCTCGATGGAAATACTGTGGCGAAAGAATTAATTGGAGTCACTCATACATTTCCCACCTTTAGCGTCGAGTCGTGAACGACTGTGGTGTTATTTTTCGATTTTCAAGTGTTTTTCAATTAATTTTGTAGATGATCCACATGGTTTAGAAAACACGTCGGAGAGGAAAAATTAATGGAGTATGTCTTATATTTAAACTCCTAGAGACGATTCCCGAACAACAACAATCATTTTTCATGCCTTTTTACATCGATTGTAGGGGAGCTATCCTAAAAAGTAAAAATAGCAAATAAATATGTGCCGACAAAGTATTTGGTAGAAAAAATGGATGAGGCCGGTCATACATTTTATCCCGCTAGTATCTGCGAATTTTGAGAGGGAAGGATTAATTCAAGTCCGTCACACATATCATCACTCTAGGGGAAACCAAAGTTGCTGTGTGTTTATATGTCAATAGAGTAGAGTGTAGGGGCAAGTAAAAATTAATAAAAGTTGGCATACATTTAACCCCCCTAAAACCAATTTCTGGAAAGTAATAAAGTTATTTCTCGATTTTCAGGTTTTACGTTAGCTTTATAGGGGAGTCCATCTAAGGGATCTCGGGGTAGAATAATTAATTTAAGTCGGCCATACATTTCATTCCTCCAGAGTGTATTAATCTTGAGGTGGAAGATTTAATCAAAGTCCATCATACGTTTTTACACTCATTTGGTAAGGGAACTCCCTTAAGAGGTGCCCTAACATAAGTAAGAAGGGAGGAAAGATTGTGGTGAAAAAATTAATGGAATCGGTGATACATTTTGCCTCTGTAGCGATGACTCTTGAGCAGCTTTGGGTTTTTTTTGTCAATTTTGATAAAAAAATTTTAAAACTTTTGAACTTGAAGCAGTTATCACTGGATCCACCTCTACCATTTATGGAGACACCAATTTTTACTGAACTTCACAAAATATTGGAGACTTTCATAAAAAAAAAAATTCATGCAACCGAGAAATGCTTAATACTTAATTACTTAATTGCAAAAAGGTATGTGTGCCTATACAAATGCCCACCACTGTAAATATGAATGTACACACATTCATCAATAAAGATTAAGCGAGTAATAAAAATAATAATTTGCTGACTTATGCAGTGCCAGCAGCATTTAAGGTTATTCTACAAATATTGGTTATAAATACACACACACACACACACGCACATACATGTAATTATGCAACTGTGAAAAGGACAATACAATACTACTAAATAACTCAATTATCGGCTGAAGCAACCGAAAAGTAGATCTTGCCCGTAAAATGACTGATGTCTGATGCCAGAGGCAACACACCTCAATAGCAATGATCGAGCATGGATAAATCTGCAATACTCATATTACACATACATAAATGCTAGGGATAATACAAAACGAAGCAAAGTAAATTGAGATGTTAATGATCGTATGTAATGATACTTGTAAACACAGCCAATGCTGTAGGCAGTCAGTCAGTCAATCATGTTGTCCAACGTTTTTAAGAACAACGTGACAATACAATACAAAAAAAATAAAAAAATATTGTAAGCAAATACAAATGTGCATAAGAATAAGATGAATAAGAGCAAGACAATATGCATACATGTATTACAATAAAATGCAATGCTCATGGAAAATGAGTTGTAGAAAAAAAAAAAGAACTGCATACAAAACAAGACATGAAATTGTGCAAAAATCGATTTTTGTAATTTAAGGACGTGACATTGAATACAAATAAAACAAACACACAATCATACTCGTACTACATACCGATAAACTATAATATAATATGACAATTGCAATTGTAGCAGACGTTGTACGTTGGTATTTCTTTTACTTTTGGCATATTTTTACATTTGTCTTGCTTTTGGGAAGCCTTTGAAGCATACCACCACAGCACGTTGGCAGCTCACGCTACACTGGCTGCTACTTCTGATAAACGTAAAATGACACGTTTGGAATTAGGCGCACTTCACTCATTATTTCACAGAAGGACACCGGCCTACACGATACTAAGCACAATGACAATTGACTGGCATGCCACACACACACACACATATACGCTTAGTACCATTCAGACGTACTAATTTACCCACTGTGGAGGAGTTCATACAATCTCACTAGTATCTAGCACTTACATACGCCAAATGCTTTGTCTTTCGATAGTACAACTAAGCTTTTTATGGTATCCTTATACTATTTTATATCTATCTGCTTGCTGCAAACGACTACATAGAATATTGAATTTCGTGTATACATTTGTACGTACACTTGGTCGATAACCAGCTGGAAAACCTATAAATGAGTTGCATGGGCAGAGAGGGTCGTATGGACAGATGGCAATATGATGTTAACAAATTGAAAAAAAATATCTACTAATACATAAATAGTTTATAGTATAATTAAATTTAAACGATTTGATTGATATAATTATTTTATTACACTAATAATGCTCCTCATCATGTTTAACGTCATTCTGCATGCTTTAGATTCTTGCCCATTGGTGATACTTTTTTTTTTTGGCTTCATTTGCAATTCCAAATCATTTTGCTTAATTTTCTTAGAAGCATATAGCTGAAAAAGTGAAGAAAGCTTCGGTAACCTCAAATGACCTTGCATTATTGTCATGAAGAAGAAAATGATTTCTTTTTTCTAATGAATCGAGCACAGTATTTTTGGCAAATAAGTCCCATTTTATTACATTTGCATTGATATTTGTCGCCTGCCAAAAATTCATACCGCAAAAAACTAAATTTATCCCATTTTGTTAAGTTACTTCTCATTAGTGCCTTTTAAAAAAATTCTTACCACTTCTATTTACAAATAAATATGTTTGGTCTTTGGCAAACTCTTCCATCGGTACACATTTGTCATAAAAAAAGGGTCTTGTAAGAGAGCTCTGTGACCAAACTCTCAAAAAGTCTAGTCACAATATTTTTGTCACTGGAAATCAGCTAATATAAGTCATAGATTCTTTCCAATTGCCACAAATTTCAACAACCAACAACTCACCAATTATACTTCGGAGCCCATAATGGCAACAATGTCTTATTTATTCACCATTTTGTGGGCAGTGCCGTTTGTTTTCTAGCACGATTGCGATCTGTCCCATAACTCATCAAGTACAAATCTCTTCTGTGCGCTGCAGAGATTCCAACTTCGTCCAAGTCATGTCCTCTAAAACCGACTACAATTTGTAGCGTTATTCAGTGGACTTCCATGATTGGACTTCTATTAGCCACAGACTTCGTCGCACGATCGAACACTGTGCTGCGACGATAGCAGTACATATCTCGCTTTAGAAATTTTCTAACTTTGTACATCATATCCTCTAAAATGGACTAGAACTAGACTAGAACTAGAATTTATTATCTGAGTCGAGCCGTATTAATACGACTATTGCCGCCATTTGAATGAGAGAGAGAGAGAGAGAAAGAGAGATAAGTGAAAGAATCGCCCTTTTGTGAAATCACGTGGATGATTGAACCACAACTCGCGCTCTTGATGTACTTAAGGAGGTTGCTTAAGGTAATATCTGACAATGGCGCTGGGTGACCCAAATACCGCCTAGGATTTTTACATAATGCGGAGTGTGTGAGAAATGCTGTCCAGTTTCTCCTCGTATCGTCCATGCAGCTACCGCAGCCATATCTCCTCTTCGATAGCTTGCGTCAGTTAGAAATTCCAAGCGCCGTCAGGTTCTCCAGTAGCTGGTCTTTCCACCAGAGGTTAGGTCTTCCTCTTCTGCGTCGTCCTCCAGCGGGTTCCGAATATAACATCTTCTTAGCTGGAGCGTGTTCTTTCATTCGCTAGACATGACCTAGCCAGCGCAGCCGCTGAAATTTTATGCACTTTACTATGTCAATATCGGCATGCAGCTCGTACAGCTCATGGTTGTACCTTATTCAGTACTCGCCACCAACACAAATAGGTCCAAAGATCTTGCGTAGGACTTTTCTCTCGAAAACGCCAAGCATTCGCTCATCCGAGGTGGAAATTGTCCAGGCTTCAGCGCCATATGTTAGGACAGGCATGATGAGAGACTTGTAGAGTGTAGTTTTCGTTCTTGGAGAGAGGGCTCGACTTCTCAATTGCTTACTTAGTCCAAAGTAGCACCTGTTTGCAAGAATGATCCCTCGCAATATCTCCAATAAAATACCAATGGATATTTGTCGTTCGAATAGCAAAATAGAGTTTAGATTTAAAAGCAAGAATATCGAATTTTAACGAAGGTTAGGTTAGGTTACAAGGCCACCCTTTCGTCTTTTGGGCGGTACTTAGGCCATAAGACTCTCTCTAAATTTTGAGAAGAAAAAGCTCAAAACTCAGGCTGAGCCTATTTGGGCACTGTCTGCTCTTTTAGCAGTTGTTTCGACCTCCGGAGAGTACAATTCCCTACATTTCGTTCTCCATTACTCGATCCTGAACAAAGCAACGTCTTTGCTAGAGCAATTCCCACCATTCGCATTCGAATATGACGCAACATCAAAAACCCTCATGAAAACATTTAGTGAGGGAAAAAAATTAGTAAATAAAAATAAATGCGACTTATTAATCTCATTGCAGCAAATATGTATTAATAACAATTTGGAAACTTTTGCGACCACCTCATACCTCATACCTTCTTCCACCTTCCACCATCCACCCTCGGTCAGAATCGCTTAGTTAGTCAAACATTAGAGAATTAATTGAATGATATGCATCATATTTTTTTTTCCATCATCATCTTCTTTACATTTTTGTTGTAGTTGTTGTTTTTGTCTATTCAACAATCTGCAAATCAAATTCTATATTTTTCTTTTTTTTTATGGGTAACACTACCAAAGAGTCGTCATACAATATACAATCATCATCATATAACACACACATACAGACACATTGAGACACTCTTACACCCATACAGTAATGTTGATGACAACGACCAATACAAATAATGTAATAATTTTCCACAGCTTATCTACACTAGAACAGCACAAACATTTACGCCCTAATGTTTTTATTCGTTTACTATTCATTGTTGGGTTCATAGTCGTCATCGTCGTTGTCGTTGTCGTCGTCGTCATCGTTTATTGGGTTCGTTCGCCTGTCCGTATTCTCATGTTTGTAGTTCTAATAAGGACACGCATTTACGGGTGCAAGGGTGTGGGGGACGACGCTATCACTATAAATCACAACTCTCATTCATTTACTCACTCACTCACTCACACTCGCTAACACATTGTGCTGATTGTGTTTGTTGGTTGATAAAACCTTTCTCTAGCGTTGCAAACGCGATTTCGCATCATCACCAACTACTTTATCATCATCATCATCATGATCATCATCAGAAACATCATTAACATCAATATCATTATTGTCATCATCTGGTGGTTACAGAATGTTTTCCATTGCCTCCTTTTTAGCCCACGTTTGATTCTCTAATGTGTAGGTATCGTTTATCTGTATGTGTGTGTGTGTGTGTATGTATATTCGAGTGCGTGGAAACAACACAAATGTTGCAGCAGCATTGCTATCGTATATTGGTACTAATGGTACATACATTAAGCAGACCTTAGTCTATGTAGTGGTACTAGTTATTGTTGTGTTAGCACGAAAGCGCACAAAGAGGTGTACGAGTAGTAGTAGGAAGGGTGAGGGTTGAAATGCGTAACTCTGACTGTGATTTTATTTCTATTCATGATTTCTTTACTTATATCGTATATACGAAATATATCATATATGTACGAATGTAGGTACATTGTTGTTGTTGTTGTTGTTACTTTTCTATTATTATTTCCACTGTTTGTTTTCTCTATTTCGTGTTTCGTATTTTTTTTCCCCCCATTCTATTTGTTCTTAATATACTCGTACAAATTGTGCGTATGTGTGTGTGTATATATGTTCAATAGAATGCATAACTCTTTTAGCAAAGCAAAAGAAAATTGTGTGACGGTGTATGAAGGCTTAAGCCAGAGAAAGGTATTGTCTCATTGTCACCGTTCTTTTGCCTCATAACTCATAACAGCAATAGTAGCAGTACAATCCACATACAATAATCATATATACATATTTATATAAACATATATTCGTATGGGTGTGTGTGTGTGTGTGTAACTGCATATATACCATATACCTATTTAAAGGGTCCTGCACAGATGTTTTTGAAAATTAATTTTCCCAGCATGCGGATTAACATTTATAAATATTTACCTACCTACCTCTCTCTCTCTCACACTCTCTCTCACATTGACAAAATGTCAATGACAACGTACCTACATTCATATGGCACACAAAAACAGCAAAAATGACGACAAAACTAATATTTCAAGTTAGTGATTTTATTATTTGTCATTTTAATATTTTTGTTATGGTTGCTTTTGCTTAATATCCTTTACCATGCTACATGCAAATAGTGTTTTAATGATTATCGCAAAATATCTACTCTCAACCATCGTTAGCTACTTCAGACACTTGATAAACTTTTTGTGATAATCTCTAAACCGTCTCGTTCAATTACATCAGAGAAAATCAATAAAAATTTGTAGAAATTCTTTTTTAGGTTAGAATAAGTTGTCTTGAGTTGTCTGATATGAAATTGGGGAGGTTTGACCAGGCGAGAGTTTCGACAAAAGCAAAACAAAACCAAAAACAAAAAAAAAAGAAAACAAAAAAAAGTTATAATTTTGATTTTGTGCGACAAAATGGTATTGACGGCATGAGGTGTCAACTCAAAGCTCCAAATTCAAACAAATAGGAGGAAAATAACGACAAATAACCATCCACAGCTGCTCAAGTGTCGTAACTGGTGAAGTCAAATGTATAGCCGATCCGCATTAATATTGTCTCACCAACATTTTTCAGCAGTACACTTACTTACTGTTTCTAATCATTGAGGGCTTCCTCTACAAAATTGATATAATTAATAAAATCGCTCCGAACGTTCCATGGCTGACCATATAGGTGTTAAGTGCATGACCTGCTCCCATTCATTTTGTACACTCCAATATTTTTTCCAAACATATTTTCACTCCATTTTCACTAAAGCCGTTATTGGGGTTCCCCTACAAAAATAACTTAAAAACACTTAACAACATATATCCGAATAGCTGCCGAGGGATAACTATAACAATTGAATGTAAGGTCAACCTTCATTAATTTTTCGTCTTCACCATTTGTTCAGCATATGTACAAATATATGTCTTTTAGAGAAGCGTCCATACAAAACTGTCGTTTTTGTATATATTTCGCTGACCCCCATTAATTTTTTACTACCCAAGTTTTTTTTTTTTGGACTCACATACCCCCTATCGAAAGCTCTTAGGAGGGCTCTCATACAAATTAACCTATTTCATTTTTAATATAAATTTTGCTTCTAGAGCGACCCTAGAGTAGTAAATAATTCGATCGAACCTCATTTACTTTTGCTGCTTAACATTATTTTAACCCTAGTAGTAACTCTTAAAGGAGCTTTCTTACAAAATTTGATAAATTTCACTCGCACCGCTTCTTGAGTGATCTTAGAGGGGTAAAATATATGGACCGACTACCATTAATTTTTACTCCTAAACTTTTTTTTAACATACTAAGCCTTTATCTGCACCTGTCAAAGGAGCTCCCATACAAAATTGACGTTTTTTTTACATATATTTCGTTCCCATCGCTCCCACAGAAACCTTAGACGGTTAAAAAATATGACCGACCGATATTTTCACTCCCATCGCTTCCAGAGTGACCCTAGAAATATATGACCAACCCCCATTAATTTCGATTACTCAACATTTTTCCTGAACTCACTTACCCTCGATACCTTTTCGAGGGACTCCCATTCAAAATTTAGTATTTTTAAAAATCAATTTCACTCCCACCATTTCACGAGTGGTGACCCTAGAGGTGTAAAATATATGACAGATCCTCATTAATTTTATTTTTCCTCAATTTTTTTCCTTAATGAGGCTCTCCTACAAAAAAAGAGTTTAAACATACACCAAAATCGCAAATTACCCCATAATTGAATAAAAATTCCCACAATGAAACAATGAAATATGTGACTGACCCTGATTATTTTTTCTTCCAATTATTTCCCCCAAATACACCTTACCACCCATTTACACTTTTTAGTACGGCTTCCATATAAAATTGATGTTCTTTCAATTTAGGAAAAAACCTCAATTTTATAGGGGAACTCTTCAAAGGGGTGTTTACAGGAGGTAATCATATATGCACGAAATATGTGAGATCGGTCATATATTTTATAGCTCTAGATATGATTTTGGTTATTTTAATGTATATTTCAAATTTTCTCATTTTTTGATGTCTGGTTAGGTTTCGTCTATTCGTCACGACCTCTTGTTTTTGTTCAAAAAAAAAGGAACGTGACTTATCTCCATTCTCAACTAACTTCAATGAATGAGTAATAACATGTGAGCTAAATACCTGAACGAGTATTACAATTGTATCATCCTTGTGACTTAAATTTTATTAGATTTATTTAATTCTTCACATATTCTCACATCACCACGAAGCCCAAAATTCAACCTACATACGTTTATATACACACACATGATTGCATTGGCTCATTGTCTTGATCCAATTTCAAAGTTAATACAAAACGAGTACTACAGATGATTTACTTGTAATGAACGAATAGAATCAAATTTTTGATCAAATTTTGAAATTATACAAATACTTTTTGATGTTTAATTTAAAAATTATATGCAAAAAAACAAAAAAAGTAAATAAATCCATATATTTATTTGCTGACAAAAGAATTTTTTTTATTATTTTATTATTACAATTTTGAAATGATGATGACTGAGGATGTCGAACTACTCCAGCAAACAGAATTAGAAGAAAGAAATTTGAAAAATTAAATTTTACTGCTCATTAACTCATATCAAACGGTATGACAGAAGGAATTGTTGTCATTATTACTGAGAGTGAACGAATGCTGATGTCAATTTACTCGTACTCGTATATATGCACCTTCAAAGAAGATTTAATCACAACACTGTAATGAAATTGAAATTTAATTCCTATTTTAGATATGTCTTGCTTTTACTTCTTCTTCTACTTCAAAAAAAAAAAAAAAAAAAACATCAACAACTCAACCTTCAATCAATGTCCTATTATAAGAATGTTTTCTTTTTTCCCGTTTTCATTTTATTGAACACGTTCCTCTATACCACTTTGAACAAATTTAAAATCGTAGCGGCAGTAGTAATGAAATTTGATATGCCTTGTTTAATGCTCTTTTTCCATCCATCATCAAATACTTACTCACTTCATTCACTTTGCCACATTTATGCCAAATAAAACGCCCTCGATAATTTTTCCCGATTTCAATGAAATGCTCGAGTGAGCAACGCCCAACCATCAAATTGCACGCACCACTCTCTTGCGTGTGTGTGTGTGTGTGTGTGTGTAGAGACAGATCAGAGCCCGAGGCGTACGACTGTTTGTTGTTTTTTTCCCTTTGCGTATGTGTGTGTGTGTGTGTGTGTGTGTGAATGTGTAAGCGAGCGAATTTAAAAGATTCATGTTGCCTTGTGTTACTCGTACATGCTTGCTTAATGTCGTGTGGCAAGTGTTAAATTCTCCAGCTATGGCGGAGGGGGGGACTACATAGCATAATAAATATCTTTGTTTACCAAAGCAAGCCATTAACAAGCACAATACCATCAACCCACAAATATTTATGCTACTGGAGACGTACGAACGTACGAACGAACGAACGATCGACTGACTCTTGTTGGTTTTCTTTAGAGTCAAAGAGAAAATGTTGCTGCAATAACATTGAAAATCAGCAGCCAGCTCTCATAGTTTGGAGCGGGTGGGCCAAACCGTCAGCACTTTGCGGATTGTTTACAGCCCCTTAAGCATAACAAACAAGGATAAGTGAATTCCATTCGCATCGTGTGCTCCTTATCATTTGTGGGGGTGGTGTTGGTGTTGGGTTTGGGTTTGTGTGCTTTAGAGCTCTTCCCTGACAATATAATCGAGTCAATTTGCAACTTGAAAAAGCTATGATGAGTGTGGCACACTTGTGAATGTCTCTGATGGTGGTGGTGTTCTGAATGTATGGCGTTGGTGGTGTCATTACGTTGCTGCAGGCCTGATTGAATAACTTTATTAAGCACGGACGTGCGAGTACGAGTAGTTAGGCGCGTGACTTTTTACACTTGTTGTTATAAATATATACGTATATAGAGTATAGTGCGAGAGCATCACTATAATTTATTCATTGATGCCATTTTCGTCGAGTGTGGCTAAATAAATAAACACTCGTGACTCTTGATTCAAGCTGATGGTTTAATGCATTTTCGTTTTTTCAATTTTTTTTTGCGTTGACTAAATTTAATTGATGTGAGAAAATTAACAGCAGCTGTTTTTTTGCTCTCTTTCTTCTTCTTCTCGTATAGGTCTGGTTCAAGAATAGACGCGCCAAGTGCCGCCAACAATTGCAACAGCAGCAACAATCAAACAGTCTTAATAATTCGAAAAATGCCACTTCTAGCACCGCATCGTGTTCAAGTTCATCGCGTAATGCAGCAAACAGCAGTAACAACAACAGCAACAATAACAACAATAGTGCCAATTCATCGGCCAAACCCGGCCACCATTCACACGGGCCATCGAACAATAACAAGAATAATAACAGCAATCATAGCAATCATCCGAATTCAAGTTCGAATGGCGGCATCCTAAATGGTCCCAGTACGAGTGCCTCAGCTGCCGCCGCTGCTGCTGTGGCCCAATCGATCAAAACGATGAACAATAGTTCCTTTTTAAATGCGCAGTCCGCTGCAAATTCATCTGCCTCGGCGACAGCACCATCCACTAGCGGTTCGTCGATCTCCATGTCACACCTCCATTCGCATTCGCATATGCCTGGCGGTGGCGGCGGCGGTGCTGGTTCAATTTCGGCCGTGGCAAATGTGGGCGGATTAAATGTGACATCGGCACACCATAATTCATCACCATTATTGCCGACACCAGCCACCTCGGTCAGTCCCGTCAATATTGTATGCAAGAAGGAGCACATCAGCAATATCTATTCGGGCCCATCGACATCAGCCGAAGCCGCATACGATGCGATCAAAGAGGAGGGCGTCGATATTGGCAACAGCAACGTACATCACCATAGCATCTATGGGGCTGGTGCATCCGCAAATCCGCGACTCATCCAGCCGGGTGGCAATATAACACCAATGGATTCCAGCTCGAGCATTACCACACCGTCACCGCCTAGTACACCGACCTATTCGGCAGCCGCTGCTGCATCACAGTCGGCACACCATTCCGCCCACTCAGCCGCCTACATGTCCAATCATGATTACAACTTTTGGCACAACCAATATCCACAATATCCCAATAGTTATCCACAAGCGCCCGCTTATTACTCACAAATGGAATACTTTAGCAATCAGAATCAAGTTAACTACAATATGGGACATTCTGGTTATACACCTTCCAATTTTGGCATTTCGCCTGGCTCTTCATTTTCGGGCACCGTCTCGGCCCAGGCTTTCTCACAAAACGGTCTAGACTACATGTCGCCTCAAGATAAATACGTCAATATGGTGTAGGATCTGCTGATCAAGTATTGCGGCAACACTAACAGCAACAGCAACAGCAACAATAATAGCAACAACAACAACAACTCGAACATCGATCGCAACAATAATCGATTGCAACCAAATTCGACATACAATTCAACAAATAGTACATATTTGAACTCAAACACAAATGCTTCCATGGAATTTCCATAAGAAGCTAATCAAAAATATCATACATATATGAGAATATTGTCAAGTGTACGCCAATATTTATTCTCAAAACATATCATGTCGCTATATTTTGCGACAACAAGTAATTATTGGCGTACACCACAAATTACTTCCATATGAGTTTCAATGACTTTCCAAAAAAATCAAAAAAAAAAAATCAAGAAATTAAGAGAAAAAAATTTAAAATCCAAAATTTTAATTAAAATTAAACTTGAGTTGAAACAAATCAAATCAAATGCAAACAAACAAAAAAAAAATAATAACAAGAAATCTACACAAAAAGTAATCAACATCAACGAAAAAATACGGTGATATGAAGGAAACATAATAAGGTTATATAATATATGAATATATGAGTATATAAATACATAATAATAATATGTAAATTATATAAAAAACAAAAAACAAAACAAAACAAAAACATAATTAATACAATTTACTTAAATCACAATTATACATAGAACAGAGAGAGAGTAAAACAACTAGAAGAAGAAGACAAATTCAAGTATTAAGGCGTTAGTTCAAATTCGTTCAAAGAAGAATAACTAGTGCAATGTTCAATATTATTCAAAATGTAATTCTCATCATCAGAGTGAATAATTTATGATTTTTCGACATATAAATTTTCTTGATACTTTTACTTCTCAGCTAAACATCATCCACCAGCTTCACGTGTTCATATCACGAATTAATTTTATGTATTTTCTCCCATAACAAATAAACAACAACTAAAAACGATCTAAATACCAAATTCTTATGATAAAAAATTCTGATTGAAAAATTCTCATCGTATAAACACACAGCCAAAAAAAAAATTAGATGAATTTCTACACAGCGACGACAAACCTGCAACAGCAAAATTTTGCATCTCAATGTGGTATTATGTAGACAAACGAATTAACGACGACAATTAACGCAAACATCGACTGCCATCGTTTTCTACTTTTTGAGATGCACTAGAATTAAATGTATACAATTAGTAATAATTACATTTAGTTTGGTTTGTTGTTGTAATTTTTTTTTTTGTTTGCTTGAATTAATAAAAATAAATTCATTTGTGAAATATTTGATAAAATTTATTGTGTTTTGTGTTTTCAAAAATTGATTTTGTTAAAATTTTTATTTTATCATTTTATCGTTGCTGCATGCTCGTACCGTGTTCACAACCTCATAGATGAACATGAACAAAATCTTTCGAAAAAATTTATTATTCGTGTATCAGCAGCTTGATACGATTATATTACCATTGCATTACCATTCTCAAACACAAGTGAAATACGAGTGGAATTCACAATTCACAAATTATTTTCGAATTTTGAATTTTTTGTTTTTTTTTTTTGTGAAAAATTGCAAATTTTTCATTGCAAAATTGCAATGAAACATAGAATATAGTATATCGCCATGTTTTCGAATATAGTCTAAAAAGTTGTAAGTATTTTTGTTTTTAAATGTGAGATTGTTGAAAACATTTAATCTTAAAAAATTTGTGAATAAAATCAATAAAATCGCGATGCAGATCATATATGCTGATAATTACAAAATTGATCCAAGATAATGAACAGAGTAATTTGATTTATTCAAGTTCAGGCTATAAAAATTCTTTGATCATTTTATTAAAACATTTATTATTCGCAGTTTTTAAAATACCTTAGTATTAGCCAATGATTTTTCTTTACCCACAAAAAACCCACGACGACAACCAGTTACTTTTTGGTTGTGCAATGATTATTTTTGAATTCTTTGAGACTATTTTTCACCCGGGATTAATACATTTATGTTTACTCACTTGTTTATTCACATCGACTTCTTTTTGTAAATTTATTAAATTAACAGCTGGTTTCAATTTGTAAGTTAATAGGTTCTTATAAATAGTGTAAAAAAAATCATTTATTTTACGATATTTTTTGAAATTGGAATGTTTTTTATCTCCACAATTTTCTATTAAACTAATTATAATCTATTTTGATTTTTTTTTTTTATTTAATAACTTAATCTAACCTTTGACTCAAAAATATTGCTAATTTGGTCTAAAACTTTTCATGATTTCAAAATGTCAATTCAATTATTTAAAATTCTAACACTTCTTACGTACTAAGCTTCCCTTTGTCAAATGTCAATTTAAGAATATTCACATCCTCTATTGTAGATGTCAATGAAATTTTGTTGTAACGCTGTCAATGTACAATTTAGGTACAGATGTATTATATTCACATTATTTGACAGATGTATTTGCAATTTGTCAGTGCTATACCAAATTGCTATCATCAATACGATATTTGTAACTAACGCCTGAATATATCAACATATCTCTTAAGTGTAGTGACAAAAAATGTATATAAACATTCAATATACATAAGAGTATAGGGGTGGAATCAAATATGTATCATAGACTCAATCAACATATACCTATGAGTTTGTAAACATATGTATAATTTGATATCAAGCAAAAATATGACACGAATATTGGCAATTTGTCAGTAATCCTTTAGGTGTTAGGGTCCTCGTGCTATATACTTTGTTCGCTATCAAATTGTATAAAAATTATGTGTATTTGATTTCATCATAGAATAAACATTTCAAAAACTTAGCAATTATCAACCCATTTTTTTGTGTTTTAATTGATGAATGATCGAATTTATTACCATTATTATTAAATTTATTTTTATTAATCAACAATATAATTCAGCAAAATTGAATTATAGCGCTTTTTAGCTCTTTCTATATTAATTTTCTTTTTTTTTTTCTATATTTGTGGGATTCACAAGTTATCACAATGTTATTAAATTTTTGACAATTGTTGGAAAAAGTTTTTGTTGCATAATGCAACTCTAAATGTTGCTATGTTTTTGCGCTGCATTTTAATGACACACCAAATTACAAATAGGTGTTCACATGTATGTATTTATATTCTCATACGATTTTGATACTAATTATATAATAACATATGACTTTATGAGATCTTGTGAATTTCGAATATCTGTTTAAGTTTCTTCTGCATCTACTTCTTATATGCATAACTACGTAATAAAGAAAATGAAGAACGTATAAGAAAAGAAAAAGTACTCGCATTTCTGGTAATGTACTTTCAATTGACTATCTATATAGATATATTATTTTTAATTTGTTTTTGATATTGCAATATTTGAAATGATAATTATAAAATGTAGATAAATTGAAAATAATATCAACACAAAATATGAATATATAAAATAATGATAATTAAAATAAAGAAAACAAAAAATTAGGACAGTATGAAAGCAGAAAACAGATGTTCATATCAATATTATGTAGGTACTATTTAGATAATAATTATTTGTAAAAAGTTTTGAAAAAAAAAAATAAATAAATAAACTTTAAAAAAATATGAATTTTATATTAAATAGTAAGTAAATCGATAAAAAACCAACCTATATATATTTAATATTTATGTATTATAATTGCATATGTGTAGTATATGGTAATATTGAAAAACAAAAAACGTTACTTATACAGGATCATCAAATAAGTGCTTTCTGACTTGCAAATGTTATAGGTGCTGTTTTGTAATTTATTTCATTTGCTCAAATTGGCATTTGTTTTTGTTAATATAATCGATAATTCATCATGGAAACTTATAAAATATTCCACAAGTGACAAAATAGCACATACAACTGAAAATATTGATGTTGATATTCAACAACTTGAAATTGCTTACCATACAACTGGGGATATTTTGCATACAGATTTATATTTTAATTCGTTTTATATACAAATAACTCATAAACTTGAGGTAATTGATAATTTTGGGCACAGAAATTTCACTGGTAAGCATAATTGTAAAATATAGAATAATGAAAATCCTCAAAAATCGATTACGAAACTATGCAATTTAAATATATTAATTATTAGATATGGTTTTTTGACAAATAACTGTATTTCTTTGATTTTCCGAAAAAAAAAACTACAAGGAGTTCATAACTTACAAAAAATGTTTAACTCAAAATATAATTTCATCATAATTAAAATTAAAAGAAAATATATTTTATCGAATTACATTATTGCATATATATATATTTTTTTTTTTTTGCAAATTATATATTTAGAAATCGTTTATTTGATGACCCTGTATTATTAATCGATTATATATGTACAGAATAAGTACATAATTATGTACTTATAATATATTAAAAATTGGAAAATGGAGTATGTTAAAAGTTAAATAAATGAGTTTTGCTAAAAATCGAAAAAGAAAACAATTGAAATTATCTAAATAAATACACTTATAAAAAGTAATTATATGTATGTATGTATGTAACGATCAATGAATCAAATGAAAAAACATGCTTGTAATAATTGTATAAATATATATATACATATAGTTATAATATTATTTACATAGAATTATGATATGATCCACCTTTTCTTCATGCTACTAAAAGAAAAAATCAACTAAGAAAGACAATTCAAAAATAAGAACAATGAATTTCTTTGAAAAATATTATTCGATATTAAATAAATTAAATTAATCTGTGTACAAATAAACATGCATACATACATACATAACTTATATGTACATATACAATATACATATATATATATATATATATATATATAAAAATATATAAATAAACATGTAGAATATACATATAAAAAAAAAAGATTTGTGCGTGTACTTGTTTATGAGCTTTCGTGCCAACAATGGACACACGCATAAATAGGTTAATTTATGATATTATTATTATAATATAGTAAGTGTTTTATTTTAATCATTTTTTCTATCTCTCTCTCTCTCTCTCTTTAAAATCATAATTAAATTGAATGTTTTGTTCGTATTTAGATTTTGTTTTTGTACCTTTTCGTTATTCATATACAATATATGGAATTACTATTTCCCTGACTAAGTTATTGTATGTAAAGAAATAAAGCAAAAAAAAAAAAAAAATAATAATAAATGTATTTGAAACTAAATAGCACTACCTACATTGTTGTAGATGCATATATTTACAAGTGAAAGATTATGCAAAGTTGATTTCTTAATCAAGTATGTTTTTTCAATCAACTAACACACGCATACATACATTACATATTTTCAATTAGCAACAATATTATTACACTTATATTATTACGATTATTACTATTATAATTATTGTAATTCTTATTAATATTATTATTATTATTAATACATGCTATTATTCATATGATTACAATTATCAGATTCTGTACTCTTCTTTTCTTATTCGTTTCAATTATTTTTTTTTCCTTATCTTAATTATTATCATAATTATAAATGATTACATTTTTATTTTAATAAATAAATTAAATATATATATAGTTGTAATGAGATAAAAAAAATTATATATAAATATATTGAAGAAAAAAAAACAACAATTATTACATTAAAATGTGTTTGTAGTGTATATTATTTCTTGATCAACATACTAATAAGTTGTAGTAGAAAATTTTGCAAGTTCTTGTGAGATCGACTAATTTGGGATAATGCACAGTTTTCGTGCTTTCCAGTCCTTGTTTTGTTTTCAGTTGTTATGCAAAGCAGTTCTAATCCTAAATTTATGAGAGCAAGTGCACTTAAACTTTACATGCTTATATTTGAATATACAACCCTTAAAAATATCCTTATATTGTATTTCTTGTGCTAAAATGTTTTAAAGATTTTTGACTAATTCCTCGGAAAAATCAATCGCTTCAATTGAACATATTTTTTTCCAATTTCTTTAGGATTATAAAACGAATTTGAGCATTCTCCTTAGCAATGTGGTTGTAGGGATGGAGTGTCGGTAAGCTGTTTCAACGTTGATAATTAATTTTTCTTAGTTATCCGGCTCAAATGACCAAAAAATTATTATATAGATATGTATATGGGAAGCCGCAGGTCTGTTCCAACGATGGACGAGGTGTCTTGCTGCAAGAGTTGATGCCCCTGTGCGGCTTGTTGATGAATATTGTGATATGATTAAAAATATAGAAATGTTGTGGATGTTGTGCTATTCGGGTTAATATCATATTTTCGATTGTAGAGTACGACAATGCGTAATATGCACTATTTTGATTAATTTAATTTTAATTAATTTATACTTTATTGTTCACATCAGTAAATAAAAGAATTTCAGAAAGTCGTTCACCTCGTCCACTGGTATATTCGTTAAAATGTCAAACAATGCATTGTGATGAAGAACAAAATCCGCGTTGCCAACACTCTCAATCAATAATGGTGGAAATTGAATAAGGGCAATGCATGCAACGTACGTATTCTGACGTGGACAAGCACAAAATATTGTGTTTAAAAAAATTGTAGTAATTAGAAAAATTGATCGAGTACTATCGAGATGATTTGAAGAAAATTATCATACCATATATCATATTTTGCACTCGAAAAAATTGAATGGTTGCACTTTTTTTATAGAAGCTTAAAAAAAAACTAAAGTGCAAACAATTTTTCGCTCACCATTTTAAGCTTAATTAAGTAGATCCTTTTCAATACTGTCCAACAATTAATAAACACAACAATTTTGGCAGAGAAACTCGGCTAAAGTGTACTAAAGCGGAGCTTATAAATGCGAACTATATATAATTTTGTTCGTAAAAATCGGTATTCTTTAGCATTTGCAGGGTCAAAGTTCAACTTTATTATTATTATTATTTTGTTATTTTTTATTATTTTTTTTTTTTATTATTATAAGAATTTAACACCCCACAAACTACTAGGGGTAGGCAAATTTATAAATCGATTATCACAAGTTTATATTGTATTATTAATTTTGTTCAAATATTTTGAGCAGACGAGATAATTGTCACAATATTGTAAGATTTTAGAACAAAAATTTGGGGTTAAACCTCAATAAAACAAAACATTTTTGCTTTCAGTGTAGAGTAAAATTCTCTATTTTTTTTTACAATCATTGTTAAACTTTGATAAAGAGAGGTCTCGTCCGAAGTGTCGGCGTTTAACACGGCGGAGCTTTTTAAATATCGGCCCTGTTTCGATTCCTTCACTTTCTCCTTCTTCTTCTTATTTTTCTTTTTATTCTTCTTCTTCCTTTTTTATTCTTCTCCTTTATGACTTTAGCTAAAATAGCATGAAATCAGTTCTTTCTGTTTCTTTTTTTTTGTTTTTTTTTTTGTTTTTTGTTAATACAACACAGGAGATGGGCGTAACAGTATATGGACTTCTTTCATATTTCAGCACAACCATTTTGTTGGCAGAAAAAATAGGTACATTCGTGTATCAATACTATTTGTGATTGAAAGAAGAATATCGTTTATTGATTTTTTGTTTTTTGTTTTTTATTTTCCTTATATATGGGAAATGGGAGTGACCGTTGACGGATTTCTTTTATTTTAGACCACACTGATTTTGTTGACTTACTACTGTCTTTATTGCTGACAATTGAAGAAAAACTTCCATTTTTTGTTTGTTTTCATTCTATAAGCTTGGCATTTGATAGATTTCGTCCATTTATACCTCTAAATCAACAAATTTTAGGTCTAACTGTAATTAGTAGCAATTGACAATCCATTTGTTTACTTAATACCTCTTGTTGTTGACTTAATGTGTAAAGGTGTAATTTTTCTGCATTGTGTACTGCGTAATGAATAATGATTATGGCAATTGATGATTTGAAACAACCATTTTGTTGATTTATTATATACTTGTAGTTTTAAAAATTTTGTAGCCGTAGCTTTTGAATGTCATGTCGTGTTTTGTTCCCTTAACTGTATCTTCTACCTGCAACGGAAATGCTATTACTATACTATTCTATTTGTTTTCGTTTTTAAAGGTCGATGGGCGTGAGTGTAGTTGAGGGTTTTTAACTTTTAAGCCTCAGATTTCCTATCTCGAAATTGACTCTTACGACCATTTCTTATATTTATATTATTTTTTTTTTTAATATCTTTTATTCTTATATTATATCATTTACTTCGTGATAAAGGCATGTTGCTGATTCCTTGATTGGTTGATATCTATGTGTACCTATATCGCCATTATTATTGCAAATATTTTACTGTTATTCTCTTTTGTTTTCATCTAATACAAAATGTCCATGAAGAATTAGAAAAAAAGATAGAATGTTGGTACATATTTATTTATTTATTTATGCATGATTAAATTTCCCTCTTGTTTATAAACATGTTGCTTGTGTGGGGAATGATTTGTTTGAAACTTTCATATATACACAACAATGTATATACATATAGAAATACATGCAATATATGTACGGTATATATGTACGATATATATGCGATTGTGTAAGAACTGGTTTTGCTCTTTCTCACCATATGCAAATATGTAAAATAATATATGTTCACATACGATTTATGTCGTTTTTCAGTTGACATCACAAGATGGATTTCTTTTTTGCAAGTTTAAGCTTAACTCATAATAGTGGTAATAAATTAAAATTGCCAACCAACCAAAAAAAAAACACAAAAACAAAAAAATCAAACAAACCAAAAAAACAACCAAAAACTAGAAGCAGAAAAACAAGAAAACCAACAACAACAAATACCAATAATAAATAATCATTAATAAATAACAATTTGACAGGGTTGCCACCTATGTAAAACCAAAAAAAAAAATGTACAAATGTAGGAAAACATTTTTATGGTAAACGGTAAAATCAATGCAAATCAATCAAAATTATAAATTAATCAAATCGTACAGAATTAGCAATTGAATTCATACAACATTTCTATAATAAAATATATTTTTTTTTATTATTGTTTATTTGACCCAATTCGAATGATGATCATTTTCTCGTCAATATTTATTTACCAACAAAAACTACTGATTTTCATGCACCATGCATTCATTCCCATTTCACAATTCCCACCACGTCGAAGAGAAACGATAACGCCTAACATCAACCCAATGGGGTGAGAATTTTAACAATGGGCGCGTGTTACTTATAGAATTACGTACTAATTTTGTATTTATGAGGTTTCACTATACGAAACAGCATTCTGTTGTTTATTGCTGGTTGTTTGTGGGAGAATGTCTGTTTTGTATGCACATAAAGATTTTAATGTCGCGCCAGCAATCAACTACATAAAGTTGTCAGCAGACATACATTTTTAATGTGAAAAATTTAAGAATCTTAATAGTTTGATTTTTTTTTTCACTGAATATGCATTAGGTTGGGTTGATTTGAAAACATTTGAAAATTTTTAACTACCAGCTAAGCTTAAAAGCTCAGCTTTGGACAATCCTAGAATTAGTCAAAGCAATTTATTATCATAGCTTTTAAGTTTAATGGTCAACTTGCAGCTATTTTACGATTTTGAAATACTGTAGAATTGTTTTTAATGAATTTAGTAAAACATTTTAAAAACAATCGTTTTAAGAGCTTCAATTCTGTGATGAGAATAATGAAAATTAATGGGGACAATTGTGAGTTACTGAGTACGCAAGTCGATTCTGAACTCGCAGTTCAGTGATGTGTGTGCGTGAAGCAATTATAGTCCCCAAATATCAAAGTCATGATAAAAAACCCCGATTTGGGTGGGCTTAGGTTACTCCAAAAAAAATAATAAATTTTAATAATACCGAGATGCTTTCAATGTAAACTTTTAATTAATGAGCAGACATTTCAAATTTATTTCCTTTGCATAAAATGAGTCATCGCGACATTGTTGACGATATAAAATATTTGTAAATCGACCATTAAATGTCAAAGTTATGATAAAAACCAAGATTTGGCTGTTTTTAGGATGCTCCAAAAATTTCCTTTGTGCATGGTGCGACCCAATCTAAGACATCGAAATATCAAGGCATTTCCAACGATATAAAATATATGCAAATTGGTCATTAAATATCAAAGTTATGAAAAAAACAAATTTTATTTTAATGTTGCTGCAATGCTCTCAAGATAAACATTCAATTAAGACATTTCAAATTTATTTCCTTTTCGTACGCAGCGACCCCATCTAATGTGCATGTGTCTGCCAAAATATCTGCCCCCTCTCGATCTGTACACCCACTCAATTAATTGGCTATTTAATGCTACTGCTAGCTACTGCATTGCAGTTGCCACGATAAGAGGACTATGTGTACCAACTAATGATTAGATACATATTTGTTTGTTGGGCTACTGATGCCATCGTCGACACGTGCCATCCAACCAAAAGAGCGTCGGTACTTGGGCATCAACATTCAGTTGGTTGATTATAATTCTTAGGGCAAATTTTTGTCAATTTAATTATGCTGTCGTCTTTTAGCTTTCTGATTCATAATCAATTTATTAACAATTGAAAGGGATATGCATTTTGATGTGAGAATTTCATAAATGTATAAGGATTTGAGAGACAATAAAGAGTAAAATTAAAGAAAAAATAGATCCAATCTTTTATAAGAAGCGCTTTCATCATTGTCACTCCGCCAGGGCAGCATTTTTTCACTAGTCCGAGCAGCTAGTTATATATGAAGGCAATTCAATTCAAAGTGTTCCCACTAATACGAGTTTCAGATACAATTCAAAACTGTTCCCAGCTTGCGAGACTATAAATATTCATACACAACAATATACTACAATGCAACAACATATCTATATATTTTCGTAAACAGCGAAGCAGCCGGCCATTGCCAATACATTGTATAATGCCAGGTCGACGAGGAAAGACAGAGATAGCAAAATAATAATTATTTTGCTATCTCCATCTATAATATTCTATCATATAAAGGGCGGAGTTGTTTTCATCAACATCGGCGCCATTGTATTACATTGACTGTGCTTTTGCCAGAGTGAAATGACTATTGTATGTATTGTATTGGAATAATATTAAGACGGGAGTCAGAAGAACAATACCCTGTATGCAGATGTATTTACGGTAAAACAGACAACAAACATTCGCTATTGCATCCTAACGCTTGTATATCTCAATTGTATATAAATAAATGTGTATACGTGAGTATATGTTGTTATCTCCACATCTTTTTTCTGCGGATGTACTGAGAAGAAAACAAACAAATAAACAAAAAAGTTCGTTTTAAAGTTAACGTAGCGTTACTTCGATTGCAACTAAGTACTCGTATATATGCTGACAAAAATACACAAATTCGAATCTTTAAGCATATGTGTGTGCATATAAAAAATTGTATTGCATAGGTACATACATATTTACTTATGTCAAAAAGTCGCTTTTTTTTTAAATTGAACATATCATACCTACATACATATGTATAAGTTTCTTATTTTTGCAAATGGTGGTTCAGAATAAAGGAAGCTTACATAGTTATTGTCAATTTCACAGATGTATATGTATGAACTGTATGAATGTGTTGTACCTATTTGTTGATCTTTTCATTCTATTCTATTTTCATTGTTTTTGGTTTTATATATATATTTGTATTTGTATTTAAATACGCATGTGTATGCGTATTGTGGGCCTGTATGTATTTCACTTTTGGTATAGTGCTTTGTATACAACTTTGTTCGAGTCAAGTACATAAGCCGAATAAACGAACAGAGCAATATGTATCTATACATGTACCTATGCATGTATATACGCCCTCCATAAACAACATTCCACCATTAGAGCAACCAATCGATATACATATGTGTACCAACATTTGTGAGTACCAACATATGAATATATACATACATACGTATACATGTAGGTAACTATGATAACTACTCCCAATTTTTGGGAGGCGTTGCAAAATAAAAAAAAAATGTGTGTGTGTGTGTGTGTGTGTGTGTGTGTATATATGAAAAAGCTGACGCAGTATGAATTTGGGTAAGTATTGTGTGCTCTTCAAGTATTCATACATACAAATATGTATGTATATCTATGCAAACACTCATCAGTCATATAACATAGCGTATATGTATTGGGTACATGTTTGAGGTTCCTTGCTCTTCTGCAAAAATTACCTATTGTGAATGATTTAGAATATGAATATGATTAAATTAATATATGGACCATACTCCTGATAGTATGCTACGTACAACATTTCATTTACAGATGCCTATGTACACAGAAATTTACATAAAACTATGTACTACTGATTTGTTTTGAAAAGTTTTAAAGTTGCTACGATTTTCCAGCTTCGAATACTCAATTTTTTCATTTTTCAACACTTTTGCAGCATATTAATTTAACATGAAGGACACATGTGTCCATGTGTGGAAAACAGCAAATGCTTTGGGCTTTTTCAAGTTTCTGAGTGAAAAATTTCTAACCTGCCGTGAGTAAATAACCTATGGTTAAAAAGATAAAAATGCCTAAAAATTGTAAAATTAAGTTAAAACCACTTGATTATATAATGTTCTCACCTTATGAGATGATCACATGGATTTTTTAATCATAATCAATCACCAGCACACTGAGATTTCTTTCCAATCTCAAAAAAAAATTCGTTTTTGACTATTTTTCCAGATATTCGGTATTCAAATAGAAACAGTCAAATATGTACAATAGATTGGCAAAATATTATTTTTCTAGGCATGTTATCCTTCTCATTTCCAGAGTTGGACACTCACAGTGGTAATTGTTGAGGGTCTGCTTCTCATCTAAGCTTTGACAACTTATACAGTGAGTATTAAAAGGGATTTACAGTTTCTCTGCATGGATCCCTGTACACCAGTAAAAATAAAAATAAGTATGTGGCACATAAAGCCCCAAAGGCCTCATTGGCCGAGCTTCTCTTCCATTACTGTTGTGCGACTTAAATATTGGACAATATTAGAAGGGACCTACTTATTTTAGCCGGTTCCGAACGGCAGAACACTTGTGACATCACTTTTTCTGAGCTTTGTCACAGAGTTCTTTAAGAAGCTTTTTCATGGCAAGTTGTTACTGTCGGAAGAATTGCCAATTGTTTGCCGATAGGTGGGTACCGTTCGAAAGAAAAATCTTATCGATATTAAATTTGTTATGCATCAGCCGGGGATTGAACCACGACCTACAGATCAGAAGGCGAACACACTAACCACTGAGCTACTGCACACCCACCCTGTACACCAGTGGCCTTGAAAAAAACCGTCGTGAGCCTATTAGTATTGATTAGTCGTGAGCCTATTAGTATTGATTTGGTATCGGTTGATAAGTGCCAGATTTCTGGTCTTGCTCTGAAAAGAGAACAAGTCTATCACAGACCAACTCTTATTGAGTTCCACCTGCTGTACAAGTAGCTTCTTCTTTTAGCATTCTCCTGAGGAACAAAAACATAAACATAAACATAAATATCCCCATGGAGTCGTGGTCAGAAAAGCACGAAGATGAGTTAATCCGACCTACGTTCTAATTGATTTCGATTTTCCAGTAGCATGATACTCAAAATAGAGTGATTGAGCTCAGCGAATTGGGCCCAAATAGTAGAACATAATGTAGTACATATTGTAAGTGACGTTCATTTGTACCATTTTTAGTTAAAGATGACGCAGATAGTTACATTTTTGTCGTATCCAAAGAAGCACTAAAGAGTGACCGAAACATCTTCCTTGTCATTCCTCTTGATTATCTTATGGCCTGGAGACCAAGGTTAAGTTAGGTTAGGTTTTGCGGCTGTCCCCAAAGGGGGGTGCACTTAGGGCAAAAATAGGCCCATTGTGTTACCGTGCATCAATGATGCTTTCTATCCTGCTCACTCTGTTAAACGCAACCATTGGGATTTTCTAATGAATAGAGCAATGTCCCTGACATTCATGGGTGCTAGCTCAGTGGTATCTGTAAAAAAGGCACTCCCCAATAGGGTGTGCCTTCTGCGTGCCAAGGCGGGGCATCTATAGAGGAAATAGTAATCAGTTTCCTCCTCTTCCTCTTCCTGGCAGCTACGACAAAACTCGTTGGCCGGTAAACCAAGCCTGGTAGCATGCCTACCCACATGCTAGTGGCCCGTTAGTACGGCAACTACATTAGTGATAGTTTTCCTACTCATTCTACTCATTGACAACAGTGAACGAGTTCTACTATTATCAAAAGTTGACCAGCCTTTCCTAGTAGTAACACAAGAGCTCTCATCCCGCCATCTTCTGTAATGTAATATTGTGTGACAAGAAGCTTGCATGTTGCAAGCGGAATTCCTGCTTGATGAGATGGTTAGATCTCTGGCAACCTAGTGCCCGATCTCACCAATTCATCTGCCTCTCAGTTCCCTGGAATATCCCTATGCCCCGGTACCCATACAATGTGTACACTGTAGTACTCCGCTAGCTCGTTAAGAGCTGAGCGATATTTAAGGGCAAGTGTCAATTTGGCGAACATTCCTGCGAGAGATTTAATGGCGGCTTGATTGTCGGTGTAGATATAAACATTTTGGAAATATATTGCATTACAGCGAAGCCACATTGCCGAATCCTTTATAGCCATAATCTCGGCTTGAAAAACACTGCAAAGTCGGGTAATCGGAACTTAAGCTTAATACGTAAGGAATCAGAAAAGACGCCACCTTCTACCCCTCCCACCAATTTGGAGCCATCTGGGTGCAATTGTACCGATTGAACTCCAGTTTCGTTGCAAATACCGCTATTCCATTCTTCCCTGGAGGGTATATGGAAGGCCTGGAGTCCAAATTAGAATGATATCAGCATAACAATGAGTTCCCAACTTCTTTCTCTTACCAATTTAGTTTTTATCGTGGTACAAGGCGAGTTTCAAAGTAAATATGATTTGGGAATATTTCTAGTTAGACCATCTACTAGAAATATATTCGTATTTCATGCTATTTGTGTTAATAGAAGCACCGAACAAAGATTAAATATAAAGTTTTCAGGTAACACGTTTTAGTCGATAAATCAAGTTTATGGTAATAACTTTTAGTGTCGTGATTTAAAAATGATCATAATGCCATTGGCGCCAGAGTATCTAAAATTCAAGAAAAAAAAATCTAAAATTATCCAGAAAAAATACGTTGCAACAAGCTGAATCGTTAATACACAATTCTATATCTGTGTTGTGAGGCGTTTGGTGCATTGTATTCGTAGTAGCCTGGATACAATGCAGAAAGAAGTCGCACCATCTCATCGATCGACACTTTTGGCCACTTTTTTTTCAGTAAAAATCAGATTTGAACCATCAACTACTGATCATATTCACCTGATTGTTACCGTGTGACTTTTCTCTCTTCGGAGATATGTATTTCCTGATGAAAGGAAAACGTTTTGTGAACATAGAAACCATTCCAAAGGCTTGTGATGATATCGCTATATTCAATAAAGTCTTTCTACATGCATACAATTTTATATTTATTTAATTTGAAAAAAAAAAAAAGAAAAACACAAACGCTTATCATTATTTCAATTGTTATTACCTGCTTTTATCATTATTATCTTTTTGTAATAAATTTTATTTACTCACTATTTATGTATGTGTATGTTGTTGCTATTTGTTCTACACATTTCATTTCATTTCATTTGACTTTTCATCTGAAATGTTAAGAATTATCCACACGCTTTTAACTTAATTAAATAGAAAGCATACAGCACACAGTACCAGTAGCAATATATGTATATATGTATGTGTCTACATAGCAACCAGCTATAAATACTGCACACAGAGCAACTCACATCAAATAATAATAATAATAATAATAATAATAATAATCGTAGTAATCATTATTCCAGCCGCAAGGGTAGTTTAAATCAGAGTACCTTTGAAATTTAAATTAAATAAGAGAGCGAAAGAGATAAATGAAAAAAAAAAATACAAATTTAATGAAAACCCCCTTTCTGTTTGTACCTTACATACATACAATGATCATACAAGAAGTTTTGATAAGCGATGATAATTGGCATATGCTCAATTAAATGGCAGGTTAGTACTGCAAAAAGGAAAAAGAGGACTGAACAGACAACCAGCAAATATCATAGGTAACCACATGCACGTCTACTCAACTCTCAACAATTGTTCCACTCGAGGTAGTTTAAATAAATATTATGTACCTCAAGAACAGCAACAACCATTATACTATTGTTGTTGAACAAAAAAATATATATATATAAGTAGTTAGGTATAATGGAAAACGATAATAAGCATAAATCTTTTAGCCCCCTGAAGTGATGTTATCATTGCAGATGTAAAATGCGGATACGTACAAACGTACTTGATGATGGCATATATTGTATATATATTCCTACGAGTGAATAATTGTGCATATTAATAGAGAGAGAGAGAGAGAGAAAGCTTTCCTCCATTCACTACATTCACTGCAGCGTTGCCATACGTTGCCATGGTCAACGATCTTTCATCTGAGTATCTATTTGATGAATATTCTTCTTCTTTTTACTGGCTAATGATGCACATGCCATGATTTTTATACGCGATAAGCTAAATTGTCAAGTGAAATTCATAATTAAGATAAAATAAAGCATAATACCAAGAAGAAGAAGAAGATGAGGTGCAAAAGATTTGAGAATTAATGCATCAAAATACATACGTACAAAATAAAGTCTTAACGAATCTATTGAAGATTAAATTTTGTGTCACATTCTTCGCAGGATTTCAACGCCATTAAATGCTATAGAGTTTCTAAAGAGATCTTCTAATATGTTCCAGCATTATGTTGAGTGAGGCGAGTTGAGCATTATTGTGTTGCTTGATGCTACTGTGATAATATCAAATACATATGTACATAGCTATGCTCACATAACCAATCAAACAATACCTATGAGCACCTAAAGGCATCGTATTTCAACAGTCCATTACCCAATTGTGAAATCACAATAATGTCAATGCTTAAGCCTAAGTGTATGCTACTATTTTGTATATATGTACATATGTGCTGTCCTGAAATCGAGCAGTGATGATGTTATCAAATGTATTCCATTGCAATGTGAATAAGCAGAACCTATGAGCTAAGGAGTTATGTATATACGAGTATAACTACATGTAAATGCATATAGGTATGTATGTATACATTTAGTGGGCGACTCAAATTTCAATGCAGTCGTACAAAAAAAAAAATAAAATAAAACTAAACCAAACAAAATAAACAAACAAGTAAAAAAGGTTAAGCATGTGAAGATGATAAACCAGCCTATGTAAGGTATGTAGAGATATGTATGTAGCACACACACACATGTATTGTACAAATTGCTCACAGCACATGTAATAACACATGTGTGTACTAGTACATGAAATAGGTGCTGCACAATAACATCAACAACAACAACAACAACAACAATAAGCCAACCATCAACCAATACGAATCAAATACATACAAAAAGCCAAGCAAAGCATTAATTTTAATCTCTTCCTTTATTGTCTACCACATTGACCACCGTCATGTCAAAATGAGTCGCCAAACAAAAGTGGCGAATAACAACGAACAAGTTGGGTGGGTGATATGACGCGTTCTCTTCTTAATTTAAAACCCTACAACAGCAGCAGAAATTTACCAACACATCAAAAATGGGGAAAAAAAATTGGTACAAAAAACAAGAAAAATACAAAATAATAGGTACCTAAACAGAAAGTGCAAAAGCAACAATAAACAGACTTAGAGGATTGTCGGTTGGGTTGGAACAACGTCATAAGCCATATGGCTCATTATGGACGACCGTAGCTTCTATTGCACAATTTTTTTTTAGTACTAGAGCATTCAAATTACAACAAATTTTGTTAAATCCTCAAAATCACATCAAGAAGCACTATAATTTGTTTGACGCTTTGCATTTCATAACATAATTATTCATATGATTAATACCTTGAAATCAAGTACTCGATCGTGTCCAACTTTTCTCTTAAATGTTGTGCGAATCTACTTCAATTTCTCGTTGTATTTTCTTCATATTATATGCACACGAATATCGCATCTATAACATATCAATTTCCTCATTATTTTGCATACTAACGTCGCGTCAATAACACAGTAAATATTTAAAATTACATTATTTCGACAAACCATAGTAAATAATATCATCCTTTAAACATTAAATATAAATTACTAAATAAATTTAATAACGAATCGATCGAACTTCGTTACGGAAACTAACGAACTACTTACTCGACGTATATCAACGACTACGAAGAATGACATATGTTAGCATCACGTACTCGTTCTATTGTGATTAACATTGAATTACGAATGCTGAAGAAATTGTTTTAGTAAAAATGAAAAAAAAAAAACTAAAATTAAAATAAGGATTACACGATCTTTGTGCAGTTTCATATAGTTCATATTGTATTCTTCCTCAATCTCCTAAAAATTAAAATACAAAATTACAAAATCTTGGTGCACTTTTTTTTAACTATAATCACCACAAGAGAAGAAAATATGTATAGTATTATTTCACAATCACCAAAAAAATTCAAATAAAAAACATTAGATATTGATGCACTTATATTTAACTATATTTACCACCAAACAGAAAAAGAAAATATAGAATAATCTTCTCCAATCCCCAAAAATGTTTGAAGATAATATTTTGCATGGTCATTGGAAGCTGAACCATCTATATTTTTGATACTTACATACCTACATACTTAATTTTGTATGGTTTCATGGAATAAAGATTAGTTCAAAAATTCCTAAATATGTTAGTTATATTTAAAAAAATACTTTCAAACAAAATTATATTTATAATTAATTTGTTAATTAATTAACAAATTCGTTAATAGAATAGGAAATAAATTCGCAAACGACATCACCAAAGAGTACTTTAACGAACACCCCATTTTACATAAAACCAACGAACTAACCAACGAATCTGTAATGATATGTACGAGTACCAGTTTTATTAAATATTTTAACATTACAACGAATTTATTTCTGATTAGAGAAAATTCATTGTAAATTTATACTTAAAATATGTATACAAGGATCATTTCAATGTAATTCTGCCCTGACAAATAATTTTGATTAACTTCTTGTCTTGACACGAATAATTTTTGATAAATCAAAGTCCAGGGTTGTAGTTTAAACCACAGAATGTTTATTTTAACAAAATTTTTTCTAGAAAATATTAGCACGGACAACAATTCCAATTGCAAGATGTTTGAAAATTATTCGTAAAAACAATTTCATTTGCAAAATTGTCTAACCGATTGAAAAATTATTTTCCCAGAGATCTTTTTCGGTGGAGGGCCTTCCAAATTGCAACTCAACCCACTCGATAATCCCCTATACATATGTATGTGCAGCTAAATGTAGTATATATTTCACATATGTAGCAAGAAATATAGTAAATATGTCAATGAATTTCGTTCTGAGTGATTTTGTGGCGAGTACTCATATAACAGAGACGTGCACATCAGATTAAATTCTTTTGCTTGCTCTTGTTGTTGTTGTTGCTTTATAATACTTTTTGGATGCTTTCAAATAAATACATTTGCTTTTGTGTGAGAACTGAAGAGAAAGAAATGCCCTAATTGACAGTTTTTATTATTATTTTGTTTTTTTTTTTTTCCTCTGTTGAGATTTTAATCTCGTACATGAATTTGACTCCTTTTCTCCCTGCCTGTGCTTCTGTGTTCGCGCAAGCAATGAGTGTGTGATGTGTGCGGCAGCGTCAATTAGATTAGTGTGACATTTTAGTTTCGACTCGATCGACTCGGCAAGATGGCTAATTATCACAGTTTTTTTTTTTCAATATCATCGTATGGACTCACCAATGTGCATATGTTGCATGTCGATCATAGCAATCTCATAGTCATGAGGAGCAGCAGGAAATTCAGCAAATATTATCTGCGAATATAGACAACAGATATATATGTGCATTTACTTAAAAGTGATAAATATTTGACACTTGACATTCGACGATGCTTCCTTCGGGCTCAAAATGAAGCGTAAAATGAGTGGTAATGAAATGTGGCGGCCACCTTCTGAGTTAAAATGTCAACAGTAAGTAAGTGAATATTAGATGCAAATGTGAATTTATGTATATATACATATAGTTGTTTACTCTATCATGCACCCACTTACGCCTCCTGCCGTTCATCCATTATTACTGTGTTGAAGCTACCAGCTGTTGTCGCTGGAATATGTTGTGGTGGATTTTCAACAAAAATAATAACAAAGACCACATGCAGTGTAATTGAAAATTTGAATAACCACACAATCATACACACACATACACACTAACACAAATATGTATTACATTGTGCATGTGTGGAACCCAAAATCATTAATCCAACCACCCCCGGCCAACAAAATGTTGTTGCAGCTACTAAGAGGCATCTCATTACAAAGGTGTGTAAATATTAAAGTACTTGGCCACATCGTCAATAGTCTGTGACGAGAATGACAACAATGACAATCCGGCGGGCTAAATGGGTTGTGGGATGTGTTCGTGCACAATAAAAGTCATACTAACTTGTTATTAAAAAATAAAGTACATACAAATATGGCATACTTAGATATATGGTATATGTATGATATAAAAAAAGAGCAGGAGCAACAACAACAACAACAACAATGGAAATAATATTAATAACAATGAAGAAAAGAAAGAATAAAACGAAACCATCACATAAGGGGTTGTTGCATGAATGAATTGCTCATTTAGTAGAGGCAAGCAAATGAACGAATGTGAAGAACAGTATACTTCAACTGGAGAGCACTCCTTTGCGTTTTTTTTTCGTCTTCTTCTTTGTAAGAGAGGACTCCTACAGTAGCACTCAAGTACTGCTTTCTGTTCAAATATCAAACAAAGACTGATGATGATGATGATGGCTGATGATGCTACAAGCGTTCCACTTGCAAAAGTACAAAAAGAAAGAAAGACGTACATATATGTGAATTTATTTGCATTTCGTTGCAAAATTAACTTTTGACTTTTTTGTTTCTCCCATTGCATGCATTACTTGACTCGAATTAATGCTCTTATGCGTATAAGTGTCACCAACCTTTGGTAAATAGTTTGCTTGCGTAAGCATTTTCTTCTTCCCTCAAAGCGATCACTATGCCACCACACCACCATACACCACCATACACCACCATTTATCTGTTCCAAATGAAATTAGTTTCAATTGAATTCAATTCGAATTGTAAAACCTTTAAGATGTCAAAAGCTGCCGATCAACAAAATCATTACTAAATGGAACATGTAATTAGTATATGATTGTAATAATTGCTTGTAATTGTTGAATGATAAACATTTTGTCAAACTTCCAAACTCATACTCGTTCAACTGAGGAGTTAACCAACCCACCGACCGACCCCCTGCCTTGATGTGACCAAAATATTTGTATGCTCGGTTGGTGTGCTGTTCATTACAGACAATATTCTATACTCATTATCGACCTCATCATGTAGAGCTACAATGTACATTCATCAATAGTTCAAATAGTCATAGTTCATAATAACTGTTGACAGGCAATAAATTCAATTTCATTCAATTGCAGACACTAACAAATCATTCGAATTTCCTTTCTTGCATTTAATTTTTGTATAGATATGGGATACTGATACGGTATGATTCTTTGCAACTTCCTGTCTCATCATCATCATCATCATTATCACGATCGCCATCTATAGCAAAACAATGATTTTTTACACTCCATGTCATACAGGGTTCTACTGATCAAAACAAACAACAACAACAACAACAACTGTGACATTATCTTTCGGTAGAAACGATACTTAAGAATATGCATATCGAAATGATTTTATACGCAACAATTACTATAACAATACAGTACAGCAACGGCAAAGCCAGTGTACTGAATGTTGGTGGATCCGATCGATCGGTTCATTGGTTGTTCGATCAATAGTTTGATGTCAATAATAATCAAAACAAAATATCAAATATTTTTCCAATTTACCGCAATGACTTTGATATATATTTTTTTTTTTTTTTTTTTTTTGGCTTCAAATGTGTGAAAATTAAATTAGTAAGATAACATTTAATGGATAATTTTTCAATTAGAAAAGTAATATTGCATTGGGTAAGAAGTATTGGGTTTTTTTTTCTCTACAAATCGCAGTGGTGATTAGGTAGAAATTAATGGAGTAAATAAAATCGCAATTTTTCAGGATTCATCTAGACTTTGAAGAAAATTATCGAAATTATTTTTCATTAAAATTTAATTCAAATTTTTGGCGTTTTCCGCCAAAAAATTAAAACATCGACTGAAAAGTTTCTAGAGTAACCAATAAACGACAAGTTTTTTGGTAAAATCGGACTTTATTTATCAACATAAGTTTCTCAACTTTAAGAACGACATAAAAATTCTGGCGCTCCTCTAACATTTCGATACCCTTCTTGTAGAACGATTCATCTCTGGCTTCAAAATAGAACTCTCGAGCCAAATCTCTTTACGGCAAGCGCTTTTTTTGAAGTTTACAAACAGATAAAAGTCACTTGGAGCCAAATCAATTCGAAGTATAATTCCTGCTACCATGGCTGCCAACAACTTGGCGCTTTTTTTTTGCGATTTTCTCCTTCAAAGGCACCAGTTGCACCATGAAGCGATGGCTTTTGATGGTTCGGACTTTTTCGATGGATCAAATTCCATGCGCTTCTCAAAATATGGATGCCGAAATCTTGCCAGCTGATTGTTACGTTTTTTGCCCGCTTTGGGCGAGGTTCGCCGGCTGCTGTTCACTCAGCTGACTACTGATTTTTTTTTTGCAGCCGATCTTCACTTTTGTGAGAATTTCTAAGTTAAGATAATACTATAAGGGGTTTGCATGCAAGGATTAGCTCGCTGAAACAGAGAGACCGTGAATGGTTTATTGTAGATCTCAATGAGACTTTAGGGTTGCTGATTTCTCCTAATTTATATTTGACTAGTTTCGCTGGGCATCTTGCTATTATTTTCCTTACATCAGAATCTGCCTTGATCGGATTTTAAGAATCCTATTTGGTAGTGATGATAGTTGATAGTTCCTCATGGTCGCATAACTAAAAATATGATCCCAGAGATTTTTTCTTCTAAACTTATTTCTATGTCTTCTCTATCCCTTAGCGCTCATATTAAACTTACATTCTTTAATTTAGCCAATTAATTGAGATTATTGCCGTATTTGAGTGTTGATTTTTGCTTGAAAGTAGGCCTTGATTGTGGGTGCCGTAGCTCAGTGGTTAGTGCGTTGGCCTTCTGATCTGTAGGTCGTGGGTTCAATCTCCGGCTGAAGCATAACAAAATTTAATACCGAATATATATTTTTTTTTCGAACGGTACCCACCTGTCGGCAAGTAATTGGCAATTTTTCCGGCAGTAACAATTTGCCAAAAATGCTTCTGAAAAGAGTTATGTAACAGAGCTAAGTAAAAGTGAAGTCACCGTTCTGCCGTTCGGAGCCGGCTAATATAAGTAGGTCCCTTTTAATGCTGTCCAAATTTAATACGCAGAACAGTATTGGAAGATATGCTTTGTGGTGTCACAATGGGCCTTTCTGCCATAAGTGTGTCCTCTCAGAGAGAGAGAGAGGACAGCCACAATATCCTAACCTAACCTGACATAGGCCTTACTTTATGTTGATTTTATATTTATCAGAGCCTCCTTTCTAAGAGTTGGGTACTTCTAGCTTTATATGTTCCTACATTTTTTTCGTTACACTTCTTTTGATAAAGTACATAATACAAATTCAAAAACTACAAAATTGTCTGCCATTCAATATTAAACAGTTCACTTCTTGAGATTGAAAGAATTTCGAGGTTTTAAAGCTGTTATTCTTACACCTAAAGTGCTGAAGTACATGAATACATGATTAATGAATACCGGCTCCTATTAATTATTCTTCCTCAGCACTTCCTTCAAATATCTACCACTACCACCTATCTCCATCCCTTAGGAGACATCCTCTAGAGGATTGAAAATTATATGGCTCTTTGACTGATATTTGCTGATACTTTTTACCCAACCCAATAATACATACTGGTCGCATTGGGCGCTAAGTAGAATTCTTCAAGAATAAACACATACATACAAAAAGAAAAGAAATGGAAAAGCAGGTCAGAAGAAACAATCGATGCACTTCCTCTATACGTGGGCATGTGCATTCCGAAATGTCGCATAAATATAGGTACAGATGGGATCGAGTGTGGGAAATTGTGATTCGTAGAAAATGTACACACAAAAGAATGGTCATGGAAAAGAAAACAATAGCATATTGTCTCCTTTAATACATTTACCCCAAAAGATGATGATGAATAAAACGCAAACGTGTCGCATCGCATCGTTTAGAACAGGAACAAATTTGTTACAATTTTAATGGACTCAAAGTTGAGCTCGCTGTCTCTATCTCATGATTGTCAAAAGGAATAATGAAATGGTTCAACAGTTACGCTTCTGAATGAATGAATGAATGTTATTATGAATGAATGAACGTTTGAACGTTCGAACATTCGAACGATGTAGTAGAAACGATATAGAAAGGATGGAGAATCAGAAGAAGCATCAAGCAACAAGACAAATTAGAAACTAATGAATTTTTACAATTCCTGCGGGAATGCCTTTTAACTTTTATGTATACCTACATACATATAAGCGTGTGGAGTTAGACAACAGCAACGTCAGCGGTAAAAGGCATTGCTATTGAAGCCACAAATGTTCAACACAATGCTTGTTGCTATTGCTAGCGCTACACTGCAATAATACCGAATATTAACGTACCCTCTGCCACCATCATCACCCTTACTTGTTGTATTTGTATTTTTGTATGGTATATTCTCTCTAGTAGATAGGTACATGGTAATTCAATACTTTTTCGCTAGTTTGACAGCAGGTTTTTTTTTGTTTTCATTATTGTTGAAATACATTTTACTCTGCAATTACTTAAATACAGTGAGTATGTGCGACTACTAAGGTATGCATTTGTCTGGTTATTACTTACTTTTACACAACAACTATGTATGTTATGTGTACCAACAACAGGTCTCCAGTTTCATGACGCGCCACTCGCGTGTCACTACACTACACTACATTTTTTTGTTTTTTTTTGCTACCATCGCACTTGCATTGTATTTAATGGGTGGTGGTGGTGGTGGTGGTGGTGAGAGAAGGTGGTGCTGGTCTAGTGCTAATAGATTTTATATTACTCGTACTCGTCTTCAATGACTCTCATCATGCCTGACCGAATTTTCAATTTTCGATCTGGAACGCATGTTGTTAAGTCTGCTTGCGGTCTCAGCGGAATTGATTTCGTATTAACAATAGATACAGATAGGTACTAGACATGCTGTTAAGTTGCTGCTGCTGCTGCTGCTGCCAACACACACATGGCGTGACGTATGCCTGTCTACATGTATGTCTTCATTTTATGCTTTAGATATGGTCACCACCCCAAACTACTACTATCATCATCATCCTCATACTATCGCTCTACCGCTCTCTTGCTCTGTCGTTCTGTAACATCACCCCAGAGATAAAGTTATTTTGTAACAAATGTCGATATTAAATTTGGAAAAGTTAAATGTACTGCTGTGATTTGATGCATTTATGTGTTTTGTATGTTTTACAATAATAATGATAACAACAACAGCAACAACAACAAATAACCGCATTGTCAATCATAATATTTTTATTACAATTATAGATGTATGTACATACATTAGTCTGGTCCATGAAGAAATAGAATTTTTTTCAATATTTTTAAATCTGATCAAATTTCCTTTGTCCCTTTAACTAAAGGAAGCATATTTCATCTCGAATATTTTATTGCAAGTGAATCGAATGGATTTATATGGAGTACGTAGCAGCTCTAATACAAATTAGACTCAGACCCCCTCATAAGTGTGACCGATTTGAAAGAGAATATTTTTTTGCTCAAGTATACGAGGGATGTCCCAGAACTACCCGACCTGACATTTAAATGGCGGCATAGTTTGAAAAAAATTACTTTGGTGAAAAGTGGCAACCTTATAAAATATATGTTTTAAGTTTCAAGGTGCCATGTTGTTTTTTAATTTTTTATTTTTTTTTGGAGCCATCGAAAGTTAACGACCTCAGTGAATTTGTAAACATGGAAAAAATTTGTCACCGTTATGTAATTCAATACTTTCATTTGAAAGGTCTCAGTCCAACGAATATTAAAGCCGAACTAGATTCTACTCTGGTTGAGTCTGCTCCTTCGTTTACGACCATAAAATATTGGGTGACAGAGTTTAAACGAGGTCGTACGAGCTGCCAAGCCGAACACCGTAGTGGTCGACCAATTGAGGTGGCCACGCCAGAAACGGTTAAGGAAATCCAAAAAATTGTATTGGATGATCGCCAGCTGAAGGTGCGTGAGTTAGGTGAAATTACAGGCATTTCAAAAAGTGCTATACATCGTATATTGACCGAAAATTTGGAGATGAAAAAGCTGTGTGCAAGATGTGTGCCACGTTTGCTCACAATAGAACAAAAACAACGTCGTGAAGATCGTGAAACCGAGTTTTTGCGTCGATTCGTAACCATGGATGAGACATGGGTCCACCACTTCACACCTGAGACAAAGGAGCAGTCAAAACAGTGGACTGAAAGGGGCAAGGTTATGGCGTCTGTTTTTTGGGATGCACGTGGGAGAATTTAAGTGATGAAATTAAAGAAAAAAGGCCGCATTTGTCGAAAAATAAATTGTTGTTTCATCAAGACACTGCACCAGTTTACACATCCGCTATTGCGATGGCCAAAGTCAATGAGTTAAAGCTCGAATTGTTTCAGCACGCACCTTATTCGCCAGATTTAGCTCCTCTGGATTATTTTCTATTACCAAATTTGAAAAAATGGCTTGGTGGTGTTTTTCTTCTAATTTTAAGCGCAACCATCCAAACACCGATGGTTCCGAACGCTCTTGTCGCCCAAAAGTGGTGATGACACCGGAAAACATCAAAAAAGGTCACAAAAACGTTTTGGAAAACTGTAAAGTGAAACTGCAGAAGATAGCTGACATCTTAAAGATATCGCAGAAATATGTCGGCTTCATTTTGCATAAACATTTGTCCATGAGAGAGGCTGTTTTCGAAACGAATAATGCGTTTGCTTGGAACTATTTCTGTGAGACAGAAATAACTTTTTGTATCGATTAAAAACAATAACAACGGACAAAATTTGAATACATCACCACACTCCAGAATCAAATCTATAGTCAGCTGAGTGGAGAACAGCTGTCAAGATTACGGCATCTTTATTTTGAGATACGCAAAAAATTGTATTCACCGACTACCTTGAAAAATGCCAGACTACGCCGTATAGCGCCGCTATATGGTGCATTTGAAGGATGAAATCACGAAAAAATAGCCCAATGTGAAGAAAACAAAAGTGCTCTTTCATCAAAACAATGCACCGTGTCACAGTCGTTGGCTGCCATAGCCAAATTGCACGAATTGCACTTCGAATTGCTTCCGCATCCACCATATTTACAAGATTTGGCTTCCAGCGACTTTTATCTGTTCGCAGACCTCAAAAAAATGTATGCTTGAAAGAAATTTACCTGGAATGAAGTGGTGATCGCTGAATCAGAAGACCATTTTGAGGCCAAATGGGAATCCTTCTACAAGATAGATTTCGAAATGTTAGAGAAGCTTTGTCACAGAGTTCGTTTGGAAGCTTTTCCATGGCAAATTGTTACTGTCGGAAGAATTGCCAATTGCTTGCCGCCAGGTGGGTACCGTTCGAAAGAAAAATCTTTTCGATATTAAACTTTTTGTGCTTCAGTCGGGAATTGAGCTCTACAGCTCAGAAGGCCTACCACTGAGCTACGGCACCCACACTGAAGATAAGCTAAGGCAAAAAAAAAACTTTGAAAAACGATAGTCAAGTCTAATGTACGAGTACATGCATACTTACACGCTACTATGATAGCTGCCTTCAACTCAACCCCTTTTCGATTGGAAATTCAATCAAAAGCTTCATGTCTACATGCTGATTAAAGTAACCAAATAATTGACTCACAGAACAAAAGAACACAACACTTATCCTGGATTAACAAAGAAACGCAACATTTAACCAAATAATGGCGAAACAAGTGCAAATGAATATTTTCTTCTCTACTTACCACCACCACCACTACCATCATCATCATCATCATCATCCTCATCATCATCATCACCATCATGAGCATCATTGAGAAATTTTCGATGAAATTTCTCTAATCCATGTGGCATCTGTGTGACATGATGGATTTGTATGGGTTTTTTTTACAACTGTTTTCAGGCGCTACTCGATTGATTTAATGATGACAAAGAAAACAGGAAAAAATCATTTAAAATTTGTTTCCGCTATCTGTAGGAAGTATATTACGTAGATCTTTAACACAAATTATTACAAGTGTTAAATGTAATCACACCCTTTGTCTACGATATCTTATTTTGTAAACCCCCTTATTAAAAGTACATAAAAGCAAATATATTTGTAGCATAAGTTACTTATCTTGTACATTAATATTTGTAGATATGTATGGATGTATTTTATTCTGTAGAATTTTGCCGATATGTTAATGGATAAGTAGATATGTAAGTACGAATTTGTGTGTTTTTCATAAAAAGAAGATGAACTCTAATTTGTGAAATATTTCATTTGAACTATGGTGGGTTGATTGGTTGGTTGACATTTTATTACTTGCAATCACTAATCCACAGAAATCCTACTACCGTGTCACACAAGTAGCATTGAGTGACATTTTGACATGGCAATCCTTGCAAAACACCTTAAGATAGATGACAGAGTTATCTTATTAGATCCATCCCATCGACCAATTCATTCTTTTTTCGGTTCACTTAAGCGACCAAGTAATATAACCATATGCAAATCCATTGACAAATTTCGCTACCCATTTAGATTCATTTGGGCTCACTTCATCAACCAGAATACGCAGAGTGCATAAAGGAGAATTTAATAATTCACCACCGTCTTTCAGGTTAAGATCTGCGCCACTATGAAGGCAGCAGAGCTGGCGATTGAACGCACTCTTCTTAACTCTCAGGTTAATATATTCATTGACAGCCAAGCAGCCATTAAGGCAATAGTAGCTGCAACGACAACATCACAGTGTAGAATTTGGATGGATAGACTATGCGTTGACAGACACGTCACCATCTATTGGGTACCGGGACATAAGGGAATTGAGGGGAATGAAAAAGTGGATGAACTTGCCAAAGCTGGCGCAAGCCTGTCGGAGGTCAGCTCGTTACACATACATCGTCCTCTTTCCACATTGAAAACACAGATTGACGTAACAATGATTCAGGAAGCGGTGTCTTTGTGGCAGGGATTAACCTCCTGCAACACTGCAAAAATCATGCTTCGCACACATGACAGCAAATACATCGACTACATTTTATCACTCCCAAGAGAGGATTGTAAATTACTGTTAGGGTTCTTACGGCGCACTACGTTACTACGTCTTACACTGCAAAAATTGGTCTGGTACAAAGCGATGCTTGTACAACATGCAATGCTAGGGGTACCTTAGAGCACCTACTTTGTCGCTGTCCAGCCCTCTTCAGATCGCGCTTCAACTACCTTGGACCTGTGTCTTTTCCAACCCTGAAAACCATTGCAAGTCACAAAGGTAGTGATTTATTGAAACTCGCAAAAAAATGTATTAAAAACAAAATATAAGCAATACCACAATTTCACTTCGTAACACAATAGAACGGTTTTGGTCTACGTGAGATCTTATAGCCTAGTCAGATGGCAGCGTTAATCCGGATTACCGGCGCACTTAATCCGAACAAAATATTAACCTGACAGACGGCAGTATTACGGATTAACTAAACGGCTGATTGCTGTTTTATTAGGTCTGCTAACTTATATTACTATCACTATGAATTTCTGTCATCTGTCACTCTCGATATGAGAAAATCTACAAGAAGTACGACAACTGAAAACTATCAGAAACTTCTAAATTGACATTCAAATCAAGCTTTTCATGTCGAAACTGTTAACAATTGTTGAAAGTTTTTTATAAGCGAACATACCTATTGTTTTGTATGTTGGATAGAGAAAAATTCACAATAGAAAATCTTCAGCAATGTTGCCATCGCGAATTGCCCTAATCCTCTTTTATTTTGAGAATTAACTCATAGAGTTAATGCGGATTAGCTGCAGTTAATGCCGGAGTTAATTCGAATTAAATCGTTAATCCGAATTAACGCTGCCGTCTGTCAGGGCTATTATAGATGCAAGCCAAGCAAACCTAACCTATATGGGCAATAGTCGGTTGACATTACAATTGGCAAATAAATATTTTCAACTGTTAGTGCTCTACGCATAACGACTCGAAATGTTTCGAAACACATTTTCAAATTATACCCTGCATATGTAGGTTTGCTCGTATATGTGACTTATCTCTTTCTTGTATATCTAATTAATTTTTCAATATCAATCCACACCTTAAATTTGGTTGTCCTACGCTGAATAGTTCGTAAGTTATAGCGATTTAATTTTTTTTTAATTTTCCAAACTTTGTATGGTAGCCCCATTAAGAAGTGGGCGTGGCACACTGATTTTCTGCCAGATTATTTTTGACTACCATATTAATCTAAGTGTCAATTATGGTTATCCTAGACAGAAGATTGCCGAACTTACAGCTGTTTCAATTAAAAAGAATTTCAGTCATTTTGTATGGGGGCTACGATAAACAGTGGGCGTGGCGCGCCCATTTCCTGTAAGCCTAGTTGATCTTACAATACCAATCCATACCTTAAATCTCGTTATTCTACGCTAAATGGTTTGTAAGTTATGGAGCTTAAAAGTTTTAGTTTAATTCCCTCGACTTTGTATGGGAGACCCATGAAGGAGTGCGCGTGGCACACTGATTTTCTGCCAGATTATTTCCGACTACGATATTAATTCATGTGTCAATTATGGTTATTCTAGACAGAAGATTGCCGAAGTTACAGGTGTTTCAATTTAAAATTTGTATGGGGGCTACGATAAACAGTGGGCGTGGTGCGCCCATTTCTTGTGAGCCTAGTTGCTCGTACAGTACTAATCCACACCTTAAATCTCGTAATTCTACGCTGAATAGTTTGCAAGTTATAACGGGGAACATTTTTTTTAATTTCCGCAACTTTGTATGGGAGACCCAAAAAGGAGTGGGCGTGGCACACTGATTTTCTGCCATATTATTTCCGACTACAATGTTAATCTAAGTGTCAATTATGGTTATTCTGTACAAAAGATTGTAGAAGTTACAGCTATTTCAATTTAAAAGAAGTACAGACACTTTGTATGAGAGCTACGCTAAAAAGTAGGCGTGGTTCACCCACTTTTGGCGAGGTTATATAGTACTATAATATAACTCTATGTGCCAAATATTGTTGTCCCAAGTGGTAAGTGGTATTTTATGTGAGCAAGTTAAAGATTTTGAAAATTCTGAGGTTAGTCGCTTTGAATGCTTGGTGTGGGCGTGGCTATTGACCGATCATGCCCAATATCAATCCCCTCCGTACCCTTGGATCATAGGTTACTTCTGCCAAATTTCGTCGAAATAGCTCAATATTTACTCAAGTTATTGTGCGAACCAGCCAGGTGACAGACAGATGGACAGACGGACGGACACCGTTAAATCGAAAATTTAAGCGACTCTGATCACGAATATATATCTATGTCTATATCTCCGGAGATTCCTTCAAGTGGACACAAACATCTGACCGAAATGAATTAGTAAAGAACAAAACAACTCTCACGATTTTGACGCTATATAAACATTATACGCCGAAGCCAAGGGAAAACTTTTTCTAATTTCTTTACCTAATATTCGGACACCATATTTAGATGTGCCTAAGTGCCTGTCCACATTGGCCTTCCCAGGAGCGTCCTGCCCATGAACGTCGTGTCCACTTTAGCGTATTTCCGGTTTTATTTGAATTGAAATACTACAGTGGAATTGGAATTTTGGAATAAAGTAGGTCTGTGCAATTAATCGCAAGTTTACTTAATCAAGATATTCGAATAATTTTGATTAAGCGAATTGATTAGTTGAATAATTAATTAATCCTTTTTTGTTGTTTTTTTTTTTAACAGTATCGTGGCTAGGTAAAGAAAAATGATCTATGTATACTCTCGCGCAGAAACAATATGAAGAAGAAAATGGAACACGAATAACAGAAAAAAAACAACAAACTCGAATGATTTAAGTCACCAAATGATATATTGCTGAAGGAAACCAAATTTACCATATTGTAACGAGTATCGATAGTTGATTACTCATCACTATTGTGACTGACTCTATTGGCAGCATCGAAACGAATGTCAACAAAAAGAAATAAGCGATAACCAGAACAAGCCAACGAGAAAGGAAGAGAAGAATCTCGATAAAGGAAGATTCTGGGGTGTTGCCAACAGAGTATAAATAGAGCCAGTGTTGAGAATTGACAATCAATCTACTTCCGAACGTGATTGCGAAAACATTGATACAGAGGCAAAAGTTGCAAGTACATTTAAGTGTTATAGTAAATAGTTGATTGTAAACAGTGTTGATTGTAAATAGGGATTATTAAATAAATAGTTGCTGTATATAGTTGTATAAAATAAGTGTTGCAGTTATCATTAACAGAATCCAGTGATCGAACAAGGTAATTCAAATAGAATTAATCGCTCACAGAATAAAAACGTAACAATTGGTGTCAGAAGTGGGATTCTGTAAAGATGGTGAAAATTGACCAACTAAAAGTGGACCAGCTTAAAAAGCTGTTGGTAGAGATGAATCTATCGTCATCAGGTGCAAAGGCGGAACTGCTGGTGAGGCTGAGGAAAGCCATGGAGGCTAAGGGAATTAATGTAGAAGAACATGAGTTCTTTGAGGAAGACGATATACATGCAGTTGTGCACGCTGAGGAAGAGAGCAAAATAGATTCGAGTAGTCAACTCATGGATTTCATGAAAACCATGATGCTGCAGCAACAACAACAGCTACAAGAAAATGCGTCTCGCCAAGAAAGCATTATGGGAGAATTCCAGAAAACAATTGACTCCAAGCTTCAAGAACATTCGGCTCGTCAAGAACATGTCATCGAAAAACTACAAAAGGGAATTGAGATTAGATTTCAGGAAATTTCCGGAGCTATTAATGACAAAGTCACAGAGCTGAAAGAACATGTGGATGATTTGGATGATAAGCTGAAGGAACATGTCGACGACTGGGAAGATAAGTTCGAGAAATTACAGCACGAACTCAATCAACTAAAAATAAATGGACCAGCCACATCAGTGATTAGAGATTCAAGTACAATCAAACTAAAGTCACCAACATTTGACGGAAGCACGCCATTCAATATCTTCAAGCTTCAATTCGAGACAACAGCTTCGAAGAATCAATGGGATGATAGCGACAAGACTGCTGCTTTAATAGTCGCATTAAAAGGTAATGCTTCCGAGGTGTTACAGATGATTCCAGAGAAAGATCGTGGTAGCTATCAGTCACTGATGGACACACTCCAGCGAAAATATGGAAATGAATACAAGAGTCAATTACATCGAGTGGAATTGAGATCGCGAGTGCAACGGAGTAATGAGAGCCTTCAGGAATTCGCTTCCGATATTGAGCGCTTATGTCATCTAGCGTTCTCCGGTAATTCGGAAGAGTTCGTCGAAAAAATAAAAATAGAGGCATTCATAGATGGCATACGTGATGGAGAGACAAAGCGTGCCCTAGTCATGTCACCCAGGAATACTTATGCCGAAACAGTCAGTAGTGCCTTGACGTTTGAAGCCGCCAGTTTCATGTGTCGACCAATGCCACGGGTACGCCAATTAGAAACAGAAACAACAGATCTGGTTGAAGCAGTGCGTCAGGCAGTAAAATCAGTAGTTCAGCCTGAAGGAAGAACAACAGGTCGACGCGAAAACAAGTTTACTAGTAAGTGCTTCATTTGCGACAAACCAGGACACATGGCGCGTGACTGCCGTCTACGACGAAAGCGATCAAGATCGAATTCTCCAGCAAGACAAAATAAGGAGAATAAGATGGATAGCGATCGCTCCACTAACACAAATCCATCGTTAAACTAAATCGAGTCAGTTCAGCGGGGCGTGAACTGACTCCAACAGTGGGTTGCCCCATCATTCACATTTCACAACTACAGCGTGTGCCAAGCAGCTTGACTATTGATGGAAAATTGGACAATATGGAATTCATGTTAACCCTGGACACTGGTGCATCACATTCTATAATCAAGAGCGATTTGGTAAAGAGGTTTGAGCCTTTAATGGGAATAAAATTGCGTACAGCAACGGGTGAGGATGCACAAATTCTGGGCAAGATAAAGAAACGAGTATCTATTGGAAATTGCACATGGGAACATGAATTCATTGTGGCCGACATCATCGATGACGTAATAATTGGCGTTGATTTTATGATTGACAACGGATTTACGTTAGATTTAAATCAACGGATACTACGTTATGCAAATGTCGAACTACCATTGAACATCGGTTACAAGCGTAGTGGGAACATCAAACGAGTACTGGCATGTCAACGCCAAGAGGTTCCAGCCAAATCAGAAGCGGTGATATGGGCACAGATGAATGTGGATGATGGGACTGGCAAGTTGTGGCTGGTGGAAGCAGATAAAGAAATAACGAATAAAAACATAATACTTGGTAGGACGTTAGTAGAACCTAAAGAAAATGGAATAGTACCGGTGCGAATTTTAAATCCAACTAATACATCTACAGTTGTAAAGAAAGGAATGGTGATTGGTCATTGCCAGGAAGTTACTGCCGTAGTAGACTGCGAAAAGGGTTCGTCGATAAAAAGTGGAAGATCAGGAACTGGCAAGGCGGAAATAAAAGCACAGATGGAGGAATGGGCAGGTGTGCTTACCAAACAGCAAAAAGAAAAGGCTTTACAAGTATTGGAGAAGTACAGTTCAATATTTTCTTCAAATGGAAAAACTGGAGGACGAACAACCATCGTGAAGCATCACATTGACACCGGTGATACTAGACCAATTCGTCAAGCACCACGACGAGTTCCATTGGCTAAAAGAGACGAAGCCATTAAGCTGATTTCCGATATGCAGAAACAAGGTGTTATTGAACCATCAGCGAGTCCATGGAGTTCACCAGTTGTGCTGGTAAAGAAGAAGGATGGAAGTACTCGATTCTGTGTGGATTACAGAAAGCTGAATGAGATTACGAAAAAAGACAGCTATCCACTGCCAAGAATCGATGACACTCTGGACACACTATCTGGTGCGAAGTGGTTCTCAACTCTTGATTTGCAAAGTGGCTACTGGCAAGTGGAACTTGGTAGGGAAGACAAAGAGAAAACAGCTTTCAGTATTGGCGATGGTCTATGGCAATTTACAGTCATGCCATTTGGTTTATGCAATGCGCCAGCTACTTTCGAACGTTTGATGGAGCGTGTACTCAGAGGACTACACTGGAAAACGTGCTTGGTGTACCTCGATGACATTATTGTGATGGGAAAAGATTTTAACGACCACCTGGAAAAGTTGAAAGAAGTATTTGAGCGTATACAATCAGCAGGGCTTAAACTGAATATGAAAAAGTGTTCACTCTTCAGGCAAGAAGTTAAATATCTTGGTCATAAAGTAACAACAGAAGGGGTACATACCGACGAGGAGAAAGTAGCAGCAGTTCAAGAATGGCCTATTCCGTCGAATCTTCACGAGCTAAGAAGCTTCCTAGGCTTATGTACCTACTATAGACGATTTGTTCCTGGATTTGCAAACATCGCCAGCAGTATGCATGAGTTGACAAGAAAGAACAACCCATTTGTGTGGGGCGAGGACCAACAGAAAGCATTCGAACAGCTGAAAGAAAAACTCTGTTCAGCACCAATATTAGCGTATCCAGTACCTGGTCAAAAGTTTGTGTTGGACACAGATGCGAGTGGCTATGGAATAGGTGGTGTGCTCTCTCAGATCATAGATGGGCAAGAAAAAGTAATAGCATACTACAGTAAAATCCTGTCGAAGCCAGAAAGAAATTACTGTGTCACACGGAGAGAGTTGCTCGCAATACTGGAATGTGTAAAGTATTTCCATAAATACTTGTACGGTCAGTCATTTCATCTACGAACTGACCACTCAGCGCTAAGGTGGTTATTGCAATTTAAAAACCCAGAAGGACAATTGGCGCGCTGGATTGAAAGGCTGCAGAGTTATCATTTTACCATCGAACATCGTAAAGGAGGACATCACGGCAACGCGGATGCTCTATCTCGTCGTCCTTGCAAAATGGAATGTAAACATTGTTCTCGAGTGGAAAGCAAGGAGCACATTGTCGACGTACGACTTACAAATATATTGCCGGAGGAGACATGGACCACTGAACGAGTGCAAGAAGATCAGCGGAACGACCCAGATCTCGTAAAGATTATGGAATACAAGGAGCAGGGCATACGTCCAGATTGGCAAGAAATGGCTAATGAGAGTCCAATAGCAAAGGCATACTGGGCGCAGTGGCAAAGCCTGCACTTACGAGACGGATGTTTATTCCGAGAATGGGAAAGTGAGGATGGAAAAATCACTAATGATCTTCTAGTGGTACCCAAGGCGAGAATAAATGAAGTGATAGCTGAGTATCACAATGCCTCCAGTGGAGGGCATTTGGGAATCACCAAAACCGTCGAGAAAATAAAGAAACGATTTTATTGGGTTGGATGTCATGACCATGTCGCTGATTGGATACGGAAGTGTAAGCAATGTGCAATGGCCAAAGGTCCCAATAAGAAAAGTCGTGGTAAGATGCACCAATACACCGTGGGTGCTCCATTTGAGCAAATTGCTATGGACATAGCTGGACCATTTCCAATAAGCAACGCAGGAAACAAGTATGTTCTGGTGGTTATAGATTACTTCAGTAAATGGCCTGAAGTATACCCCATTCCAAATCAAGAAGCTAGTACAGTTGCGGATGTATTCGTCAACCAATGGATTACTCGTTTTGGTGTACCGATGGAATTACATTCAGACCAAGGTCGAAATTTCGAATCAGTTGTATTCCAAGAGATATGCCGTATGCTGGGTATATACAAAACTCGTACAACACCTTTGCATCCACAATCTGATGGCATGGTAGAACGATTTAACCGTACCTTGGAGGAATATTTGAGAAAAGTCGTAGATAAATACCAAAGAGACTGGGATGTACATATACCAATGTTCCTCATGGCATATCGATGCGCACAACATGATACGACGGCTACTACACCGGCAATGGCAATTTTTGGAAACGAGTTAAGACTGCCAGCTGATTTAAAATTTGGAGTTGTAACACCAACGAGATCAACCGAAGGAAATTATACTAGCGAAAAGCGGGAACAGTTGGATGAAGTACATCAGTTCATCAGAGAGCGGTCGCAGATGATAAGCGATAAGATGAAGGCCAGGTATGACTTGAAAGCAAATTCAAACGGGTTCTATGAAGGAGAGCTTGTAATGCTTCATAATCCACAACGAAAGAAAGGCCTGTCCCCTAAACTACAGACTCATTGGGAAGGACCATATGAGATTATAGCAAAGATAAATGACGTAGTGTATCGCATTCAACGTGCCTGGAATAAAAGAGCAAAGTTTAAAGTAGTGCACTTGGAGCGACTTGCGCCATATCGACGGGAAGTATAAAAACTTGTTCGGGACGAACAAGGTTAAGAGGAGGGCAGTGTAACGAGTATCGATAGTTGATTACTCATCACTATTGTGACTGACTCTATTGGCAGCATCGAAACGAATGTCAACAAAAAGAAATAAGCGATAACCAGAACAAGCCAACGAGAAAGGAAGAGAAGAATCTCGATAAAGGAAGATTCTGGGGTGTTGCCAACAGAGTATAAATAGAGCCAGTGTTGAGAATTGAAAATCAATCTACTTCCGAACGTGATTGCGAAAACATTGATACAGAGGCAAAAGTTGCAAGTACATTTAAGTGTTATAGTAAATAGTTGATTGTAAACAGTGTTGATTGTAAATAGGGATTATTAAATAAATAGTTGCTGTATATAGTTGTATAAAATAAGTGTTGCAGTTATCATTAACAGAATCCAGTGATCGAACAAGGTAATTCAAATAGAATTAATCGCTCACAGAATAAAAACGTAACAATATTTTAACGTGTTTATTCATTCGAGATATCTTGTAGAATAGAGTAGTTATAGTTTATCACGAATAGAATAGAAATAAAGAAACAGAAAATAATGAAATCTGGCGTCCATTCAAGTTTAAAAAGTAAACAAAGGAGAACAGCTTTGAGATTTGTAATATTTTAGTTCAAAAACTTCCTTTTGAGATGTTTTTTGATAACGAAAGTGACTGTAGTGAGCTACTGTGAGACGAAAATCAAAATTACTATGGTGAAACTATTCTCCAATTTGACGGTTTACATATTTTCTCCTTATAAACAACGAGCACACCTCTTATATGAAAATTCACCCTGTATAGCCGATGTTTTAAATTAATTTATTTTATATTTTATATATTTAATAATTTATATTCAATTTCATTTGCTAAATATTTTTTTTGTAATTTTCAAAAACTTACTTTGTTTCTCCAGCGCAATAATTTTTATACAATTGTTTACCTTTGTACACAGCTGATCAGCAGAATATTCTATGAATATTCCATGTTAGAGATGGAATGAAAAGAATGCATTGGGATTATCCGTTACCATGTTATCCGGAACGTTTTCACGAATAAGCAGAAAAAAGTATTCCGTACATTTGGAATAAATAAAGAAACACGCACATAATACAATGGAAGAAATGCCATCGAAATCGCAACAATTTACTCAAATCAACTACGAACGTTATCACAACAGCAACACATATCACAAGAAAAAAAAAACACAACAAAACAAAAAACAATCTGAAATAATACAAAATAACAATTAATAAGATTATTGGCTGTAAATCTAATACTGCCATATTACCCATTTTTCATTAAAACATTCTCGCGCTTTATTCTTCACTGGTCTTAAACGGGTGCAAATGAATCCCAAGTGTTTTAAATTACTCTCTCAGTCATACTCATTCGTCTCAAATATTGCTGCCATGATATAGTCCTAAATAATTTAATTAAAGAATAGGAGTGTTTGTTTACAGAAAATTCGTACAAAATAGAATCATTTTTTGTCAAACGGTGTTTGTTAACACCAAAAAACTTGCAACGATAAAGAAAATGAGAGCGTAAAATGACAGTTCGCTGTGAGAGAACTTACAATTTTTACTGGATAAATTTTTACTTGTAAGAATTTGCAAGTACATATAAAACTTGAAATACATATGACAACAACAAAATATTTTTGAAGTGTGCATAAATTTAAAATCATAAGATAACAAATTATCAATGGGTGAAGTAAGAAATCAGAAACAAATTTGGTTCTATTAGTTAGTTTAATGCTGCAACTAGCCACCGACGTAGCGTACGTACGTACTTGCCGTACGTAAGAACATACAAAATTGCATTGATTCTCTCCGCTACGAGCAACGTCTACGTCACCGTCATACGGTGGTGAATTTTCGTTAACACGACGTTCCCATAAGATTGGTCGTGTCAGCTGACACGTTCTACGTTTTTACGTCGGTGGCTAGTTGCAGCATAAGTCGTTTGAACAAGTATCCAGCAGAAAAATCGTGCATTCGTGAGGCAAGTGGCTTGGAATCGCCTACTTTTGATATTGATTTGATATTGAAATTGATATTCACATTCAGCTGTTTCTGTTTACTTGCAAGTTCTGCAAATGGCTGTCTGTTAACTTTTTTGGATATTTCTCTATTTGAGAGTGAATTATTTCTGACTCTCCAAAATTTCGTTGCTGTATAATTTTTACTGGGAAAGTAAACAATCAGATCGAATGTCGGTGAAACCGCAAAGTTTCGATTAGAAACTCTACGTTTTAGCAATTTTACAATTTAAAATTGAATTATAATCGCATAGCTCTCTACATCTCTTTCTCTTTTCCATGTAATGAAAATGCAACGCACTTTAGGTAAATGCAATTTATAAGAATAAATCGCTGATCACCATTTTAATGCGAATAATCTACATCGAATTGTCAGTATTCAAGTAAAAACATTAATTCGTGCAACGATAAGAAATTATAATGCGCATATTTTGCTGCGCAGTTAAAATTTGTATGATCCACTTGATTCCAATTTACAAGTAGTTGGCAATATATTTGACATTTTACATCTTACGACCAACTTCAAGTTGGTTTTGTTGGCGCCTTTTTCGTCAATTGGTCAAATTGTCATCCAATAAAGCGCCCATAAAGACCTTATTTGTGGGAGCTGAATGATTTTGCAAGGATTCTATTTAATATTACTGATAGTGTGCTGTGTGTATGAGTAAATATGCGCAATTCTCGAAGAAGTACTCCTGTGTCAGCAAAGAAAGGATTGAATGAAAGTGTGGAAAATGAAAAGTCACAAGGTAAGAAACTGGTACAAGCAAGATTGCCATTCAAAATATTGCCTGTGAAAACATCATCACCTAGTGGCACACCTTCCACTGTGACGCCTGCTACTGGTAAGGAGATAATAGATGGCACAGAAAAGTTGTCAACGACATTAGATGCACGTAAAAGAAAATTATCGTATGGAGTAAATGATGTTGAAGTAGTGGATGCAGTTGATAGTAAGAAAGAAAATGCACAGCTGGTGTCCACAATAAAAAAACAAAAGACCACTATTGACGCAGATGATGATGATACTGACGTGATATTGATAGATAATGATAGTGAAGAAAATAATAAAGAAGATGTGACATCAGCAAAAAAAACTCCCAAAACTTCAGCAAAATCAAAACAAAAAAATACCAACAATAATGATGGTGATGGCAGTGCAAGTAAGTCCCACAACACTAGCGATGTCACAAAAACACCAAAAACTACAGCAAAGTCTAAACAAAAAAATGCTGACGATAATAATAGCAGTAGTAGTGCAAGTAAGTCTCACAATACAAGCGGTGGCATACAAATTAAATTGCCAATTTCACATGGCAAGAACAAACGAAGGAAGTCAACACGCTCCTCGACAAGAACGTCAGCTGGTGCAAACGAGAGTATAGTTCTGGCTGATGAATCGATTGATTCCGCTGATGACATCGCACAACAAACAGAAAATCTTAACCCGAAAAAGCGTCAAAAATTGGAAGAAATCACAACAGAGAACACAACAAAAACCACCGAGCAAAATGTAAGTACAAAAAAAGCTGACAGTACAAGAAATGTGTAATAACTATATTCAATTACAGGTAACGGATATTATCAGTATTGAATCAGATAATGAAGCTAAAGAATGCAATGTTGAAGAAGAGGAAAAACCGTCTAAAAATGTTCCCCAAGAAAATAGCAAAAATGCAGAATTAGCTGATGATGAAATCATCATACCCTCTAGCACTATAACCGATGTGGAGGAATCGTCAAACACCAATGAAGGTATAGAGCTACCTAAGAAAGATATAACACCAGACCGGAGAAGTACTTCACAGGTGCTGGAGGATACAGACAATCAATCTATAAGAAGTGATCTGAAGGAACGGGATAGCTCGCCAAAGTTGAACCTGCTGGATAAAGAGCACAATAGCAGTTTAGTGCATAAAAAGAATCTGACACCGAAACAAATGAAACTTATGGAGCAGCGTCGTAAGGCGAGAGAAGAAAAAGAGCGTAAATTGCAGGAAGAGAGAGCCCAAAAACAACGCGAGAAGGAGGAACGTGAGTTGGCAAAGAAACGTGAACGTCAAGAGAAAGAGGATATTCGTCGTAAAGAGCGCGAGGAAAAGGAGGAACAACGGCGAGCGGAACGGGATGAAAAAGAGCGCAAGCGTTTGGCTGACATTGAAGTTAAGAATGAAGAGAAACGCAAGCGCACCGAAGCTAAAGAAGAAGAGAACCGCAAAAAGGAGGATGAACGCAAGCGCAAAGAGCAGGAGAAGGAGGAAGCTGAATTGAAAAAGAAGAAGGAAATTGCAGCGTTTACAAAATTCTTTGTCCCGAAGGTGCCGTCGTCTCGGCCGAATCGATGCTCGGAAACATTGGCCTTTCGGCCATTTCAAATAAAAGGCGATATGAAGTTGGCGCCCATCTGTCGCAAGGAACTTTCGAAAGAGGCACGCGAATGTCTGGACTCATTTATGCGCACCGATGAAAATGAGGAGCGTACACCTACGACCCCGTGTACTAAGGAACAATTGTATTTATCTGAGCTAAAATGTGGAAAAGTAACTCCATGTAAATGGAGACGTTCTTCAAATGGATCTAGAGACGGTGATGATGATGACGATGAAGACATCCAAGTAATTGGCAAGTATTGTGTGAATATTAATTTTGCATTATCCATAATATATGATCATATTTTTGCAGATGATGAGCTGGAACGTGCCGGACAAGCTGTCGAAGAAACACATGAGCCCGTCGAACGAATGCGTTCAAAATTCTATAAATTTCATGAGAATCGTAGACCAGCCTACCATGGAACATGGAGAAAAAAATCCAATATAATCTCATCAAGGCGACCATTCACTCAAGATAAGGTAAGTTACTCGAATTGTTTCGACTGCAAAATGATACAATTTATATTCAAAAATTTATAGAAATTCTTTGACTACGAAGTCGATTCGGATTTGGAATGGGAAGAAGAAGAACCTGGAGAATCGCTAGACGGCAGTGATGAGGATAAGGAAAAAGAATCCGAAGATGAGGATTATGAAGTGGATAATGAATGGTTTGTACCACATGGTCATTTGAGCGAAGAAGAGATGCAAAACGAAGAAGAATTGGGTGACGGCAATAACGATCGTGAAGCACAAAAGGCAAAATTGAAAATTCTCCAGCAAGAGTTTGCCCAAGAGATGAAGAAGAAAACACAAAAGATTAAGCCACGACTGATCGGTTGTATTTGGGTCGATGAGAATGGCAATCAGCCAATCGAATGTCCAAATATCATTTGGAATACAATACACACACGTTCAATGCTATGCACTGAACCGCCACTGGTCAGAGAACCCGATGTACCCGAAGAACAAAAGAACATTCTAAATTCTCCAAGTACAAGTGGTGCCGATAAAGCGGGTGGCGATAAATTGAAACCGATCGTGCTGTCAGAGCAAATGTTTAAGGATTTGGTACGCTTGGTGCACGGCAATAGACATTCGAAAGTGTTCCTGATTAAGGAATTCATTGCTTACTTGGAGGCAAATGAGGAGTCCATCAAAAATGGAGATGTACGTGGACCACTGAAATCGGTGGTGCGTGAAAAGATCGATGAGTACGCCGAATGGCAGGTGATAGAGGAGAAAAATAAAAAGAAAAAGCTTCTCTGTTGGATTGTAGCGGAGGAAGTGCTGCAGCGAATGGGCTTCGAACAATTGGATTTTCACAATAACAATTGGCAATACACGTTGCAGCCCAAATTTGTGAATGTGGATGAGAATTCAAAGCAGAGCAGCACCGATGGCAAAGTTGATGTTGTCGAAGTGGCAGATGATGCGGTGGACAAGACGCAAGGCAGTAATAAGCCAATAATAATTGACTTAGTGCAGAGCACGAAAAGCGATGAGCTTTCCGATCAGTCAAAACACACAAAAGTGGCGTCTAAAAAAAAGCAAAAATCCTCTAAATCATTGAGTCAAACAAATCTCAAAGAAACAGCGCTCCATACACCACCTACGCCCACTGCTGAAGCTGCGAAAAAGCGAGTACCATTGCTAATGTCGGTGGAACGTGGACAACAGTTCTCACAGCCAGCAAAGAATAAACTGATCAGCGAGTATCTCAAGCAGAGATCCGATGCCGTCGTAGCCAAACCAATGGCAGAGGAGGATGACACAGCAGCAGACGATGTGATCATTTGCGAGTAGATTTCGAGTTGTAATTGTAATTGATGTTTATAATTTTTTTCTTTTTAGTCATCTTTATTTATGTGTGTGTGTATATTTGTCAATATTTGCATATGCACCATACACACAGCCACATTATCGATGGGATATAATGTTTAATAAAATTACATTTAGTTATATCCTTCTCTAGCTTTAGGTATTATAAGGATAGTTTTGTTTTTTTTTTCACATATGTAGACGACGAGACGTCGCAAGACAATCGACCCTTGCATACGCCAAGTGTAATAAATTATTTAAATTTAATATCCAAAAACAAAATCTTATTAAACAGTTTGATTCTGTTCAGTTGGTTGGGTCGTCGCTATACCAGCAAATTCACGAAACCACGCATATCGGTGCAAACGATCTTCGATTTTCTTACCAAACATATACAATGTAATTGGTTCAAATGCAACACCGCTTTCATCCTCACCATACTCATATGAGCTGACTTCGGTGAATACCAACGCATCAATGGCCAGTGTCGCATGCAACAGATACATGATGGCACATACCAAAGCACTAACACTCTGTGCCTTCGAGTATTTAAAGAATGGATGTAACGGTTCCTCGAATTCAGTTAAATACATCAGATAGAAATCCTTTTCGGCATGATACATTGAAACGACCGACATCAGTATGTAAACCACAAAGCCCAACGAATTGAAAACACTTTCCGAGAGCAGTGTTGGTGGTGATCCCACACAAATATTCAAACAGCCCAGCATTGTTTTCGTCGTAAATCCGAAGAATATAGCACAATACATATAATAGTCCTGGGCCAATTCGACATTCAAAAAGCCTACCATATGAAATGACATACAGCAAATACTCAAAAATGATTCCATCACTTTAAATTGAAACCACACATGATGCATGATGTTGTAGATATTTTTTAGCTCTTGCGATGTTTGTTTAAAATACAATTAGATCTGAATATGTTGTATTTTTAAATGAAAGCAAAGTCAGAGATAACTAATTGCATGGTCGCTACTGCTCCGGAACATATTGGTGTTGAAGGAAATGAGTTGGAAAGGGTACAGCATCCGTCTGTCGCCTGCTGTTGGCAACCCTCACCCATACTTGTAAAGAAGAAATAGCAAGACACTAGGAGAATCTGCTGGGCTCGTCTCATTCCAAACTACTTTTGAGGACCCACACCGTCAAACACTTCGAGGAATCTATCAATTTGACTTAGAATAATCTAAGAATACGAAATCGAATTCTATCGAATACGAAATCGAATTTTGCAAAAAATCAGTTGATTTTTCTGTTGAGGTGATTTTTTCTTAACCTTCAACTGTAGACAGGGGGTTTCAAAGTGTATTGCAACTCCCTTTCTGGCAAGCCTATCCGCTAGCTCGTTGCCTCCAACTCCAATATGTCCTGGAACCCAAAGGATCCATAATTGGTTATTTTCATATAGTTTATTAAAAAAAAAAAATTCAATTCCCACGCCAGTTTGATTTTACCTGGTTAGAGTTCAGTGCTTGATAGCAGCCTGGCTATCTGTCAGGATTGCAATCCTTCTATTCCGGTATTGGCACATGATGCTGAAGTGGGCACACCTGTCAATAGCGTATATTTCCGCTTGAGAGACATTAGTATTGTTACCTAAATGCTCCGAGTATTTTATATTTATTACTGAGCTCTCTTTGGAATCGCTTAGTAAAGCTATTGCCATATGCATTAAGTCCCTAAGCATTCCGACTTCAGGATTTGGTTTTATTAGCACATCATATTTCTTGCGATCATTATCATGGGTCTAACGATTACAGTATATATCTATCTCAGTATCTTTGGTGTGCAACCCCAATTTTTCGCTGCTATTGATTTACAAATCATAAATATTTTAGTAGCCTTTTTCGCCACATTTTCTATATGTGTCCTCCATCGTAGGCGTTGCTCTAGTACTACGCCCAGAAATTTGACTTCTTTCTGTAGCTCTATCTCTGCACCGTCTAAGCTAATAGTTTTTAGATTTATATAGGCAAATTGGTGTGAAGGATTTCGGATGAAGAGGATCCTTCTTGCCGACCTTGAGTGTGAATACCACCTTTGCTCTTCTCCACAACCTTAGTATATACCCCAATGCAATGCTGCTCCTGACGGTCTTAGTTAATGTACTTAGGATATATTCTAGGCCTTTTTTTAATAGTGCAGGAAATATGCCATCCACACCTGGAGATTTCAGTGGTTTAAAGGTGCTTACCGTCCACCGCAATCTTGGCTCCGTGCATATCTCCTTTGCAGTGTTCCAGTTTGTCCTATTTATTATACTAAAAGGTTCAGTTTATTCTCTTCCTGATGTGATATACGATCCTGGAAAGCGAGTGTTTAGAAGAAGTTGAACTTTCTCTTCCTCACTCTCAGTATAACTTCCATCTTCCTTTTTAAGTTTGGTAGAGGTTAGATTACTCGTCTTAGCCATTACTTTATAGAGTCTTGATGCCTCCCCCTCTCGATCTTTCAATACTTCCAACACAAAATAAATTCCTAGAAAGCTGTTTGAATAACGCTCATTATCCCATACTCACACCTTACATTTTAAAAAATTCTGACTGCAATTAATTTTTGGTTAAAATACGGAAGTACTTCCCCGATGGAAAAACGCACATCAATTATTTAATGGCCATCATCTGCCATAGCTTTAAGCAACATGTGGGAAGTTGCTCAGATCCTTATTTACATACTTATCTGGCCTTTCAGTCTTAGTTGGTTGACTACACGAATAACAAGTCATGGCAAAGCTGTGGCTGAGATATTGCCCGATATATGGCGGAGAGTCATCGAAAATTACCTCGCAAGTACCAAATGCTGTAAGCGGTCCCGTGAAGGGCATTTGAATGATGTTGTATTTTACACATTATATTGAAATAATAAATTTAGTCGAAATTCTAAACACAAGGTGTATTTGATTTACATTTACTTTTGGAACCTCAAAATGGATAACCCTGTACAATACTTATCTGGCCATCACAATGGATTGTGAACGATTTTCGACGTAAGTAAAATGCAAGGTGTTTCTGTTCTTCGTTCGCTGGCACCAATTATAATCACTGATAGGTTCTCCAGAACTTGGTGATTCCACCAGAGGTTGGGTCTGATTTTTCGTCGTCGTTGTCCTTCAGCGACCATCGAACATAACACATTCTTGACAGAGACATGGCTGTGTACCTTTGGCGGTATTCGTCATCAACGCAAATAAGTCCGCATGATCTCGGCGATGCAATTTTTCTCTCAAAAACTCCAAGCAACTTCATTTACCATTAGATTCAATTTATTATTGTATTTATCTCATGTTAATAATAGTAATAATAATAGGTCAGAATAAAACAATTATTAACCACATAGGTGAATTTCAAAATGGACAAATGAGAAAAAGGAAATGTTTTTTTTTTTTTGCTTACCACAATACAAAGAGTACGTATGATAATAATAAGATTTAGTTTTATAAATCGTAATAAGTAATAGTGATGAAATCATAATAAAAAAAACTACAAATAAAAACCATCATTCATCCATCCATCCACGTAAATGTACATACATATTTATTAAGGCCGATGTAGTAGTGTAATGCATTTAATTTGTTAGTCGATTTGTCAGCCGAGTCATTCGAGTGGAGTTGAGTTTAACGTCCAGTCGACTCAAGTGTGGCTGTGAGTGTGGGTGGATGTGTTTATGGGTATGAGTAATAGTAGTAGTAGTAGTAGTAGTAGTATTAGTACTAGTGTAATAGTAGGTAAAAACAAAAACAACAACAATGCAATAATGACGCGACTTGTAAATAGGTACATACTCGTAAATAAGGATTCTACACTCTACACACACACGCACACACATACACCATGTTCACACTCCCACATACACCATACACTCATACATGGTCACAGTCACAGAGCAAACGTAGGTACGATTTTGTGTTGTGATTATGGCTGATGATGGATGGTTCATAATGACAAAACGATTGAGCTATAGTTTTATCTTGTGCGGGAAGATAATACTCGTCGTACAATACATAATAATATAATTTGATGTAAAGAAGAATGGAAAATAGTAGGAATGGTTCAAAAATTAAAATACTTTTCAAAACAAATTGTGAAATAAGGCAATTTTTATGCAACGCATCATACACACACACACACACACATATACACACAGGCACATAGACACACACACACACATACACGCACATTTGCACACAGGCACAAATTTAAAAATACGATATTCGTGCCACCGCTTCCATTCCATATTATTAAGATAATCGCCGTTGTTGTTGTTGCTGTGTTACTGCTACTATATGTCTTTTTGTCTTTTGTTGTTGCATTACGTTGTAGTCTTCATCGTCGTCTGCTTACGATGATGCGGTCTATTCCCAAAAAGGTCCACTCGCATATAATTTACTTCTCGTCAAGGAAGCAGTAACGGCTTGAAATAAGCACGACAAAAGATTGTTGCTGCCGATGGTGGCAAATCCTGATTGCGATAGTACATGTTGCATTCCTTTTCAGTAAGCTTATCGAATATGGTGGCATATTCACGATGAAATGTATCCAAATCGACATTTGTGCGACCGATTGCAGTGATTGCCAGAAATAGAATGTCACGATAAATTGAATGGGAACGATCAACGCCGCTATTCTTTAGCTTGTGACGTTCGTTGGCCAAACGTTTCAGCGCCGTCAGTAGATCATTGCAACGAATGGCCGATATGATTTGTTGAATAACACTGTCATGAAGAGAGAATTGGTAAAAGTTTAATAATAGACAATACATACAGCGAGGGAAATGATTATAAACTCAAAATTATTTCTATACAAATCGGATCCCTACTTCTGACGGCAGTGGATGAATACATATATATGCCCCCAGAACAGGATCAGTCTAGAAGTCTAGCTTTGGGGACTGACTAATATCTTCTATACCAACGGCTTCAAAAACTCGAATGGTACTGGTTCCGGGTGGTAATTGAACGATAAGGCCAAGCACACTTTGCCCACAGGAAGCACGGCGACAGTCTTTTTATCACAAGTCTTCGCCAAACTCAAGGTGGCTTATTGGATTATTGTGAAGAAATGATGTGGGGAGGCAACACATCAGCATTAGCAATGAGAGTCAGGCTTTTGTAAGCCTTAACAGTGCTTCCTAGAATGAGTGACTGAGTGAGTGATCGTAAAATTAAGTTACAGAGCATTGCAAAACCAAATAAATAGAATCTTAAATGGTTGCCAAGACCTTACGATATTACAGTAAATTAATTAGCCAAGGAAGGCTTTCTTGGTACACAGGCCGCTCTTCTATGATGCAAGTTGAATAACGTTGCAAAACGAAAAACACTGAATCTTATATGGATGTTAGGACACTGCGATATCACCTGGGCTATGTGGGCTCTGTTGGTACACCTATGTGTTCAGAACCAATTTTCGGCGTCAGCTCTATGGGATTTGTGCGATGGTTCATCGACTTTGTGTAAGAAACTGACAAGAGGCTGAAGAAATTTCTCCAACAATTGAGGCAGAAATATTTGTCAGCTGTGATGAGCCCGATCAATCACAGGTGGAAATCTTGCCAATGTTGTGAATGAAATGTATTGTCTTCCTCTATCCAGACTACTTGGATTCGTCAAGAAAATTAAAAAGCTCAAGGCAAAAAAGTGCAGTGGCCTAGGATTTATTCTACCCACCTCTTACCTCTAACACTAACTCTAATAAACCAATATGGATTTCACCCCTTCAGCGATTTTTTATTTTATGGAAGCTGCCAGAATAAATTATTTTTCAAGGCAACCTGTTTTAAAACATTAACTCTCCGCCACCACTTAAACAAAATCTTATGCTAGAATATAAGCAGTGTGATTATCTTGGGATTTAGACAAATGAGACCACAAATCACAGTCAGGAGACTAGAATCGCTTCAGTTTAAAAATATGTGAAACATCTATTTAAAGCTTTTGGTACATGCAGAGGACCCGTATTTCGAACAAATTTGAATTTTTTAAATACAAAAATTATAGTATGTGGGGACTTTTATGGACAAAATCTTAAAGCTAAAAAATTTTTTGAGTTTATAGGCATTTTGATTTTCACTAAACAACTGTGTCCAAAAAGTATTAAGCCCAATTGTATAATGGCTGGAAATTTAAACGAAATATGCACTTTTCCAAGAATGATGGAAAAGAAGATTGCGCCCATCAGAGAGAATTTTTCTAGATGAGACATCACAGTAGTTCAGCTGCGAGAGAAAATGACGAACCAATTAAAAAGAAAAATGTAAAAAATGCGGAATAATGAATGAATAATGCAACCCTTGGAACTACTGTGACGTCACATTCTGAGAACCGATGGGGGCAACTTTAGTATTCTGTCGTCCGTGGCACTTTCCTTTTTAGACACAGTAATATAGCTGCTGTTGAAAAAATTAACAAATACAAACTTCTTATTCAGATGCGCTTGATCGGTTAACAATGCTTTCAATAGTGGACTGGAGGGTTGAGTTTGCTTATACAAAATATACATTGGCGGTCCTGCTTCGCTATGCAAACGCAAGTTATCCCATAAGCATTGTATTTTTATACTCTTTACATTACTCAGCGGATCGGTTTTAATATCGGCCTGAAAAAAATATCATAAGAATGAGTTGCTTGCAGTTCAAAATGTTTACAACATCTTACTGGGACGGGTAGACACAATTCGGGCAGATGTGTCTTACTTTCAATACGCTCCATTATCCACAACATATTCCAATAGATAATTGGATGTTCTTCAACAAAACTAGGTTTTACCAATGACAAATCACCCTCTTGACTGAGTATATTCTCCAGTTCTTTGCGCAAAACCAACGGATTCAGATATGGAATAGTCAAACTGTCTGATTGTTTCAAAGTCTTAAGTGATTCATCGACCATAATTTGTACGCTTAAAAATGGGACGGTCAATTTATTGCACGCATGACAAGTTGTATTCAAATTGGAATCCTCTGCTGACCAGCCCGACATAATTTCTTCATCGTACAGTAATACGGAGCAATTATGACATTGTGAACACGAGGTCATCTGTATGAGAACATCATATGCAGAACTGTCGATATTCTGGAAAAGGAAGAGACATGACAAAATGATCATAAGAACCGCACGCTTTTGAACTCACTTCTGTTTGTGGTAGAGTATAAAAATTTTCTGGCCACATTGTCAATGCAGTATTGGTCGTTGAAGTATTCTCGCCCAGCGGTACAAGATTATTGTAGCTCGATTTGCGTGACTCACTCAAACGCATCCACGGATCCAAATCATTGGATACACGACGTATCTTCAGTGTACCATCCTCCTGTGTAATCATATCCTCATCACCGACTCCACTATCATAGTGCATGATATGTGCATTGGATGATGATAATGGTGATGATGTTGCTGTCGTCGCCGATTTAATCGGTGTCGTATTCACCGAGAGAGCGCCTTTAATCTCATCAAATTTCTTCGTTATGGAATTTGCAGCATATTTGATGCTAGTCAAACTGCCTTGTATGATCTCATTTGATTTTTTCCCAGTTAAACTGGGGCTGGAATATATATTTCAATCGATTTCATTAAAAATATAATTGTCTCAGCGTTACTAATCATCATTGAAACTAATATGCGCATAAAAATAAGTTCGCCCCCAACGACTCTTTGGGAATTTTGTGACTTTCTTTGTTCAAACAAGCAAAGGGAATATCAATTCTTCATTGAATTCGTTCGACTGACTCTGGTTGAAGTCTCAGGTTAAATACTGCGAGTAAACTGTAGCAGTGGGGTGCCGTAGCTAATACTGGTCTCTTCTAACACTGTCCAAAAATTAACACGCACAAGAGTACCGAAAGACAATCTGAGCCAAAGAGCCCTTCGGGACTTACAAGTTCCACATGCTTATTTATTCATTTCATAAACTCTAAGCAAATCTCTATGGCATGGATTACACAACTTTTCAGCAGCAGTTGACTAGATTGTCTTTCGTCTACAACTTCCACTCACATCTGCTGGAAAACAGACCCAAACGAACCAAATGTATGAAAATATCTCATTTAAAGAAGCCATACACCATTTCACCGACGTCTCCAAATCTGATTCTAAGCAGCACCTCTATAACAATGACCTCAATTAATTATTCCGCCCAAGCGTTTCTACAAAATATACATGCTTCCCTATTGTCACCCCTTAAAGGGGCTTCCATGCAAAATGTTCGTAAAGAAGCTTCGAAAACAATAAAACAATTTTTTAATGCAATTGCAATTCCAATTCCGTCTAAAATAAGTAATAATTTCAAAAATGTGAATCAAGTCAATTGGAATTTGGGGTTATTTGTGGATTTTTAGCAGTTTTTTTGCGTTCGTTTTGTATGGGTGTCCTTTGAAAGCAGAGGATGAACACCTTAGGCAAACCATTCTTCAATAACATTGAGGAGTTGGCGGAAATAAATATCAGCGAACTCCTAAGGTTTCTAAACAGTACGAACTGGATTTAACCGTGCTGCCCACAAAAACAACCTAACGAACAGTTGGAAGCGAAGATGTGGTAACAAAATGGTTCGTAAGCGCTATTTGGACTCATAGATGAGTCACCACTTCAACCAACTAACCAACCAATGGATGCTTCCTTACCGGGGAGAGATAGTCAGTAAGTATGTTAAGGAAAAATATTGAGTTAGAGAAATTAATGGATGTTATCTCACTTTTCACCGCGTTGGGCCACTGTGCGTTTTTTTTTGTCGATTTTCAGCTGTTGTTGGACTCATTTTGTAGGGGTTAAGATATCAAGTATATTCGGAAGAATTGTTACGTGGAAGAATTGGAATGAAATAAAAAAATAATGGCGTTGGGCCATATATTTAACTCCAACAGAGATACTCAGGAGCGAAATTTAATTTTTCGCCAATGATTGGAGGGAATGTCAGTTGGAACAGTTAACGAGGTTGGGCCATATATCTTACTCAATTAGGAGCACCCTGAGAGTAAATTTGACTTTAATTTTGTGAGGAAGCCTCCTTAATGGATAAAATGCGTTCCCGATAATAATCAAAACTATTAAAGCAGGGTTGTAATTAAACTCAAATCCTAAAATTTCAAATTAGTTTAAAATCTGAAATAAAAAATTCACTAGGCTTTAGTAAAGGCATCTGCCTTTTATTTACTATAATAAAAAAAAAAAAAAAAATATGTGGCACTTAAAGCCCCGAAGGGTTCATTAGTCGAGCTTTTCTTCCATTACTGTTGTGCGTGTTCCAAACGGCAGAACCCTTGTGACATCATTTTTTCTGAGCTTAGTCACAGAATTTTTTAGAAGCTGTTTCATGGCAAGTTGTTACTGTAGGAAGAATTGCCAATTACTTGCCGAGAGGTGGATACTGCTCGAAAGAAAGATCTTTTCGATATTACATTTGCTATGCTTCAGCCTGGGATTGAGCCCATGACCTAGAGATCAGAAGGCCAACACACTAACCACCGAGCTACGGCACCCACAATTATTATTATTATAATACCTGAGTTATATACGTCCACTTTGAATTCATTGGAATCATTTACGTGTGGTTTTTGAGATCTTTGACTCCTTTAACTTTAATTTATGCGCGAGGGTAAATTAAAAATCAATTTCGTTGATCTAATCAGAACAACTCATTTACGAGCTGCACATTTGCATAGAGTCGAGATAGCGATAGCTCATTTTTATGCATAAGATTCATTGACTTTGTATGATATAATGTATAATGTAATGCAGTACTGTAAACGTTTAAATCATAATTAATACAAATGTTAAATGAATATTTAAATAAAAAGCTGTATGTATGTATGTATTTAAGTAAAAATTATAAATGAAATGAAAAATATACAAAAAAAAAATAATCATAAAATGAGCAAGTGAGATTATCATGAGAAATATTAACAACAACAAAAAAATAATAATAATGTGAAAAAGCATCAGTGAGCGTATACTACAGTGCGTCTAATATTTCCAGAACATTGTATTTTTACGTCTCCCTTATTTAACTAATCACATACATACAATACATACAACAATTAGTAACAAATAGACAAGATTGCTTTACTCTCTATATGTAAGAGGGAGTACTTAAAAGAAACCATCACCAAAGAAACTCAACAGAATATGTAACAAGTTGGCAGAAGAAGGCCACATCTTTGTACGACAAGTTATCATCATCATCATCACTACACAAACTTACCTCATATTGGAAATATTTTCTATAATATTGGTGGGCAATTTCAAGTCTTTCTTAAATGACATTCGTGCAGGTGAATAACGTCTATGGAAACATGTTACAAATCAAATTCATTATCAAATAGGCATAATAGCGTAAGAGCAAATCAAAAAATCATCATCGATTGTATCAAATTAGAAAAAGAATATGATAAATCAATTGTCTACAAACATTTTGAGCTAAAGCATTAACAAAATATTATCCTTTTGCATGCAATCGATCGTCAACAGATATTTAGATCGATATACATACGAGTGAGAGCAACCTATTGTATTGGAAACAATAATAACAACAGCAAAGAACAAATGTACAATAGAGATGAGCGTCTCAAATATGATTACCCGAAATTGAGTTTGAGTGATGTACCAAAATTGGCCAAACTTGATGTTACACTGGAACCGGGCATTGTCTCCGATCGTTGCATGCTCTTGTTCAATTGTGTCGACTCATCGAATGTGGCACTGCGTTGTCCTTTGAACAGTATTGGCTTGTCGCTGTACAATGAATTGTTGTTGTTGTTGTTGTTGTTGTGTAAAGTACGTTGTTCCAAATCGCGTGCCGCCTGTTCTTGCCTGCCGACATCGGTTTGCTTTTGTTCATCCAAAGCACCCAAAGGGTCATTTTGTGTTACGGGAGTACGAGGAGAAATTCTGTAATTGTGTCAAGCAATTTAAAATGGAATCATATAATGCGTATATGTGATACAACTCACTTTGTTGGACTCTGTATTTGCCTAGCATAATCATGCTCCGACTCCTCATAGTCCAGCTCTTCTTGCGAACTGACCAACTCATGTTTCATATTTTCACCCACAAGTTTCTCGTTGTCGACACCATCACCGCCACCGCCGCCGTTATCACCAATTTTGAAACGTTGATTAGTCACCTCCCCCGCCTTCTGCACAGCCGACGACACCTGTTGACGCTGCAATTTATTCAACAATTGTGCATCGACGCCGAAGCTTTCCTTCTTGGACAAGTTCGGTTTATTGTTCGCCACACTTAGATGACAGCTGGGGCTGTGTGGACTTGTAGGTGTATGCGGCACCGAAGATATTGATGTGTTCTGTAGCATTCCGGTGGCATCATCAACTCCATTACCCCCCTTCGCATCGCTGGTTATCAAAAGGCCAGCACTACTGACGGCCGAATCCTGGGATCCCACAGCTACCGATTGTCGCACAATGCTGCCCAATTTTCCCCTCAACTTGTCGAACGCCGAGAAGTCTAACAACGATGCAATGTGGCCATCGGCGCGTTCCACATGCGATGAGTTCGAAGAGTCCAAACTTGTACGGGACGTTCCGTCCACAGTCTCCAATGTATTTAGATTGTTCTCGCATGAACCAGAGTGTGGATGTTTCGAGGCGCGCTCCTTGCCGGCACGCTTGAAGAGCGCAGCACCGAGCACAACATTTTTTATGCGATTCCAGCGCAATTGACTAGCTGTGGTGCGATCACTGGGCCATTCCGACTCCAGGACGCAACGATTGTAGAAACCATATGTGAGAGCGTTGGGCTGCACTCCGGAACGCTTCATCAGGTAGTGCAAACGAACCGCCAGCACTGGCAGATTATGAATGCCACACAGTTGCATCATAATTCGATAACAAAACTCATCACAAGTAATTCGAAGTTTACTTGCACGCACCAGCATATCGTAGGCGGCACGCAGTATGTCGTGCTCCTTGCCCGCATGACGTGTATCCATGACCATTGATGGCAAAATCAAAAAGTACAAGGAATAGCATGTCGCCAACAGATATTTTGCCCATGAATCCGGATACATTTGGCAGCGACGTGCCATTTTTTGCGACATTTTTATTTCATGTTTGGTGCGACGAGCTATTGGCGAACCAGGCGCCAATGAACCATTGATTTGTTGTTGCAAAAAATTCGAGAGAACCGTCTTTTTCGTTGATTTCAACAGATTCGCATCGAGTGTAAAATTCGTATAGTTGTACACAGTACCGGGATTGTCTGTAACATAACATAACATAACATTATTATCACTCTTTTATTAAAAGAGAATTAACATAATTTTCCCATAACATTAACATAACATTATTTGAAGAGAACAAACAATTAAAATAAATTTCCCAATACCCTTATTTGGTCCAATGCTATCTGGTGGAAATATATATTTTGTTCGTTCGCTATTTTGGCCAGTTTCCCAATCGACCAAACGTACATCGGATGGTGTGTCATCATAACAGCCAATCTTTTCGGCGCATTCATCAAAGAATGTCAAACCATGATCGCCATCGGATACAAATGAACGTTCCTCAATGAAACGAATAAACATTTGTGTCTTCATGAGCAACTCGAAGAATTTATGATGAGCCTTATCCCGCGATCGCAGGAAAGCCTTCAATTGAAATAAGGCACTTGGATCTGTGGCACCAACGGAGGGTGCTTTTGAAATCGGTACCAAATAATCTCTGTAGCCACGCAATATGGATGCCATAAATAGTAAGAAGGCCTCTTGTATTCGTTGTTCTAAATTTTGCTAAAAAAAAAAGAGAAAACAAAAACAATTTGACTACATTTAATGCAAATCATAAACAAAATGATATTTACCTCTCGTTTACGTCGTCTCAAATCACGATCGAGACTATTTGTTGATTCGATGTTCGTCGTTTTGACGGTCTGCAGCTCGTCAAGCGCTTGCGTAAGAATTTTCGAAGCGCGTTTAGGTAAAAGTTTATTGGTCAAATGTTTTTGTGACTCACAAAGCTAAAAAGAAGCGGTCGTTAGGTTTTGTTTAACCCAATTGTTTTATTTTATGCTTACACTTATAGTATTTGTATCCAAATCAATGCATGTTACATCCGTGGGTGGCTCATACAAGTCGAAAAATCGTGAATCTACACCAATGAGATATGGCAATGGTGCGTGTAAAACTTCAGCCAAACCCAAAGGACACAATGGTATATATGGACATTGCCATTTAAATGGGAAAAGCAATGAGACAATCGCTTCAGCTACAGCTGTCAAGGTAGCAGGTCTGAAATAATGAGATATTTAAGCATAAATAGCGCTTTATCAATATTCACAGCCCACCTTAATGAATGTATCAGTATTTTTTGTTCTGTCAAAGCCAACAACAATACATGCAAACAATTATCAGTGCCTAAATTTTGAAGTAGCATATAAAAACCAGCACCACTTCGTGGTAATGGTGAGTCTTCGGGTTGTGTTAACAAAACTCGATCATTAGATTCGGTCGAAAGCTAAATAATACGAACAGTTTTAGAGTCAACAGAGGCAATGTAACAATACTGCTTACTTGTAAATGAATACTGGGGGACGGAAATGGTACTTCATCGATTAATTGAGTAATATAGCGTTCGATAGGTATTGGCAAATCCACACCAAATACAGCCAAGTGCTATGGAGCGGGGGGAAGAAAACATTTTGTTTTTAATTTGTAAAAAAACCATGAAGAAAAACTAATAAACTTACATGAAGATATTTCAACCATTTATCAAATGTATCACCAAATGGATAGTGTGAAAGTAAACAAATCGCTTTGATTATATGCAACGAATGACCAGTAGCGAATTCATCATTCCAACCTAATAGTTCACATTGTTGTTCAGTTAGGTTTTTCTCACTAAAAAGACGACAACAAACACAATTAGTTCACATAAATACCTCGGTGATTGGACAACATGCTTACTCAAAATCTTCATAAAAAGTTAAAGCGGATCCATAGACTTTATAAGTACCATCATTTACAGTTAGGACAAAAGTGCTAAATACTGGACTTATGGGTTTACGCTTTTCTTTACCATTCACATGTGGCCATGCTTCAAGTGATGCACCCATCGGTAGGCAAAATAGTGGTACACTTGGACATAGATTTAGTGGAAAATCATTGTGATCAATTGTTGGATAACGCAATAATATCTCTGGCTGGTAACTAATCAATTTTGGACGGTACATTGATTTCTTATAACACAAATATACATCACTGCTCATATAGCCCAAGTTGAGGTTCTTGCAAATAAGGCAAAATGCATGCGGTGGTTTTTCGCCTTTACTTCGTACAATCACACACAAATCCGTAACGACCAATTCATTGCAGGGCATATCGGCTCTTGCACGACGATATGTTAAAAATATTTTGGCCGACGAATTATTCACGTTTGCAATTCGCCCACCTGGTGTGTCAAGCACGATTTCCGCATCCGACATAATACGCTCTTGTCCATCATTCAGCACTCCTAAAATTGAAAAATTCAACACAAATATATTAGATGCATACATTTAGCTTCCTAAGCATATTTTATACCGATATCGACTAAGGGTGGTCGATCCTTTCCTCGGCGATAGTAAATATAGCATTCTGTTGTTCTCATTGAGCCATAATTTAAATCGGCCGGCAAACCTGTAGGTGTATATTCCAACACTTCATGCCCTTCGGGCACATCTTCACCAAGTAGTGGAAAATATACACCAATGTCAGTGATGGGATCTATTGTGTTTGCTGCACGCAGATGTCCCGAATCGTTAAATATACTCTCCTGCAAACGTTGTGGCTTCTCGGGCATTCCAGCCACAACAAAATAATCAGCAATCCGTTTATCTTCCATGATGATCTACGAAAATAGAAAATAGGTACAATCAACCACTTGCAGAGTCAAAAATCGACTGTGCTCATATATGCAAGAGTGCAAAAGCTGTATATGTAATTGACCTATCCATTATTGTACGTATATAAATGAAAACAACTCTTAAAACTACCTAATGATGATTCAACGCTATTTCCTCTGCATACAATGCCCGCCTTATATCGGACGAAAATAAACTTGATCGCTTAGTGTCAGCCTGACAGAGTTAACAAAGAGGAAAACAAAACCAAAAAACTATCAACTAATCGTCTACAAAAAAAAAAACACTGAACAAATGAACAACAATAATATATGTAAATAGTTATGAATGCATGAATGAATTCTATGACTATATACAAAAAAAAAAAAAAAAAAAAAAATAAAGGAATTGCTTAACTCCGTCTAGCAGCCCTATCAACGAACTTGTTTCTCACCACACTGACGACAATGCACTGTATAAATTTCTTACACTTACTTTTCATCGCCTTTGTGTGATTCCTGATATTTCTAACACATATACGCACACTTCAGTAAATGTAAAATTCTTAGAAATTATTATTAGAAAACAATAAAATCTTTTTAATTGAATCCTCGTAGTAATTTTTTCTTGAACCGAATTTTATTCCATTTGACATAGTTGCCAACTCTTGTTAAATTAGAATGAAACAGATGATGTTTCTGAAATGATTTTGACGTTCTTCGTTTATACTGGCAATCGTTGATAAACATAGTACCAGTATTTTCTAAGGACCAACTATAATAAATATAAATAAACTATTGAAAATTTTTAGAACTTCATAATCCAAACCATTTTAATATTAAAATATTTGTAAAATGATAAACCGTATGTTGTGATACATTTACTGCATTGCTTTAATGGAAAATATAACATCGAAAAAATATTGTTAAAAATGGTATGCGACATCGTTGATAATTGCTACCATATATTTTTTATTGAGGTTTGAACGTCTCCAAAATACAGCAATTCAATAAAAATTCATAAACAAACCTTAGATTGCGGCTTTTGAAATGAATTACCTTTGTTTTTATATATTACCTTTGTAATGCACAGCATTTCGCAGACTTTCAAATATAATTTCAAACTTATCTTTATTCTACTTTAGCTAACCATGTACATAAATAAATATATACAATTAATTTAATTTTTGCCCCTTGGCAAATTAATCTCTTTTTTTGATTCTGTTTAATAAATCTTAAAAAATACACTTCAAGGTACGAGGAACTATTACATTTGATGCGAAAAAACTTAAAAAATATAAAAGTTTCTTATATCTAATGTTTTGTAATAACTATCTTCATTATTGTTAGAGATTTCCGCCATTTGGATGCTGCTCACTTTGTATTACATAAAGTCGAAATATCAACTGAATATTCTTCTTGTGTTGGGAATGATCTTTGCTGTTGTAGGTACTGTGTATATTGTACAAATTGTTGTTGTTGGAATTGTTGCAATTGTGGCTGAAACTGTTGTTGCAATTGTTGGTAAAACTGTTGTTGCGATTGTTGGGAAAATTGTTGTCGTTGCGAGTATTGGTAAAACTGTTGTTGTTGTTGCGGTTGTTGCAAGAACTGTTGTTGTTGTTGTTGCTGCGGCTGTTGCAAGAACCGTTGTTGTTGTTGTTGTTGTTGCAAGCACTGTTGTTGTTGCAAGCACTGTTGTTGTTGTTGTTGTTGTTGTTCCGATTGTTGCAAGAACTGTTGTTGTTGTTGTTGGTGCGGTCGCTGCAAGAACTGTTGCTGTTGGTGCGATTGTTGCAAGAATTGTTGTTGTTGTTGTGGTTGTGAAGGTTGTTGTTGTTGTGGTTGTGAAGTTTGTTGTTGTTGTGGTTGTGAAGGTTGTTGGTGTAGTGGTTGCTGAGGGTTTTGTTGTGGTTGCTGAGGAGGCGCTCGTTGTTGTTGTTGTGCCTCCTGATGTTGCAGTTGTTGTTGTTGCGGCTGTTGGAGGAACTGTTGTTGTTGTGGTTGCTGAGCAGGCCCTCCTTGTGGTTGCTGAGCAGGCCCTCCTTGTGGTTGCTGAGGGGGCCCTCGTTGTTGTTGTTGTGGTTCCCGAGGTTGCAGTTGTTGTTGTTGCGGCTGTTGGAGGAACTGTTGTTGTTGTTCCGGTTGTTTTAGGAACAGCCGAGAATGCGGAGGTCGTTGCTGTCGTTTCTCAGGCTGCCGCTTTTGTTGATTTTTTCTTTGTGGTTGCTGAGGGTGTTGTTGTTGTGGAACTTTTTGTTTTCGTTGTTGCAGCGGCTGTGGATTATTGAGTATTTGTCGTAATAGTGAGTCCCTATTCACATTACCATTCAAATGTTGAACATTTCCTATATGAAAAATATGATCATTTAAAATAATTTCAATTTGAAAAATCAATACCAAAGGTTTGAAAACAAAAAAATTGTGAGATTTAATCTTGCTTAAAAAAATTATTGAATTTTACATTGACTTCAAATGTAAACCACAAAATGAACTTTGTTGATATTCAGGGTGGTCATAGAGCATCCTTACATCGTCGGCATGGAATTTGCATCCAATAGTAATGTGTGTGTGGCACTTATAGCCTCCGAAGAGCCCTTTGGACGAGCTTCTCTTCTAATGTTGTTGCGCGTATTAATAAAGCGTGATCCATTTCGAGGTCCCCAACTTTTTCGAAGAAAAAAACACAGAAAATTCAAATTGAATGGGGAATGTCTATTATCATTTGAAAGAACATTCTTAGGCATTTATTTTTTGAAGATTATGTCTTTCAAATGTTGGCCGCGGCTACGTCTCAGATGGTCCATCCGTTGAGTGCAATCTTCGATGACTTGTTCTTGAACAAGCTGTATTTTGTACGCTTTCAATTTAAGATGAGGATTTAATAAGAAAATATGATTCGTGTACATCTTTATCCCAGCATGTGCTCATACTTACTATCCTACACACACACACACAAATATGAACACGAATCATATTCTCATTCTCATTTTAAATTGAAAGGGTACAAAATACAGCTTGTGCAAAAACAAGTCATCGAAAATTGGACTCAACGGATGGACCATCTGAGACGTAGCCGCGGCCAACATTTGAAAGACATAATCTTCAAAAAATAAATGCCAAAGAATGTTCTTTCAAATGATAATAAACATTCCCCATTCAATTTGAATTTTCAAATTGCTGACAGGTGAGTACTATTCGAAAGAAAAAATCTTTTCGATATCAAAATTTATATCTTAAATGGGGATTAAACCTTTGTCATACGACTCAGAAGGCCAACATACTACCCACTAAGCTACAGAGCCCATCATCCCAGAGTAATTTAATTTACAAATCGGATTAGAAACAATATTTTTGACAAATTCCCGTCAGATTCTGACAGTGATATTACTCTACAGCAACACTAAGTGTGACATGAAAAAACTTTGGATAAAAATGGGCCCGTATATAATAAGAAAAATCAGCGGTGTTCATTATACAGCTCAATTTAATTTTACGTTAAAAACAAGAACACATTTTCCATTGCAGTGATAAAAAATCGGTGCATTGGTTGTAGTAAGAGTAACCCCCAAAATATCAAATATAATGCTCCAGTCGAGAGGTCGTTTCATCTAAATTTAACTCATTTAGGAGCTCATTTGAAAGGCCGAAATCTGGATTGGCCCACTTCCGATTTGTTTTGCCCCAAAATATTTTCGGAAAAATTGAGAATAAGTCGAGAATAGCGCATTTTTCTGTAAATAATAATAATTACTATCCTATTTTGTAGGTGACTTAACTCTCACAATTAAAAAAATGGAGCTTCCCCTTGAAGGTTGAGTCGCCTCTCGATTTATGGGCTGTCAGCTGATATCCCGACGCGAGGGATAGATAATACATTCTATATCGTCAAGTACGTGAAAAACTCCCTTTATAACGGGTGAATTTGTTTTTCAAGTCGAATTGAACGCATTGATCCAACAGATTCGAATTTCTTTATTAGTAGCCGGAAGCCCTAAATTGGGAAAGGACCATTGTGATACCACCTCTTCCAGTACTGTCGTGCGTTCCATTTGTACAGAATTAGAAAGGACCTACTTATATTATCCGGTTTCGAAGGGCATAACTCTTGTGACTTCAGCTTTAATATAAAGCTCTTTGAAAACTGTTACTCCTGGAAGAGTCGCCGATTGCTTGCCGACAGATGGGCACTGATATTAAGGTTGCCACCTCATCCGGTGACCGAGCCCACCTACCTACTTCACACACAATGAGATCCTTCGATCCTACATTTTTATAAAGAAACTCCCCCAAACCCAATTCCCGCCCTTACGAGTAGTTTTTTTAATTCATCACCACTTTCGGTAACTATCGATACATGAAAAAAAAAACCAGACAGTACGTGAGTACGCACGGTTAGGCCCCTATTCACGATCGTTCGACTGGAGTATATAATACAAATTTCATTTTTATTGGAGAATTTTATTTGATATGAAATTGAGAAATCAAAATTTGTTGTCAAACATTTGAAACTATTACGTATGTCCATAATTGTTACCTGACACTCTCATTACACTTTTTGGTGGCACGATCAAGCGGTTGTTACTCTCATTATAATTATCAGTAGAAATTGCTCCAATAGTATGTTGCATACTAAAATTATGCATAGCCTCATGATTTTGTCCAGCATTTCCATTTGGTTCTGTTTGTACCTTCAAAAGATTGCTTATGCTAACACATTTGATCTTGGGTGCTTGGGTCGGAGCTTCCGGCTCTTGGTTCTTCTGCCGTGACACTTTCAGTTCTTCATTTATTACAACATCATCTTCATCGAGCATGATTACACTGTCATCACAGTTGTCGTCATCCGGTTGTTCCTGTTTTATATGTTGCTTTCCAAACGAGGTAACCTGCTCTCGTCCTTCCGCCTTTAGAGCAAATGGAAGGACGCTGATTACCGATATGCGATATCGTGATGCCAGTTCGCAATATATTTTTAATTTGCTGCCAGGATGCATACTCTGAAAGTGGTCTTCACATTGGCTCAGCTTTTTCAATGGCTGATTGCACAACTCACAAGCGTAGCGTAGCACCAGCTGGTGATATTGTTTAAGATGCAACAAAAATGTGTCTACGCTATGATTCTTTTTTTCGCACAAAAAACAACTGCCCAGAGTTGAGAAGGTTTTCTTATTCTCCGCAAAGGCTATGGCCAATGCGACACATGTAAGGTTCTCGTATCGCAAAAGAGTCAACACAGGAGCATCGCGCTCTTTGTGCAATGTGTTTATGTGGATAGAAAACTTAGTTCGATCATAATGATAAAACTTGCACACGCCACATATATACAAATTGGACTGATGTCGTTCAATATGATCGAAAATATCATCCCAATTGCTACTCACAACACTGAAACCGCAGGTATGACAATGAAACTGTTCACCATTTAGTACGTGATTCGTGCGAACATGATCGAACAATTCATATTTTTGTCGAGTTCGAAATGAGCACGACCTATTCAAACATCTCTTAAAAGAATCACGTTGAAATGTAAAGTTGGGAAAATCTTCCGTCCATGAGGATTCAGCCGGCTGTACAGTCCATTTGTTTTGGATTTTTTTTTGATCAATTTGTTCCAACAGCTGCTTTCGCTTCTCTAAGACGGTGTACAAGTCTGTTAGGAACTGCCAACGATCCGAGTACATCTTCTTATCAATGAGCACATTATACGAGTACCTGAGTTTAACCTCTATTCTCTCCATGAGGAACTCAGCAATTTCCCGATGTACATTTGCAGCATGAGTTCGTATTTGTGGCTCATCTCTGAATGTCTCACCACAAGAGAAGCACAAATACAGATGACGCAAATGTTGTCGAAAATGCTGCTCAAATTCGCTTAACGCTCTCTCCACAATTGGCTCTTTGGGACAATGCGGACAAATGGCGAGCAGACATTTGTGTCGTGACATCATATGGCGCGACCATAATTCATAAATGGAAAAGAAGCCACCACAATTCGTTTCTGGGCAACGGTATAGAATGTCTGGTGAAACACCCGTATTCTCAGTTAGTTTATGCAATAGTGTGCGCGCATAATCCTCTTGAATATCACATAAATTTTCACGACTGGGCTTTACATCGTCATTCATACTATCTAATGATTCACAAATGGCGGAAAGATCAGGATTCTCTTTCGATGCGTCCTCAGTTGATTCAATCGTCTTGAACGCCATTTTGAGATATTTCATGTCTATGCGCTTTACCAAATCAATCAAAGGTAAATTATGTACATTGTCCTAGAATAAATAAAATTTATTTAGTATTCAATATATGGTTTCCTCTCAATTACTAGCACTTACTTCTAGTCCCTCAGATGTCAAGATACGTTTGCAGGTATAAGGAATTTCATCTGGATGACTTAAGGCCATATGCTGTTCGATATCTTTTTCCGTGCCAAAATCTTGTGTGCAATAAATGCAGGCATATTGCATAGACTCGTAGTCTGTCGCTTTCTTATGAGCACGCAGCAAATGCGTCACCATGGCAAAGAATCCCTTCTTACAATCTGAAATTGCGATGCATACATGATACAGGCAAATATACCAAGTATAGCTATAATAGAATATTATGTGGTTTGTTGGACATGAATTTATGAAATGGCTCATTTTAAATAAGTAAAATTTTATAATATCTTTGTTGATAAGTAGCCTGTGCTTGGTTTGGCGAGACTTTCGGCTTGCCTCAAACCAGCGGTGTTATTCCATACGATTTTAGCCCAGTTTAGCTTCAAATAACGTGGTGCCAATAAATAGCTGGACAAAATATTTTGAAAATACATTCAATTATAGATAATGTTTCACTTTAATACTAAACCAGAGGATCATAACCTCCAATTTTTCTTAGTTTAGATTTAATTACTCGGACTATCGTCTGGACGACTCTCATGTCAATTTTTTCGCACGCAACAGCATTTTTGATTATTACAATTTGCCTCCCAACCTCCCTTGTACACTTTCCGACATAAAAATCTTCGATTGGTCTTGCCTTTGTGATGGTTGATAGATTTGCATGCTTCAGGATATAATTGGTGTTTTTTTTGTAACCAGTTTTTTTTTGTTGTACAATGAAAAAAAAATGTGGCACTTAAAGCCCCGAAGGGTTCTTTGGCTGAGCTTCTCTTCCAGTACTGTTGTGCGTGTTAAATTTTGAACAGTATTAAAAAGAACCTACTTATTTTAGCTGGTTCCGAACGGCAGCTCTTGCGACATCACTTTTTTGAGCTTTGTCACAGAGTTCTTTTAGAATCTTTTCCACGGCAAATTGTTTCTGCCGGAAGAACAATGTACAATGACTACTTGCTAAATCCGACCAAAATATTACAGCCTCAACAGAGTGGATTGTATTGATGAATTTTTTCAATTCAGTTCGGTTGGCCAAACTTTTGCGAACTGTTTCTTTGGAAATTCCGAAATTCCTATCCAACAGTCGATTTGAAGATGCAACTTTATTCACCGCCACCTTCTTCAATTTTCGGAAGCCAAAATTATGCAAAACATAACTTAAGCCTACAATTTTTTTTTAATTTGTTAATGTTGCTTTGCAGTAATACATTGCAACTTGTTCCTAAAGGCAACCCTTACAACTTTGACCATGAATTCTATTTCCAAATGCATCATTATTGTAATCGGTTTGCAAAATAGTGCACAATAGCACGCCAAAAAAAAAAAATCCAGGCGGCTGTTGAAATCGGCTTCACATTTTATAGAAGCACACCTTAGATTCAAATCTGATTTCGACAACGATTGAATCCTACACGATAATCCTGAGTATGTGCTTATTCAACGCCATCATTTAATATGCAACAAACCAATTACAATATACACACGCATCATACTTACGCGGACATTTCAGTTTTTTCACATTCTCCGATTTCATTTTAACAATGTGTGGAAATCTGAATTGTGTTGATAACCCTAAACCATCACATTCATAGGCAAATGTCTCACTGACAACATCTGAATGCGCATATCGATAGTGATTCAGGACATTACATGGCACACTACCACGATAGCAACACTGGGAGCATTGAAACCGACTACGGCGATGCCGCTTTAACACATGTACCACTAACATTTCTGGCGTAGTGCATTTGCCATCACCGTCCATCTGACAGTAGGCACAATCGAGAATACCCTTCGGCGGGAATTCACTATTATTATGATCGTCCAAATGACGCAACATTTCATTGTCCGATTCAGTGGAGAAAATACAATCAAGTGCCATACATTTTAATATGCCAAAGTAGGATGTGCCCTTCGGATAAGTTCTGTAGACTTGATGAGGATAATTCATACGATGGACTTTCTTGAGTGAAGTTTTCTTAGTAATTGCTGCATCTAGCTTGGCTATTTCTAACGATGCATTTGAACGTTCACTTTTATCACCATCATCAGCAGGAGCAGTAGTAACAGCAGCAGTAACAGCAGCAGGAACAGCAGCAGCAGTAGGAGCAGCAGCATGAACAGCAGCGGCAGTAGAAGCAGCAGCAGCAGGAACAGCAGAAGCAGTAGGACAATTATGTATTACTGTCATTGGCATTCGCAATGGCGCCGATGGCATGTTTGTGTCATTTTTACTCGATATATCATATAGAATATTTTCAAAATGTGGCTTTACGTCATCCTCTTCAGGAATATCATCATAGATTGGCTCATTACTGACGACAATTTCATCATCAATCGGTTCAGCCTTAACAACTGGTGCTGCAGCAGCATTATCAGTATCAGCAACAGCATCAGCATCATCGTTATCATTATTAATGGCAGCCAAAATGTACTTTTGAATACAACTATGATCGTTCTGTCGTTTGCCGTGTTGTTCTCGCAAATGTTTGAATACATTTGCCTCATTCAATTGCACAAAATTGCATATACGACAACAATGCAAATAGATTACTCTCAAATCGGATGAGTAAAGATACAATTGCGTTATACGCTTGTTGCGACAAGATTTCGAATGCAATTGGTGCGAACGAATGTCTTCGCGAAATGGCTTTTGTAATTTACACGACGAACACTGGAATGCATATTCACCAGTGTGTATTGAATAGTGCTTATGGAAATTCAAAAGCGTATCCACCACCAATTCTCTGCAAAAGGGACATTGTACTTCGTAAAGTGTACCTCGAGTTTTGCATTTGACCTGTGACAGTGTAGCGAAACGTGTATTCCGCTCTAGATCGTGTTGGACTGCAGTACTTAAGCGTGATACATACGATTCCGATTTGTGAGCTCGCACATAGTGATTCGTTAAATTGTTTGGTTTTGATTTGCACAGTACACAAAACTGTGTATTCTGTTCCATCATATTCGCATCGATATTTCGTCTTTTTTTCGATTTTTCCAATACCAATTGTTCGCCCGTGGGCTCTGGTTGCTCCGTCAAAACTCTAGTCTTGTTCTCTACCAGTTCGACATTCAACATACGCTGCTCATTTAATATTTCTGCTGTTGATTGCTGAGGCTGTCCTAAATGTTTAGCAATTTCGTCTGGAGTTATACGAGAAAGCAATACAATCGGTCGCTTATTAAGAGCCAATTCTTTAGCCTTTTCAAGTCGAAATTTATCAAAATCAAAAGTATCTGTATCGGAAGAAGACGATGCGTCATCAGGATTTGATCTTCTCGACACATCAGTGCTGATGTCAATCGTCTTTCGCCGTCTCTTGGCAACCCGTGATCTCATTTCTGACAATGATTTTCGACGATTCTTTACGACTGGTGCAGGCGCATCACATTCAACCGTCATATTTTGATCATCACCACAATATTGCACAGATATAATTTCGTCGTTGTTCTTTAATTGTTCAGTGATGGCATTTTGTGCGCTTATGCTACACCTACGCTTTCCAAGACTATTTTTTGGAATGTAATCTTGCAATTTGTTGAAACCCCTAACCGTACATTCTAATCCTTTCAGTTCCCGACTTGACAGCACGTGCCTAGGTTTGGATATTCGATTTTCCGTAGCCGGATCCTCTGAATCTTTCCTTCCAGTTAAGTCTTTGTTAGTTTCCTTTTCACATGGCTCTGATGTGTGTGGCGTACTGGTAGGTGGTACTTTCTCGGTCTCAGCACAATTTGGCTCGATAGCATCGGAACGCTTTTCTACATCAGCCTGCAGAGGCTTATCCTTTTTCTGCTTTTCACGTTCCTTCTCAGCCCTTTGACGTTTGTACTCGCCATAAGTTCTTGGCGCAGTCGTTGCTTGATGCGCTGCCACGGGAGGCGGAGATTGCCTATTATTGATAATAGTGTCTAAACGTGGTATTGAATTTGTCAAATTAGCAGCTGTCTCACGAGCCAACACCGTACACAACGGTGAGCTCTGTATCATTCGCAATTGCTTCAAGATACGCGGATCATTCAGATTAAGCTTGGGAATATTTTTGGGATAATTCACAACCGCAGGAGTTTGTGGCGGTGCCGCTATTGGTTGATATTTCTTGGGCTGTTGCTGCGTATGTATATTATTAAACTGGTAGTGTGGTACTTGTTGCGGTTCTGGCGCCGGTAGAAGTGGTTGTGGCGGTTGTGGCAGTAGCAATGGTTCTAACGGTTGTAATGGTAGTGGTTGCATGTATGAATCACTCAGTTCAGGTATAACATCTGATAATGCTTTTTTTGGTTCTGTACTTCTCCTTGTATAAATGCTACTACTATCTTCGTGAGTAGGCTCAATTTTATTACAAAACGATTTGTTATTTTCTAATTCACTTGGAGATGTTGAATTTTTAATGTATGTTTCTGCATTTACATTGGAAAGCAGAGATGTTAAATACTTTTCCAAATCAATTCCACTATGCATCTTTAGATTATCATAAATTTGAGTCAATTCATTTAGATTCATATCCGAAAAGCTATTATTTACAAGCGGGCTTGATGTTAATATGTTAATTTCCGCTGGTGGTGCATCATCTTTTGGGAGTTCTACTTTGTTTATCTTCGCATATTTAATATCATTTTCAATTGCGATAGAATTAGTAGTAGTGTTGGCTTTTTCATTTGATTGTGCCTCGTCGTCGGTTGACGATGAATCTATTACAATAGGACCGTTGGCATTGCCTTGTTGCGCCTCGCCACCATCACTATCATCGGAACATAAATTGACGGTAATGATATCCTCCAAAAATATATCCTTTATCTCACGAGGTACATCCTGGAATTTAAGATTTTCAAAAGTATTAATACAACTGCATAGATTTTTGCAATTACTTACATCATTTTCCAAAAGTAAATTTTTGTACTGTACGGTAATCGCTTTCTTTATCTGTTGAAAATCGTTGAGGGATAATCTAGCATAGATGTAAATATGTAAATATGTATGTCATAATTTATATATGGTAAAAATCATTCAATCATCATACTTCTTTTTGCACAAAATCCAATTTTTGACATAAATCATCTTCTGGTATTTCTCCTTATCTCGCTTCAGCAAGTAGTCAATAAATGGTACATATTTCCTTAAACTAGTAAACTTTTTTGCAGCTTTGTCATTCATATTGAACTGAAATTTAAAAAATTATTGTGATATTATATGATATGCCCAATTCTCAAACTCCTTCCAATTGACTAATTTATACAGGCCATTCCAATATTATAGTACATATGTGTAAGATTCCTCAAAATATAAACAGGCCCTCCTCTTCATTGCTTATTGTAGTAACTTTATTCGTTGTGCTTTGCCAGCGAACATGTTCACGACATTGCAGTAATATTTTTTTGCTTCTTTACTTTCTTTTTGTATTTGTATTTGTAATGTTTGCACGTTCCTTTGGGTCGGGTCATTGAATCCATTTATACCATGTATAAATATGATCGATCATTTAAATATATCACAACATTAAATGTTTACCATTAAACAAATCTTAATGAACCTTTTATTAACTCAAAACACTAACTAACAAAATAATTTTTTAATTTTTCAATAAAAGCAGATAGTACAAAATAAACGATTGAAAAATATAATAATTATATATGAAAGCTTTAAAAAAACCACAATAACACCAAATGACGTTTACTTGTGGAGACTTAAAAATGGCACACTATATCATGCAATAGCAATTACGCTTTAACCCTTTCAGTAGAACATTTTGAAAGATACATGGGAAAATTTTTACATTTAATTTTAAAATAAACAAATAACACAACTGTTTTCACAGAACAATAGTATAGTTATTTGGCCCAACTATAATAATAATATGTTCCCATATAGCAGAAAAACTTACAGTCAGGGACTAAAGTTTAAATACACCCCACAAATCTTAATTTTAACTCGTATAAAGCATTGCTGCGAAAATCTAAGTAAGCAGTTTTTTTGCAGTCTATCAGTAAGCAAACACAATAACAAAAAATTTGTATTTGTCGCATAGATAACTGTAAATTCATCAAAAACTCAAAAAATACGTTGGACAAAAGTTTAAATACAATACAAGAAAAAACGTGTTTTTGCAATTTCTTTGGACCGTTATATTTTTTTTTGCTTTCTTCACTTACGCATATTTATTCAGTATTATTAGTGATTTCATCGTTGTCGGTAGACTTGAAAGCAAAATAATGGGCAAAGGAAAACAAATAGAGTCTGGTGTTAAAGATTTAATAATTAAACACTTTAAAGGAAGCAAATCCTACCGTGATATAGGAAAAATTTTGAATTTGTCCTGTGCAAGTGTGCAAAACGTAATAAGAAAATATAAAACTTACAAAACAGTGGAAAATAGGCCCATAACTGGTAGACCAAAAAAACTTTCTCGCCGAGATGTAAACCTTATCCTAAGAGAAGTGGCCAAAATCCAAAAATAAGTGCGCCAAAGTTAGCCGGTAGTATTGCTGCGGTGACAGGCAAACATGTTCACCCAAAAACCGTACAAAGAGCTTTACGGTATAACGGCTATCGAAGCAGAGTTTCACGTAAAAAACCGCTTATTTCTGGAAAAAATAGACAACTTCGTCTGGATTTTGCAAACAAGTACAAGGATATGGATGAGGAATTTTGGCGAAGAGTCTTATTCACAGATGAATCTAAATTTAATATTTTTGGCAGCGATGGTCGCGCAAAAATTTGGCTCAAGCCCGGCACAGCACTTCAAACCAAAAATTTAATACCAACCGTTAAACATGGGGGCGGTAGTGTGATGGTTTGGGGAGCAATTGCAGCAGCTGGCGTGGGACACTTGGCTTTTATCGATGGAATAATGGACAAACACGTGTATAAAAGTATATTGGAACAAAATTTGCAGCCTTCTGTGGATAGCTTGGGTCTGGGAAGAAGTTGGATATTTCAACAAGACAACGACCCTAAGCATACCGCGCATTTGGTGAAGGACTGGTTGCTGTATTATGCTCCACGTCAGCTCTGTAGTCCTCCCCAATCACCGGACTTAAACCCAATTGAACACGCTTGGGAATTATTGGACCGAAAAATCAATCGCGCAGCTTTAAAGAACAAAGAATCCCTTAAAGAGGCTCTGAAAAAGGCCTGGTCAGAAATCAGCACATCCGAAACAGAAAATTTGGTTCTGTCTATGCCACGTCGTCTGCAGGCAGTCATTGAAGCTCAAGACGGACCTACCAAATATTAATTTAAGTTTAACGTTTTTTAATTAAGCTAAAATCAGCTAAAGAAAGAAAATTTTGTATTGTATTTAAACTTTTGTCCCATGTATTTTTTTAGTTTTTGATGAATTTTAAGTTATCTATGAAAAAAAGTGAATTGTTTTGGTTTTCGATATTGGTCATTATTCAACTAAACATAAACTGCATACTTACATTTGTGTTAAAATGCTTTATTTTTATTTAAAGCGATGTTTTATGGGTGTATTTAAACTTTAGTCCCTGTACATATTTCTAAAATTTCACAAAATAGAATCCACAGAAATTATTCCAAAGCGTGTGTTTCTTCGCACTAAATCGCACTTAACTGAGCAGTTTTGACAAATTTCAATGGAATGAATATCTGATAATATAAGCAGATCCGGCTTGCAATTGCCATGTTCAAACAAATTGCCATTCGAGACAGCAAATTGCATCAAGTTGGTTTTGTGATATTTCAACTTATAAATTCCCAACATGTTGCGTTGCTATGAGTTGTCAATTTTGTTTGTTTGACAACCATTTTTCATTTTTTCGTGATGCTCACAGTGGCAGCAGCAGCGTACTAGTTTGCATGACGACATTTTCAAAATGACTATAGCATAACATTACATTACAATGCCCACCACTAAAATATTGACATTCCTTTTTCAATGAAATTTGCCAAATGTTATGTAATGAACAATTGCGCGTCGAGACGTTGGGTTAGAAATTTTTTTTTGCAAATCAATAACAAAAACAAACCAAATACAATTATTTTTTTGCATTTGAGTATCGTGTCTATTACAATGTATGAATATACCGAAAGGTTTAATTCAGAATGCATAATGAAATTCAGATTTTTATTATTTTTAGATCTGTAGCTCGTTCCTTAACTCAATGGAGAACTTCTCTACTGCTGATGATGTATTTTATTCTAAACTGGCTTTCGCAATGTAAAGGGTTATCCATTTCGCAGTTTCAAAAGTATAGGGCTAGAATTCGACATCTGTCAAACTGAGTTGTTAAAACAATTTCTTCCTTTTTCAGTTCAAAGTCTGACATTTGCGAAAATGGATCGCTTAACTATCGCACAACGCATTAAAATTGTAAAAACCTACTACAAAAATGGTGATTCTGCCACAGCCACATATCGTGCTTTAAGAGGAGATTATGGTTTACATAATCGTCCAACTACGCAAACAATTGGCAAAATTGTGAAGAAATATGAAGAGACTGGATCGGTTACAGATATTGTAAGGCCTGTGCATCATCGTTTCGCTCGTACCACCGAAAATATCGCTGCTGTAAGTGAAAGTGTTGCCGAAGACCCGAATGTGCCGATTCCTCGTCGTTCACAGGAATTAGGACTGCCTTACGGCACATTATGGCGTATTTTGCATTTGGATCTACACCTACATCCATATAAAATCCAGCTCACACAACAACTGAAGCCAGCTGACCATTCACAACGTCGTAGATACGTCGAATGGGTGCTTGAACAACAGGCGGTGGACGGCGATTTTTCGAACATTTTCTTCAGCGACGAAGCACATTTCTCACTCGGTGGGTATGTTAACAAACAAAATTGTCGTATTTGGGGTTCTGAGAATCCTCAAGTAATTGAAGAGAGGCTACTACATCCACAAAAAGTCACTGCTTGGTGCGCTCTTTGACCGGAGGTGTGATTGGACCTTACTTCTTCGAAAACGACGATGGAACGACTGTCACCGTCAATTCGGAGCGTTATGGTCACATGATAACCGACTTTTTTTTGACTGCTATTGAAGAATACGACTTAGAGAATATGTGGTTTCAACAAGACGGTACCACATGCCACACAACTCGAGCGAATATGGCTTTATTGCAAGAGAAATTTTCTGGCCGCGTAATTTCTCGTCGTGGCGATATCAAGTGGCCACCAAGATCATGCGATTTGACACCGCTTGACTTTTTTTGTGGGGCTACGCGAAAGACCGTGATTATGCAGATAAACTTTTAACTCTTGAGCACCTAAAATCCAACATTCGTCACGTTATGGCTGAGATACCGCCCAATATGTGTCAAAAAGTGGTCGAAAATTACCTCAAAAGAATCGATGCTTGGAACAATTCGCTTGGTGGTCATTTAAATGCTGTAGTATTTCACACATAATGTCAACGTTCAAACTTTATAATAAAAAAGAAATATCATGATAAAAAATATTTTATATGTGTTTTATTTACATTTACTTTTGAAACCGCAAGATGGATAACCCTTTACCTTTGCTACAGAGTAGTTGAGAATATTTCTAGTAGAGAATTCAAAACTCTACTCTCCACACTCTTTCAGAAACAGTAGAGTAGAGAATGACGTCACTCTGACGCCATCTTCTCTACCAGTAGAGAAATAATCAGTCTTGAAGTGAAAGGTACGAGGGCGGATTTATAATGAAGCTACCCAAGTAGGAAAAAAACATTTTTTTTTCGCAAACCATTTATTTCTCAATATAGTCTCCTTTTACTTCGACACACTTAGTAAGACGATATTCCAACTTTTTTATACCATCTGAATAATACGATTTCGGGAACCCCTCAAAATACGCATTAGTTTCGGTAATCACTTCTTCGTTTGAGCTGCATCTTTTTCCTGCGAGCCATTTTTCAAGTTTGGAAACAGGAAAAAGTCACTAGGAGCTAAATCTGGACTATAAGGTGGATGATCAACCAATTCGAAATGTATTTCACGTAATTTAGCATCGTATCTAATGCTGTGTGATCCAGTGCGTTGTCTTGAAGAAATACCACTTTTTTCTTCTTTAAATGTGGTCGTTTTTTCTTGATTGCATCATTCAATTGATCCAATAATGCACGATAATACTTTCCTGTGATTGTGGATCCTCTTTCAAGATAATCGATAAGCAATATTCCAAGTGCATCCCAAAATACAGTGGCCATAACCTTGCCAGCCGATTTCACTGCATTCGCCTTGTTCGGAGCACTTCCACCAGCTTCCACCAGTTTCCACCCATTGTTTCGATTGATTTTTGGTTTCAGGTGTGTAGTAGTGGACCCACGTTTTGTCAACAGTTATTAATCGACGCCAAAAATCAACAGGATTACGCTTTATCATGTCCAAACACCGCTGTGAAGTGATCTCTCGAACTCGTTTTTGTTTGACACTGAGCAAACGCTGCACCCATCTTGCCGATAGCTTTTTCATATGCAAAACTTCATGCAAAATGTTGAACACACGTTCATATGAGATGTTTACCATTTCAACAATCTCACGCAACTTGACTCGGCGATCATTCATAACGATATCGAGGATTTTCTTGATATTTTCTTCAGTAACCACCTCTTTTGGCTTTCCTGTTGGTGGTATTGTTACAGTGCTTGTTCGGCCGCGTTTAAATTCAGCAATCTAATATTTTACCATGTAATCTGACGGAGCAGACTCACCGTAATGTTTATCGAGATTTTCTTGTGTCTCTTTTGCCCTTTTTCCTTTCATATAATAGTGTTTAATCACTGCACGAAATCGCTTTTTTCCATTTTTCAAGAAACACAAAAGTTGGTTACTTCAAACGACTACAATAAATAAACTAATCGATGAATTTGGTTGAAATTTTAACAGCTGACGTGTGACAGATCGCAATTTCAAAAAAAAAAAGTTTTTGTGTTTGTGCTGCCTTTTTCGTACTTAGATAGCTTCTTTATCAATCCGCCCTCGTATTTTCATCAGAGAATCCAAAAATGAGAGCGTAAAAATGGAAGAGAGCTGATAGATTGTGGTAGTAAAAGTTGTTTGTGATAATTGATTTTACTTTTGTTTTATATATAGACCAGACTGTATAGAAAATCTTGGCTGATGGATCGTTTTGCAACTCAACTCACATATTCATTGTCAACGACAGCTTCTACACATAACATGAAGCGATAATTTTATAGGTTATGCACCATTTGCAATATTGAACTCAGCAAGCACTGAAGTTGTTGTTTTGCCATGTATTTATTGATGCTAACTAAATACTGGTGGTCTGGTGGTGTTTTCGCAAGGTAACGTGTGAAACCTGCCTCAACCGAATGGGGCTAACGCAATCCTTGTTGAACTCATCGCAAGTCAACGCACAGGACGTCATGTAGTTTGTTCTGTGCGCTATGTTATGGCACCTTGATTTTTTAATAGGAGTCCACCGCGCAATGTCTTCCTAGCACTTGAAGAGAGGCGGCTGAAGTGAGTAGCGAAAACCTCCTCGGTTAGAGGTTGTATGTTAAGCTTGGCATCCACCACATAAAACCTCTCTCCCAATGGAAAATCTGAACAAATCTCGAATGTAGACTTCCCCCTTTTGTTGACGACCCGCGAAAACGCAATAAAGGCCACGTTTTACGGATATGCACCTGGGAACATTTTTTGCTATCAGCCTGGTTGGTTTGCGATGCAACCAAAGAAAGCTTCTCTCAGCGCCTGGAGAAATTTTATGACCGCCGCGATTTCAATGCCACGGTGGGCAAGGTAGGTACCTTTGTTCCAACTGTCGGAAAGTTCAGCCCAGAATACTTCCGATAACGGAATGAGGCTGACTGGCTTCGCCACAGCACCAAGCATAGCAATTAGTTGTACCACATTTCAACATCTCGACATCCATAAAACGACGTGGCTGTCTCCAGGTCAACGAACGAAAAACCAAATTGATCACGTGATAATTGACGGAAGGAATGCTTCCAACGCTACGGATGTGAAATCGATCGTTTTAAATCAAAAATCTCTTTTTAACCTAAGCAGTAAATTTAATTCATTAATTGTGTGATAAGAAAAAAAAAATCCGAATTAAAAATAATATCTTTGTCTTCAAGAGCTAAATAAACTTTTAGACGTCTGGACTCTTATTCTGTTCAAACAACAAAGCTTCCTATGTAGGCATTTTCCTCTACTAAGCCCTCAACTAATGCATAAAAGTAAATCCCAGTAGTAATTAGCGCCAAATTCGTCAAGAATGGATTTTAATATCCTTCGATGTCCATTGCATTGTTCAAACACAATTCTTTCGCAAAAAGTGCTTGTTTGTGAAAAATGCAATGGGATGTTTGCAAGCAACAAGCCATTTTTTAGTTCCAAGCATAACCTTCATAAACCTTATAAGAAATACGTAGTGGATTGTGTATTTCACAACTATGAGCAATATTGATATTTGTAGATATGTATGTATTTCATAATTATGAAAAATATGTAGCGAGACTAAATATGGATATGTGACAATTATTGGCTATATAATAGTGCGATTACTTAACACTTATCGTTAGCAGAGGATCAGCTGTTTCGATATATTGCATACAAATGCCATAAGAGCGATTAATCAAAACGGATTCGTAGGTTGCATAACATTGGAATCTAAAGAAATTAAATTTTTAACGAAGCTTATGTCAAAAAATTAGTCATTCTCTTTTCTCCCAGCCTTATTTCTGTTTTGTATTGTATCTAACTATCTCTTTCCTACTCATATAACATGTAGACTCAGCTATCCGTGTTGACTAGTCGCACTCCGATTTTTACAATACCTTACTTTACTTTCTGTTAGTATTGGCAACGTCGTTTGTAATATATGTGTGTTTTGTGCTTGTTGATAAATTATTCTTTGTTTTTTTGCATTTGTCTTTGCTCATTGTGTCTGCAAGAAAATTCAACATAAACAAACAAATTCTTTAAGGGGTTACACCACTGTAGAATTTTCAAAAAATGGAACAAATTTTTTTTATCTTAAATAGTCATTAATAGTCTCAAAAATAATATACTAAAGGATGGAAGGCGAGAAAAATGTCTAAGTGTCTGAATTTCGAGTTTTGCCGCAAGACGTCTTAGGTATTCTCCGAGCACCTTTAAAATTTAAACGCGTTTTTCTCGAAACCACTTTTTTTGAGCTGGTCAGAAACATAACTCGAACAAATCTTAACCGATTGATTTGAAAATGTTTATAATACATTTGAAATCGTTTTCTTCAGCAACGTACGTAGGGGTTTTTTGAAATTGTGCATATTTTTTTATTTATAAACAATTTTTTGACGATTTTTTAGGTGAAATTTCCAACTTTTTCTTCAAAGGGTCGCCATTTTACGAAAAATCAATTAATCCAAAAACCCCTACGTACGTCTCTTGCTATTGTAATATGGAATCAAAAAATATTCGGTTTTTTGTTCCAGATCGAAAATTGCGGGCGCTAGGTTTCCGGCCGTGCATCGCGGTGAAAAAAATGCATCAGCGGGGAAATGCTGCACAGCCGCCATTTTGTTTTTGAATCGCGCAACTTAATTGTTTTTTTTTTACTTCAAGATTGACATTAAAAAATACTTTTTACAGAATTTGAATATCTTTTGTTTGGCCTACGAAAATTCCCGAAATATGCCTTTTTATGTGCTCTACAGTGGTGTAACCCCTTAATGCAATTTTCTATTAATTAAAAATTCTGAAACTTTTACTTTTTCCTCGTTCGTTTCAAGCTCAAGAAGCGCGGTGAATGGCAGAGCCGCTAAATTTAAATAAATTGAAAAATGATTGTAAAAACCAAAGCTAGTACAAAATAATATCTTAAGCTCCATCGTCTTTGACTTTTACAACCGAAAATCGATTTTGGCCGGTCGTAGATAAATTCGCACAGTCACAACTGCTTTTCGCTAGCTAGCGCTAGTTTGGAATTCCATATTCTGTCTGTCCTCCAATACTTGGTCTCTCCACCGGACGTTAGGGTTTCCTCTTCATCAGCGTCCACCGAATAAAACACCTTCTTGGCTGAAGCTCGATATTATGGAACTATGCTTCTATTCACAACCACTTTCTAATGTACTTCAAATTTAACTAACTATTATGTTGGTCAACGGGTGTGTTGTGTTGATATGGCCATATCCAATATTGCCTCGCGACATATTTCGCATAATTTCACACAATCCATGTGTTGCGAACTAAAATATGAAATATGCATATATCCATATTTTGTCTCGCGACATATTGCCCGAAATTGTGAAATACATATTTATCATCCACATGCCACAATCCATATCAATATTACTTATAATTGTGGAACATTAAGTCAACTGTGTTGCAATTGAGTGTGAAACATACCAACAATGTTTAGACATACCATGATAATTAAAGTCACGTGGACTCACTACTCAAAAAGTTACTTTCTCAGACAATGGGTATATATATATACATACACGAGGTGTGAATCAATTGTGGATTGTATGTTATATGTTGGTATGTAGATAGATTTCGAAAAATTGTATATAAGCTGCCAGTTTACTGAAGGCAGACGCTTTTTGTGAGTTTACTTGAATAGTAAAGTGTAAATACTATGATCCTTACGAGGTTCTCCAGTATTAGTTTTAAGTTGAAAAGTGTAACACAGAAAATAAAGAATTAAAAGGACTAAAACAGAAAACTTTAGAAACTTTACCCGAGAGTGTTTTTGCTGGATTGAAAAGTTACTTTCCCGCACAATGAGTACATACGAACACACATTTAGTGTGGCTCGCCTCATGTGGATTATCATGGTAATTGTTTGCCAGTAATATTCTTCTGAATCAAGTTTATACCTAACAATGTGCTAAGGATCTTGGATGATCAAATTTATACAAGAGTTTCGGGTAGAATTGCCAACTCTGCTTTAAGAAACTTATAGAAACTTTACCCAAGAGTGTTCTTGCTGAGTTGAAAAGTTACTTTTCCGTACAATGAGTACATACAAACACACATTTAGTGTGGATCGATTGTGAATTTTAGATTGGTATGTGGGTAAATTTGTATTTCACAGTTATAAGAAATAAATCATGGATTATGTATTTCACAACTATGGGCAATATTGGTATGAGTATGAGCAAAATATGGATATTGTCCATATTTCTGCTCGCCACATGTGGATTATGATGGTAATTGTTTGTCAGTATTATTCGTATGAATCAAATTGGTTGTTTATTCCTAACAATGTGCTAGAGATCTTCGTTTGCCGTTTCTCCATCGATCTCTTTCTAGGCAGCATAACGTTGGAATCTATAGAAATTCGATTTTCATCAGAGCATATATCAATAACTGAGTCATTCTCTTTTCTCCCAGTCATATTTCTGTTTTGTGTTATATCTAGCTATCTCTTTCCTACTCATATAGCATGTAGACTGAGCTATCCGTGCTGAGCTATACATTACTTTACTTTCTGCTACCTTGCGTGTTGACTAATCGCACTATAGCCGATATGCACTACGCCGATAACTTACCGGCGGAGTATTGGCAACCTTGTTTGAAATATGTGTTTGTGTTTTTGTGCTTGTTGATAAATGCTTCTCTGTTTGCTTGCATTTGTTTCTTCTGCTCATTGTGCCTGCAAGAAAATTCAACATTAACAAAGATTTTTTATTGCAATTTTCTATTAATTAAAAATTCTGAAACTGTTAATTTTTCTCGTTCGAGCCGCTATTTAAATTTAAGTAAATTGAAAAATGATTGTAAAAACCAAAGCTAGTACCAAATAATATCTTAAGCTCCATCGTCTTTAACTTTTACAACCGAAAATCGATATTGGCCGCTTGTAGATAAATTCGCCCAGTCACAACTGCTTTTCGCTACCTGGCGCTAGTTTGAAACTCCATGTTCTGCCTGTCCTCCAAACTTGGCCTCTCCACCGGACGTTAGGGTTTCCTCTTCGTCAGCGTCCACTGAATAAAACACCTTCGTGGATGCAGCTCGATATTATGGAAATATGCTTCTATTCACAATCACTTTATAAATTACTTCAAATTTATCTAACGATTATGTTGGTCAACGTGTGTGTTGCGAGCCAAAATATGGACATATGCATATTTTGCCCTGCGACATTATTCTTATAATTGTGAAATACATACCCCCATACCAATATTCCTCAGAGTTGTGTAATACACAATCCATGACAAATTCCCCGTAATTGTAAAACGATAAAACATTGAGGCAAGTGAGTTGCAATTGAGTGTGAAAATGCTGACAAAGCAGTTCCCGCATAATTCGTAGTACGACATTTTGATCCTATATTACGTAACACAGCAGACGCTTTCGTCAGCATACTGAAATGTTTAGGCATAACATAATAACTGTAGATTGGTTTGTATTTCAAAATTGTGAGAAATATGTCATGGATTGGAAATTTTATAACTATATGTGATATTGGTATGGGTAGATATGTATTTCTTGTATATATGCATATGTCCATATTTTGGCTCACAACATCTTGATTCTTATGTTAATTGCTTACTAGTAATATTCGTTTGTATCACATAGGCCATCTATACCTAACAATGTGCCAGTGATCTTTGTTTGCTGTAACGGAGCATATGTCAAAAAATGAGTCATTATCTCTTCCCCTAGTCATATTTCTGTTTTGGGTTTTACTGTGTTTTACCTAGCTATCTCTTTCATACTCATATAGCATATAGGCTGAGCTGTCTGTGTTGACTAACCGCACTTCGTGTTTTACATTACATTACTTTCTGTTGCCTTGCGTGTTGTCTAATCGCACTATAACCTAAATGCACTATGTCGACAACTTACTGGCAGAGAGTATTAGCAACTTTGTTTGAAATATGTGTTTGTGTTTTTGTGCTTGTTGATAAATTCTTCTTTGTTTGCTTGTTTTTGTTTTTGATCATTGTGTCTGCAAGAAAAGCCAACATTAACAAAGATTTTTTCATTACAATTTTCTATTAATTAAAAATTTTTCCGCTTTTCTTAACTTTTTGAGGGTGTTCAACAGAAATGCACAAATGCTGCAAAAAATACCAGAAATCTATTTAGGGTGCACTCACTTCACGCAGTTTACCCAAATACCAGAGTCGCTGTGTATGTTCCTTATATAAATGTATAATGTAACTCAACTGTAGATAACGAGACGCCAACACGTATACCATTCGACAATAAATACGAGACTGATTTCAGCAATTAACAAATAATATGTATATAAATGTAAAATATATTCTTATACATAGTAGTTATTTAATTTAGTATTGTTCGATCATTGAATTGTATCAAAATTTAAATGAAACACTAATTTTAGATCAAATATTATTTATGAACAGATTTTGTTAAATTCTAATATTAGTACCTATGATTGGTTGACTTCAAATCGACTGAATACCGATGCACAATATTCATTCGTGACACTCCAATTATGATGAAATTAGAAGGTGGTGGTAAATAAACAGCTGCTTTGCCTTTTTCTTATTTTTTTATTCAGAAATTTAGTTTTTTATATATTTTATTAGTAATTAGAAAGGGTGGAAAGTGCTTATATATATTAGAATAATATGAAGAAACTTATAAATAAACATGACACCAACGTTTTGAATATTCGACTATGAATACATGGATAACGAGTTCAACGCTGAATTAGTGACATGTATACTTAATATCATCCATACATTTTTATATGGTCGGTATTGTTGTATTTTTTATTTATTCTGAGTTGTGTCAAAATTACAATGAAATTAATATTTGAAATAGTATAGCTTTTATTTATAAAAGCGATTTAGTTAATCAAATGATGATGATTTCAATGTGGTTGCCATTGACGAAGTATTACCACCTGAAACTAATGCGTCTTTACTTCAATTTATACAATCACAAGGTGAGGTTAAGAAATTTAAAAATGCTTCCTGGGTTGGGCGTAAAAATGTTTTCATGTAATCATGTTTTCTTCTTTTGTATTTGTATATATTGTATATTTGGGGGCTAGCGCTATCCTTGTTGAACTCATCGCAAGTCAACTCACTGGCTGTCATGTAGTTTGATCTGAGCGCTATGTGATGATACCTTTATTTGTTAATGAGGGGTAGTCATATAGCTTGCTATGCTTACTATGTGATGGCGCTTTCATTATTATTAATGGGGGCCCTCCATGTGGCGACCACTGGGCAACGTCTTCCTGGCACCCGCTGGGAGGCGGCTGAAGTGAGTGGCGAAAATCTCCTCGGTTAGAGGTTGTGCGTTAGGTTTGGGACCCGCCACATAAAAAAACCCCCCCAATGAAAAAAACAAATATGCCTCGGATAAGGACTACCGCTTTTGTTGATGACCCCCGCAAACGAAAAAAGGACAACGATTTACGGATATGCACCTGGAATGTCCGATCCCTTTATAGGGAGGGTGCCTCTATCCAGCTGGTTGATGTCCTCGAAAAATACAGAGCTGACATCACCGCTCTCCAGGAAATGCGATGGACAGGACAGGGCTGCTCCAAAAGAGCGTCCTGTGACATCTACTACAGTTGCCATGCTGAAAGGCACGAATTAGGATGTGGATTTTTGGTCAGCAAGAGACTACGACATCTTGTCTCACAGTTCACGCCTGTGAACGAACGGCTGGCCACAATCCGCATCAAGGCAAAATTTTTCAACATCAGCCTTATATGTGCCCACGCTCCGATGGATGAGAAGGTCAATGTGACCAAGGAGAGCTTCTTTCAGCGCCTCGAAGAAGCTTATGACCGCTGCCCCCGCCACGATATCAAAATCGTGCTTGGCGACTTTAATGCCAGGGTGGGCAAGGAAGGTACCTTCGGTCCAACTGTCGGAAAATTCTGCCTCCACCAGAACACCTCCGATAACGGAATGAGGCTGATCGACTTCGCCGCAGCACGAAACATGGTAATTGGTGGTACCAGATTCCAGCATCTCGACATCCACAAAGCGACATGGCTGTCTCCAGATCAACGTACAAGAAACCAAATTGATCATGTGGTGATTGACGGAAAGCATGCTTCCAGTGTGATGGACGTGAAATCGATCCGTGGTTCCAACATCGACTCGGATCACTACCTTGTTGCAGCTAAGGTGCGCACACGCCTATGTGTCGCAAATAACAAGAGAAGTCCCACACAGAGAAAGCTCGACGTCAGTAAGCTGCGATCACCAGAGACAGCAGATGCATTTTCCACTCTACTATCGGATCTGCTTATGCAGAACACTCCTCCACTTGATGATACATGCGCACGGTGGACACATATATCCCACTCCATGACTACTGCTGCCGAGGAGGTAATCGGCTACTACCGGCCTCTGAGGAATGAGTGGTATGATCAGGAGTGTCGCGACGCTACCGCAGAGAAAGACGCCGCCTACAGAAAAACCCTGTGTGCAGGCGCAACGCGAGCTGTTAAGGAGCGGTATAGAGAGAAAAGGAGTGCAGAGAGACGTCTTTTCAGGCGCAAGAAGAGGGAGTTGGAAAGACGCGAGTGTGAGGAGATAGAGATGTGTACCGACAAGAATGAGACTCGAAAATTCTTTGAAAAGATCAAGCGCCTGAGTGGAGGTTTAAATCCCGGAGCCTCTTCTTGTCGTGATGGAAATGGGAATCTGGTTACGGATGTCCAGAGTGTACTGAGCCTATGGAGGGAACACTTCTCCACGTTACTGAATGGCGATGCTACGAACAATTCCGCCAGTGGAGGAGTTTGCCCAATAACCCCAATTACAGATGATGGTGTTGATATTCCACCACCCGACTATGACGAGGTTGAAACGGCCATTTTAAGGCTGAAGAACAACAAAGCTGCAGGTGCTGATGGCCTGCCTGCCGAGTTGTTTAAGACCGGAGGCGATGAGCTGCTCACCCGCATGCACCAGCTCATAAGCAAAATATGGTCGGATGAAAGCATGCCTGATGATTGGAGGCTCAGTGTTCTCTGTCCTGTACATAAAAAAGGAGACCCCACAATTTGCACCAACTACCGTGGAATAAGTCTCCTGAGCATCGCATAAAGGTTCAATCGAGCGTACTGTGTGAAAGGTTGAAGCCTATGTTCAGCAACCTGATTGATTATAAAGCCGCTTTCGACAGTCCGGTAAGGGATTACCTCTACGCAACAATGTCTGAGTTCGGTATTCCTGCAAAGCTCATTCGACTTTGTAGAATGACACTGCATAACTCCCGTTGTGCAGTGAAATTGGGAAGGACCTCTCCGCACCGTTTAATACCGAACGGGGTTTCAGACAAGGTGATTCGTTATCGTGCGACTTCTTCAATCTTATTATGGAGAAAATAATACGAGCTGCTGATCTACGACATAATGGCACTATCTTCAACAAAAGTGTCATGCTGTTAGCGTATGCCGACGATATTGGCATTCTCAGAGTTGGAAAGAGAGTCGCGTCGGATGGGTCTCACGGTGAACGAGGACAAGACGAAGTATCTAGTGTCAACAAACAAAGAGTCCCGGCGTCTTGGACAGCACGTCACTGTTGACAACTACGCTTTTGAAGTAGTAAGGGACTTTGTCTATCTTGGAACCAGCATTAACAGCAGTAATGACGTCAGCTTGGAGATCATGCGAAGGATAACTCTTGCTAACAGGTGTTACTTTGGACTGAGTAAGCAATTGAGAAGTCGAGCCCTCTCTCGAAGAACGAAAACTACACTCTACAAGTCTCTCATCATGCCTGTCCTAACATATGGCGCTGAAGCCTGGACAATTTCCACCTCGGATGAGCGAATGCTTGGAGTTTTCGAGAGAAAAGTCCTACGCAAGATCTTTGGACTTATTTGCGTTGGTGGCGAGTACCGAATAAGGTACAACCATGAGCTGTATGCCGATATTGGCATAGTAAAGCGCATCAAAATCCAGCGGCTGCGCTGGCTAGGTCATGTCGAGCGAATGGAAGAACACGCTCCAGCTAAGAAGGTGTTATATTCGGAACCCGCTGGAGGACGACGCAGAAGAGGAAGACCAAACCTCAGGTGGAAAGACCAAGTACTGGAGAACCTGACGGCGCTTGGAGCTTCTAACTGGCGCCAGCTAGCGAAGAACAGAGATGGCTGGCGAAGCATGTTATTTTCGGCCTAAATCGATATTCGGTTGTTATGGCCACATAAGTAAGTAAGTAAGTATATATTTGCTGCTATTTGCTTTATAGCCGAAGCCCATAGAATACTTTGTTCCTTGCGTTAAAGCATATAACTGACAGCGACGGAAAAAACTGTGTAAGCTGGCCCAATCAATGCGTTTCACAACGGATACACTTCTAGTAGTTCATATGCAAATTTACTATTTCGTATTTATTTATGTATTTTATTTAAATGAAATATGTGTATATTTATTATACATTCAATAACTATTTGAACATCCATTTAATACAATAATTAATATCTTTTACATTTTATAATAGTTATTATTGTTAAAATGCAACCCTACTTCACTAAAGATAAAAGTTGGCATCTTTTATACTTTGCGTTGAAGGACACGGAGCATCACTTCATATAAATTCATGTATTTTAACTCAGCTGTCAATTGTGTATGACGGATTGGCGTATAAAAAGTATTCTATGGGCTGCGGATATTACTTCTGCTTCATTCGTGAGAGTATATATGTACATATATCTACTGTCTCGTATTGCTTTACCTTCTATTAGCATAGTATTATAATATAAGGCAGACGCGTTAGGGAGACTTCTCGTGAATGAAGTAGAACAAGCAATTAAAACAACAAATACATGGGAAAAGAAGTAGAAAAGAAAACAACAAACACACTAGTTTGTCACTATAAGAAGAGTTTCTGACCTTATTCCGCGGTCAAGAGGAATCTTTTACAATTGCTCTAGCTCTATTAATATACCTTTCACCATGGTATAACTCAAATATTATCGTAGTCCCCGTGGTTTTTCACTTTACCCACACCTATCCAATAATTAAAATTGGAAATTGGTTATAATGTTTACGTGCATTGTTGTATGAACGCACCAAACAAGTTATCGTGTCAAGGCCGTAAATCAATCAACATGTTATTGTTAACAACAAAATAAAAATGTCGAAAATAAACAGAATTGGAAAAAATACAAATTAATAACTGGGCTGTTTGAGTAAAATGAAAGTAATTACTCTTTATATAAATTAAGTATATCTGCAATGATTTAACGCATTACAAAACAACAGAGTTGCATTTCAAACCATATAATTTGCGTAAACTTTTACGAAGCGCGTAATATCTTTTTCATACAAATATATGACAGTTGATTTACGAGCGTGTAATTTTATAAGGTTTACGCGGGTTACGCGGCTTTTACACGATTGCATGAATTCCACCAGTATATTCCTATAAGAATAATACATGTATATTAGGATGGATTAAATTTTTTGTTCAAAAATATCGAGGGGAACAAAAGAAACTACCGATGGTTCTAATTATATTTATCCAAAAGATAATGTGCCAAGCTAAATAAGTATTATCCGAAGTCATCGCGGTCGATGATGATGTATAATATTTTGGGTAAGAAAAAGATCTGCGCACGATGCGTGCCGCTTATCACCACAATGTGCCTTATTCATCGTTAGTTGCACAACCAAGATTGCACTAAATCGGGTTTGAACTGGTTCCTCAGTCACCGTATTCGTCTTCCACCTGTTTCCCAACCTGAAGAGATGGCGCATTGGTAAGAGATTTTACTCAAATGAGTAACTCATAGCTGAAACTGTTCATATTGCACTATATTTTGTAAATATACGATGGGCAGTTAAGGTCAAATTGTGACGACTGTCCCCTTGCGCTTATAGGTCAAATACACCATGTTGTGACGCCGCAGATGGGCCTCCCCACTTACGTTGGAAACTAACCCGAACTTCGGATGACCCCAGCACGGCGAAGTCACGCATCAAATGAGCGCCGGGATGAGCCAATTTCCGGCAATCGATGGCCGAACCTTCACACAAGAAGTGAGTTATGGATTGCTCCTCATCGCCGTAGCTCTGGCAATAGTTATGTAAGTGCTGTGATGCCCAGTCTAATTGCATTTCCCTATCAGGCAATGCCGCACCTGTGTCTGTTGAACGTTAGTAAATGTTTTGCGGATTTTGTGTCAAGTGCTGGCCAGATTAGTCTAGTAGTTGCACACGAGTTTTTCAATTCCCATCTGCAATACGTTTTATGTATTACATGTAGCTTACACGTCGTCATTGGAACGTCAACACTCGCCTTATCAGAAAAAGTTTCCAACATTCTACCCTTCTAGCTATTCCGTGGTCTCATTTCTTGATATATCTCTGTACCTCTCGGCGCCGATATAAGGTGAATGTTGAACTGCTCGGGCATCTCGTTACGAGTTGTCTTACAATTAGGGGTTACTGATGAATTCCGGTAAACTGATTCTGGAGAGATTATTGTTGCTTGGCTTTCAGCGAAAATACCTATATCAACATGTGATCTAACATTACACCTCGAGCCACTCTCTGCATTTTCTTCGCGGAATTCCTGTGTACGGCCCTTTCGAGCAGACAATAATATTGAACACATCATCACAATGGATAACAGCTAAATACGTGTGCATTTTTTGTCCACAGCAAGAGAATGGATTTTCCGATTGCTATACCGATATTATTATACAATTTATATTTCCCTTTTAACCGAATGAATGTGTGTGCGTGAGATATCAGTGCTGATCAGTGTAGATTTAAGTGACACTGAATTCGTAGTTTGGACGCCATACCATACTATTTTAGTTCTTAAGCAAACGTCGGAATTGTTCGATTGTTTGTTTGCACCACATGTTTTCGCTTCTTTCTTTTTCCTCATATTTTATGGGTACGAATAATTATTGAACTCAATTGTTTGCGCCGTTCATCGCATATTGACTAATTTATCGTAAATTCTTTTGTCTACACCGGATGCCTTCTTCTTATGTTTATTTCTATGTCTCGCAACATACTATATATTGTATCAGTTAATCAATAACGACAGTCATGACAGATAACGACATCAAAAAAGGGGCGTTTCATTGCCTAAATATTTCCATTCTAATAATTAGTATCAAATACCAAAATGAGCCAATGATCCAAACAAACCATGGAAAGAGATATAATAAAAACATTTCACAAAATTGAAGACGATGTGGGTGTGGAAAAGTTTACATAACTGGGTGTACTTATAACAAATGACAACAGCGGCAGAGAGTGTATTCAAGATAGCCTTCTAGCAGCGACCAAAACGTACTATACCCACTTAAATCTGCTTAGGTCAAGACTACTCTCCAAAATATGTAAACTGACCATATGCAAAATATTAATACTACTACTTATGGCTCTGAAATATGGAGTATGACGGGTGCAGAAGAAGATACCTTGCGAATCTTTGAGAGGAAGATTCTGAGGAAAATATTTGGCTCAAAACGCATAGCAGGTGGGGAATATGCAATCAGAAATAATACAGATCTACTACAAATCATGCAAGGGGAAGACATAGTCAAACTTGAAAAATCACAGCGTCTTAGATTGTTCAAGTATGAGAATTGTGCGCCGGCGTATTGCGATTAGCAATATCACTAGGCAAATATGTGACGGCACATAGGTAGAGAATAACCCGGCAACCTTTCAAACAGTAATGAATTGGATTCTAAATAATTTAGCCAACACTTCTGGTGTACCTTCAAAGGATAATTTATTATTAAATGTTTTGTAAACAAAAGTATACCAATATTCGGGTTATTTTTGTAATTGCTACACTTTGTACTTGACCGATATAGTGTGATGTATACAAAAGTATACAGAAATAAACAAATGAAATAAATATAATGTTGTACATATAGGGTGCATATTAACGTGAATGTGTTTATAAGCACAGTAATTGCAATATATAAGTGTGTAATTGTGTAGCATTGTACGAATGTAATATGAGTGGTCTATATGGTACCACTTCAAAACGAACTGTAATACGAATTTTCAATTCAATGGGACCTCCCAAAAAAATTTAAACATACCATGTCAACTATAAAAAGAATATGAGTTTGTAGAAATGGTTAAGTATCCTAGACATACAAATTTAAATCACAACAGGAAAAAACAAATATTCAGAGGCTAAAAATAAATCATAAAACTAAACATTGTGAGGGGATGAAGAAATACAACAGTTTTTTTTTCTTAAATCATGTGATACTACAATACAATTGCAATTGGTCAAAAACTACAAATATCAAATTGACATTAGCTTTGTAGATGTAGACTCCAGTAGAATTGTGGTAAAAGTCAAAAACAGATGTTGATATAAATTTAAATTTCATTTCGAGGGTAAGAAAAAATGAGTACTAATCATCTTTCTAGAGACGAAAAGGGTACAACACTGAATTAGTGAAGGTTTCAATCTCTGAAATAATCCATATACCAAGTATATGATACAAGTAGTGATTTATTTTTTTAGTGATTTCAAATCTTTATTTTGGTACGTTAGGCGATGAAAGTCGAGAATGAATACAAAGCAAGAATAAAAAATATGACTAAGTCATGATGTAGAAATAATAAAAACTAAGCTTTCATTAATTTCAAGAAAATAAATCATTCAATTGGAAGAAATTATGAGCCAAAATATGGACACATTCATATTTTGCAATACATACACAATATGCAATTCATGCACAAACATTGCATATGATTGTGAAATCATGAACCTCATATTAATCCATACCAATAATGAGCGTAAAAATGCTGACAAAGCAGTTTCCAACACAATTCGTAATGCTATATTATATTATTATCCATAAAGCGAGAGAAACTTACCAGGCGCTAACGTCAGCATAATGCAACCGTTTAACAACATTACATATCATCCACCTTATGCCAAAACAATTAAACTACTAATATTATGTACACGAGACTATGCATCAAGGTGGGTCAAATAAACTAAATTTCAAAAGCCCACTTATGATCTGTCGATTCCGTCTGGCAATATGGGATAGCCTATTTTGTACATATGCGTTGCAATTGACGTTTTAGAAGTCACCCATATAATTAATATTTTATTATAGACTGGAGGGCATCGTAAGAATCGCAATATTTACAAATTAATCCTTTGGTACAGCTAAGAGAACTGATTTTATAGTAATTCAATTCAACTTATGTCTTACATATATTCTATTGACTTATATACAATTTTTCCTCGATCTTATATCCATTCATATGTTATATGTATGAATAGTACCGTTAGTCACGTGTGCAAATACTCACGTGTGCATCAACGTGAGTTTCGTTGGTGTGGTTGGCATGCCTGAATATGTGTGGTGTATGATTGTCAGTGCTGATATGTAGTGTAGTTGCATTATGTCTTCGCATAGTACAAAATAAAATATTGTATTACGAACTCTGTGGAAAAATATATTGTTAGCATTTTCATATTTGCCACATATTTTGACTCACAATAAAGGAATTTCAAACAATTTCAAAAATAAGACTTTTACCAATACCTAGCAATTTGTCCAGAATCAATATAACCCAATAATCTACTAAATAAATTAAAATCTAAAACTGTCTCAGTGAGTCTCAGGCAAATATAAAGTGTGTTTCAATAAGAGGTGTCATCAGTGAATGGATTGCGTTACCGAGCGATGTTGACGGGCTTTTTTCCCCCTGAAATTGATGGTCCATAGCATCAATGGATAGCAAACGGAGACACTTTACATACCGCTGCTGAAACAATACCTGTGTTGCGTAAAAATTTCTTGGACGTGTGATTTCTTGAAACAGAATGGTGGCCGAGATCGTGCAACTTAACACTATTCGACTTTTTCCTTTGGGACTACGTTAAAGATAAAGTCAACGCCAATGTTTCAGCAAATATTGAAGCACTGAAAGATATTAGAGCTGTTATTCGTGAGATACAAACTCAAATATGCGAAAATGTGATGTTAGATTTCATAAAAAAATGGCCATATGCAAGAGTCGCGGCGGATATTTGCCAGATATTGTGTACTTTGGATTAAAATAAAATTATCAGATTTTTTCACGAAAATATTGGGGTTTTTTTAATTTAAAATTACACCTCGTTCTTGTCCTTTAAAACGACTATTCACTTTTTCACTAAACAAATTTGATTCACCCTAATGTATATCCCTAAAAAAAAAGAAAATTTATATTTCAATTATTATTATTTGAAGAAATAAAGTGGTAAATCACCTTACTATTGCAAACTAGCAGCACTAGTAACAAGACCTTCGGCTCACTTATTCTGAAGTTAGATTAAATCAGTTAACATAAGAAACTTATTTTTTTTTTTTATGGATGCTGCCTTTACACTCTGTAGCTCTCCAAGTTGCAGAATGGGCAATTAGATGGAGGCTGACCTTTAAGTAGATAGCTGTGGGTGAGGATTGTGTACCCTATCGCAGCCGGATAAAAGCCCTCAACGTTGGAGGATGCGTCCACAGGAAGTTTGGGTTTGAGCGCTTATACAGTAATGTGCTAGAAGTGATGATGACAAGTAGACCATTCTTGAAGTCTTATGTTTCTTAAATAGGTGGATATCAATCGACGTTATCTTCTTTGAATATGGCGTTAAAATTGGATTTCATTTTATATTCTATACTGGGGATGGAGTGACATATAGTATACATAAATATGCACGTATGTAACCAAAATCCATTACAAAAATAAATGGTAATGTGACCTATGTGAATTCAATAAATAAAACATTCACACAATATACCAGCGGACCAATTTAATTTGTTCGCTTATCAAAATATCTAAGTCAGCAATTTGATTGTATATAATAATTCAGACTTCCATAAACAACAACAATAACGTAACATTCAAGAATAAACATTTATGTATTATGTACGAGTACAACCGCTATGATAATGTAAGCATAAACTTAAGTTTTATAAATTCAGAGTAAAGTGAAAAAGCTGGTGTGTCACACGCGCACACGCACCAATGTTATATGCTGCGGTTAGCTTTCCGCGATTCAAGTCTTCAATATTATATTTTTGTTCTTTCTCTCAATTATAATTTCAATTAAAATAAAAAGAAACATTCTGGTGATACCATTTCAAGTTCAATAAGTACAAAAAAAGCGATGGCATTGACTCGTCGAATGTTATGAGTGTGAAGCAAAATCTCTTTCATTCAATTTTCTAGTAGATCTTCGATTTGAACACATATTGATTAGAGCCCCTTCTTCAGTGCGATTTTAAGCTAGGTTTAAACTAAGTTTACGTAAATGATGTTTAAATTTAGATTTTGTTTAAACCTCCAAGCAGTTATTCAGTGACAGTTTAAGGCCGCCATATATTTGTAAGGAAACACTGTTTGCAAACAGCTGTTGTTTATTTATACTTTTGATTTCGTCGGTTCCTGAATTCAAAACGGCAATTTTTAAATGACAAATAGAGTTAAACTCGTACTGAAAACTGGCCCCAAGGTTCGCAAATACGAATGGAAAAATTATGCACACAATGAATTTGGTTTTGTTTTATTGATGACCATTTTTTCCGAAAAATTATCAACAATAAAATTAAGGGTGGGTGCCGTAGCTCAGTGGTTAGTGTGTTCGCCTTCTGATCTGTAGGTCGTGGTTCAATCCCCGGCTGATACATTACAAATTTTATATCGATAAGATTTTTCTTTCGAATGGTACCCACCTGTCGGCAAGCAATTGGCAATTCTTCCGACAGTAACAACTTGCCATGAAAAAGCTTCTAAAAGAACTCTGTGACAAAGCTCAGAAAAAGTGATGTCACAGGTGTTCTGCCGTTCGGAACCGGCTAAAATAAGTAGGTCCCTTCTAATACTGTCCAAATTTAAGACGCACAACAGTAATGGAAGAGAAGCTCTACCAATGAGCCCTTTGGGGATTTAAGTGCCACATATTTATTTATTTATTTATAAAATTAAGGTAAAATTTAAAGATATATAAAATATAGCCGCATTCTTTTGCACGCTAGTTGCAAAACAACACTGACTTATTTGCCGAACTGCATGCAAAGCAACAACAAAAATAAGCTACATCGTCTATTTTAACCGAGTTGAATTGAATTTGATTATATTTTAATCGACCTGAGTTATAGTGTTGGAAAGTAAAAAAACAACACTATTGTGAATAGACTACTGGAATGTGCTTGGGAAATTTCAACAACACGTCAAATTATTGTAAATATAAACAAAAATAAGCAAAATAAAGCAAGTGCAAATAAACATTTATTTTAAATAAACGAATATATTTACCACAGATTACGCAGAATTGTTTCTTTTTTGTTTTTATTTCGTTTATAAATTTCACGAACAACATATACCACCAACGTCGCTAAGTAACAAAAGGGAAATTATATTCAAGTAAAAGGGAATTTATGTGTGAGTTTATGTTCTTTTGCAACTCGTTTACAAAATTTCAAAGAAGTGAAAATTAGCTAAAACAAGTGTGTGTAAGTAAATGCTGTGCTATTGCCTGCTGTGGCAAACCGACATCATTCCACAATATTTTGTAAGCGAGTTGCAAAAGAATACCAACTCATAAAGTTGGATTTACTTGTCCACCAACGCTTTTCCTATCGAAAATTGTTAACAATTGTTGAAAGTTTTTTTTGTGGCGAACACACTTATTATTTTGTAAGTTGCTTCGAGAAAACATTCACAATAGAAAACAGCTGCCTTAATTCTCTTTAATTTTGAGAATTAACTCTAGAGCTAATTTTGTTATTCCCTCTTTCATTGATATTTTGACATATCGTAATTTTGACACTAGCTAAACATGTTTTGGCATATCATGTGATTGACATTAGAACAAATATTACGATTGCCCTACTTTGTTAATTATACTATAGCTACACATTGTTTGAAATAATATGTTATTTCATGTTTTGAAATAACAATCTTATATCATTTTAATTTTATTTGAAATAAATTGCCAGAATACCAGTTACTAGTATTGGTTACAAAATCGTGACAAACTTATGGTAATTTTTTGTTATCAAAATTTCAGAATGTTAATTATAACTTTCTTTGGCGCATTTGATATTACTACAATATTAAATTTTGTTTACCTTGATTTCTTATCTAAATATTTTCGAAATACAATCAAATAATACACCAACTTATTATTTCATAACGAAAATTACCGAATGAAGCGAAAATATAACGGTAAACAAAATATTTAATACCAAAAATTTACACATTTACACAAAACCACTCACGATTTAAAATAACGGCACACTCTAATAATGAAGCGGGAAGAGATCGGCACCATAAGATATATTTGACGAAAAATTTAAACAAATGAGTAATTTTTTTCCGTAATATTAATGTAAACGGTACTTTAACAAAAAAAATGTACATATGCAGAAACACTCACGACTTAAACAATTGCACACTTAAGCAATGAAGCAGACACACCGCCCGTTATTCCTTGCCGTATCACAATGAGGCAACAAACCGACACTAAACAGAAAACCAAATAACTGAACTAAAACAAAAATGATTACCAGTGTGGCTAGCGACTGCAGAGTGAAAAATGGTAGCAGACATAGGGGGATATTACACTATCAATGTTTTGTTATCAAATTGACGAGAGAGTAAAACCAGAATGTAATTGGCTACCAAACCAAGAATGATAGAAATGCAGATTGCGCTCTGAGTGAACAGTTATATTTTTTGGTTTGAGTTTGACAGCCAACTGTTCGTATGCACACGTCATAAACGAAGAGAACATTAACCGAAAAGGGCAAATAAATTTCTGTAATTCTTGTATTTATATAGTACGCGGTTACTTAAAACAATTTTGATTGAATAAAAGGTGATATTTATTAATGAAGTGTACAGTGTCGAGTTGAAATAACGATAGTTGCGACAAATCGTTGTAAAGAATTATTTTACCTTTCCGTGTGATCTGGATTTGGCATAAAAATGGATTAGTTTCTGCCGGCAATTAAGTCCTTTCAACCACAAAAATTGTGTGATTTGCAAGGACCATATCATAGATGATGATTTTATAAACCTCAAGCAATTTGAAATGGGTAAAATTTATTTATTTTATTAGCACAGCATTCGCATTTCTGAAATGTTCCTAATTTTCCAGGCTTTGCGTGAAAACTGAAATTGACGCGCGGTGTTGTGCCAACTGTCTGCCGAGTATCTGGTGGAACAGCGAGTGCAACGAAGAGAAAATAAGCACATCGTTGCTATGTTGTTGCATCAAGAAAGTTCGGAAATTGCAGTTAATGGTAACAAAAAATCGTTGGTTATTGTATGGAAATATTCAATTGTTTAAATTAACTTATTAACAGATCTCGGATTAGATTGTGTTGAAGTTGGCGACAATGTCATCATCAGGAGCCTGCACGGTGATCGAGGAAGATACAGGAAATTTGACCTTACAATTTGCTCCTGCGCAGACTTCAGAAGAAGCATTCCGCAAAGTGTATCGCCATGACGCTCTCATTTAAACACACGGAAAGGAAATAACATACCGCTCACAAGAAAAAAAGAAAATTCACTAAAATTGTAACTTAGTTTTTATTAATTCTTTTTCAATTCTAAATTAATTCTCTTTTAAATTATTGATATAGTTATTTAATTTTTTTTTAATATTTATACATGTATACATATGTGCACAATAAAACTTGTAATGAAAACACAAAACCACTTCGCGCTTTTATTTATATATTTTGATCCATAGCTTTTCCACCTAGGCAACTACAGGTCACTTTAGGTTACATACATATTTTCGCGGTATATTTATTTACTTGTTTCTTCTAATATTTTCCATAATAAAGTAATAAATATAGCTTATTTTACAATTTTATATAAACGTTCGCAGTTTTATTTATCTTTTGTATGGGATTTTGACACATCTTATTTGCCTACTATTCGTACTGTTTCGTTTATGACGTTACAGGGCGCAATCTGTATTTCTATCATTCTTATGCTGCAACTAGCCACCGACGTAGCGTACGTACGTACCATCATACGGTGACGTAGACGTTGCTCGGAGCGGAGAAAATCAATGCAATTTTGTATGTTCTTACGTACGGGCGGTACGTACGTACGCTACGTCGGTGGCTAGTTGCAGCATTACTACCAAACATTGAAAGTGTTATATACCATGGTCCCATTATTACAGATCACGTAATTACGAATTTCTGTATTTGTAATTCAATTTTAGAAAAAGTTTGTTTGTTCTGATAACGTTGTGCTTTTAAAATTCTTTGTTTTGTTTACATTTCATTCTTCTTTCACATTATCGTGGTGATTCGTTACCGATTTGGCGATTGTAAACCACTTTTTATCACGAAAACCATATTCTATAAATACTTTTTGTTAATTTTCAAACAATTTACTTATTTTTTTTTATAAATAAATACCATTCATTAACGCACTCAACCACAGCACTTTCTTTTTGTTTTCTTCCTTCATACCAAACAAACATGGTGCTAAAAGTTAAATTAAGTTCTTATTTTACAGGAAGAGACTGTTGCGTTTCTAATGGTGGGAAAAATTATATAGCTTAGACGATTTATATTTTGAAACTTTAGATAATGTAAGTATGAACAAATCCTGTAAGTGATTTAACAAATTTTACCCGAATTCAATTGTTATTTTACAGGCAAAGGCTGTTGTTTTTTGTGAAATTTATGCTATAAGAATGTTTTGTTTTTTTTGTGTCGAATACTCTTTCGAATTAAACATTTAAATAAGTTAGAATAACCAATAAATTATTGACTTTTTTTATTTCAAAATAACATATTACCATGTTGATCATAATGATAGAAAATTTCAGGTTTTGTGAATTTTGTTAAGGGTTAAAATATGCCAATCGTTTACTGTAAGGTTTTTTTTATACCCTTATAACGAATGGTAACTCTATCTAGTTGTGTTACCTCTCTGTTAAGTAATTGTTAATTAACAGTTGCCTTCGCGCATTGAAATAAAAGCAGCTGATTTCTTCGATTGGCATTAGAGAGCTACAGGAATGTATTTGTATACATCTTCAAAACACTCCATTCATATTCGGATATAATGCTTCTTTCATTCTCTCTAAGCAGATATGAATTAGTATGAATAAAATGAAAGAGACTGGGATGGAGTGGGTATTTTCTTTTCATATAATGAAGAGAATCTCAACATTTGCGAATGGAAGTAAAGTATTTGAGAATACATCAAATATTAATTTTGACTTTCTATGTTACAATTCAACACATACATCATCATACAAGCAAAAAATGTAATAGATAAGGGAACATGACGTGGAAAGACGTAGTAATATAAAACATTAGTGTCTTTCATGTAAAGCAACAAAAATTATAATGTACAATATGCGTGGCAAATTTTACAGCGCAGAACGTTATTTAGGCGCAAGGCCAATTCGTTGCAATTCGCAACTTCGAATCATGTCAGCCAATTTTCTCCGCGTTACACATCTGACTATTTAACAGGAAATAAGGATAATGGAGACAAATAGGTTGGCCCAAACGCGTTGCTGCCAGATGGTAATTCTCATAAAAAATTCTGTTCGCTCTGCAACACAATGTTGCACTGAATTTGTAAAATTATTTGTGCAATTATACTGTGGAAGATTGTCCTCAAAACAAAATCTAATTTGAAAATAAGAAAATAATAGAAAAAATTCTAGTAGTTTGGGGTCGATCAAATTATACCCTGCGATCCGAGGGGCTGGGAGCCACAATATTAAAAGAAGTGGCTGTGGCTTGCTTCTTTTATGCCAGCTTATTTCCGACTATCATATTAGTGTCTATTATGGTTGTTCTACACAGAAGATTGCAGAAATTACAGCTGTTTCAATTTAAAAGAAATATAGGCACTTTGTGTGGGAGCTGCTCTAAACAGTGGGTGTGGCTGGTAGCATTTCGGTAGGCTAGTCGTTTTGAATGCTCGGTGTGGCCGAGGCAGCTGACCGACCATTCCCATTATCAATCCGAGCCCTTGAATCATAGGTTACTTATGCCAAATTTTGTTAAAATAGCTCAATTTTTGCTCAAGTTATCGTGCGAACCAGCCATGTGACAGAGGGACTGATGGACATAGTTTAATCGAAAATTTAAGCGACGCTGATCACGAATCACAAAAGACTAATCTAATAGCCTAGACAGACGGCAGCCTAATTTCGGATTACCGAGTTAATTCGAATTAACGCGGGCATTAACTGCAGCTAATCCGCATAAACTCTATGAGTTAATTCTCAAAATAAAAGAGGATTAGGGCAATTTGTGATGGCAACACTGCTGAAAATTGTCTATTGTGAATTTTTCTCCATCCATTTTACAAAATATTAGGTGTGTTCGCTAACAAGAATCTTTCAACAATTGTTTACAGTTTTCAACATGAAAAGTGTTGGCGAACAAATAAATCCAGCTGTCAATTACGAACGGTGAATGTAAATTTACAAGTTTCTGATAGTTTTCAGTTCACGTACTTCTTGTAGATTTTCTCATATCGAGTGATAGACGACAGAAATTGATAGTGATAGTAATGTAAGTGGACAGACCTAATAAAACAGCAATCAGCTGTTTAGTTAATCCGCAATACTGCCGTCTGTCAGGTTATTATTTTATTCGGATTAAGAGCGCCGGTAATCCGGAATTAGGCTGCCGTCTGTCTAGACTATAACCTCAAAAACGCTAAATTGGCAACACTGCTTCTCAGGCAACTCAAGCAGCTTGAATACGAAAAAGAAGATGAAGCACGATGGAAAAATTTGTAATTTCGAGGGGATACTCCAAGTTACTTAAAAAAAGTAAATCGAGTTTTTTTTTTCTAAATAATACTAAATGGACTCAATGCAGTTTTTAAACAAAAAAACAGTAATTTGCTCCGTTAATTTTCTCAATATCTAATAATGTCCACTTCAAGTATATTCCTAATTTATTTTAAACGACAATGCATAATTGACTTTCCATTTTATGGCAAAGGCGCAAATTATGTTAGATCAACTCAAGAAAATGGTATAGTCTGATTCCAGAATATTCTGTACCTATGTGCTAATGGCCGTATTCGGAGCTAACGGTCTGTACTACGCAGTACCGTATGTCCTGACTGACTGATAATTAACAAAATTCCTTTCTGAAATGGAGCTAATATTATGTTGATGGGAAGTATTAAGGTTCGTATTACACTGAGCTAACGCCTTGGCTTGCTGAAGTCAATTTTAGAATTAAGAATGCTTGCAATCAATAAATAACTGCAAACAATTAACCGATTCTAAATCTTTGCCATTCGCATTCCATTTGAAACAGACTCATTTACAAATGCATTAAGGAGGATTTTCATAAAAATTGAAAAGAAAAATGAATTTCGTGTGCTCAATAAATACTAATTTATGAGCAAAAAATCATCAAAGAGCTAAACATAGAAATAATTATTGAGTATTCCATTGGTTCTTTCAATTATAAAGAATGATTCATTTAAAGGTACATATGTTTTACAGTCGGAATTTTGTGATTTATTGAGCTGTTATCAAATTGTTATGGTATTTTTGTATAGTATTGTTCAATAGTTCATCATGGAAAAACATAGCCAGGAACAGCGTCTAGAAATTATTTATATGTATTACGAAGAAGAAAATATAGCGACGATGGTGGGAGTGTACACGATGTTTGAAAGTTTGAAGAAGATCTACCATTTTCGATAAAAATTCAGTTCATTTTTGGCTTAACGGTTACGCCAGGAAGCAAAATTGAAGAGCAATGTGAAGAATATCAAGAGTTCCCATTACATTCAGACATTCGGTTCAGTTTATAGAATGTTTGGATTCTCGGCTTTCTAAAAAAATGTCGTCGACACAAACTATAACTTTAAAATGCGCCTGAAATTAAAGCCGGTGAACTCGATGATATTTGATTTTAATAAAACGGTGCTACTTGCCGTACAGCCCATGAAACCATGGTAATATTATGAGAACAATTCAATGAACACTATTCAATATTTATTTACGAGTTTACCTCTTTTTCAGGAATATATATTTTAAAAATCTGCCAGGAACATATCAATTAAAGTCACAAAAGGAAAAGTTATGTTATGAACAATAAATTCAACTTTTCTGACGGTTGCACTTGTTTCGAATCAAATTAAATTTTTGATTATCACAAATTGGACTTATTCGATTCTTCTAAATTGAATTTTCACATACTCATTCTTTTTTATATTTCAACATTAATTTCAATGAAAAAATGTTTATTGAAAATTTAAACGAATAAAGTAAAGCAAATTTTAGAATATCGATACATAAGTTGCGCGAAATATTACCCAAATTCGAAATTTAAAGGAGAGAAACGGTTTCCTATGAATTACCTTAACTTTTCCGATAATTTAGAATTGCAAATTTTATCAAAAATGGTATTGCATAAAAACAGTTTATGATAACTGGAACAACTACTTAATACTGATCGATATACAGTGGCTCACAGCTTATTTCGTACAGTGTATATATTTTTATGTACATGGCTGTAACATCGAAACTAAAAAACTTATCAATAAGTTTTGAATGTAGATGTCTATGTATGTGTTTAGTAAACCTAATAAGAAAACGGGGAACCCCAAAAATTGTTCTTTTTGTCATGCAAGAGAGAAAAACTATTGATCAGCTGATTTTCAGCTCACATCTTATTTCGTACACAAACTTCAATGTAAGTAAGTTTCATTCTGCCGCGCAGTTACAAAGTTTTTTTGAATTGTATGAGTTTTTGGACCTTTTTAACTATTATAACAATTTTTATTATTATTATTTTAAATAGTTAAAGTGCTGTAAATTAAACATTTAGCGTTATGGGTCGTCGTACAACGATGGAACAGCGTAAACTGGTAATTAACCATTTTAGGAAAGGTCAGAGTGTGCGAAAAATTGCTGAAATGACAAATTTAAGTGCCTGAACTGTCCAATACATCATTCAACGCTTCGTTTGCGAAAATCGGTTGGAGAACAAGGGCAGAGAAGCACCTAATAAGATTTTCAACGCTTCAGACGAGCGTTATATTGTACGAAAAATTAAGAAAAATCCAAAGTTATCCGCTCCGAAGTTGGCTGCAGAGGTTCAGCGTGAAATAGGAAAATCATCCAGTGCTGAAACTGTCCGACGTGTGCTGCGCAATCATGACTTGAACGGTCGAGTAGCCCGAAAGAAACCATTCATTTCGAAAATGAATATACAACGCCGACTTGACTTCGCCAAAGAGCATATTATTAATACTCCTGCGTTCTGGAATACCGTTATTTTCGCGGATGAGTCTAAGTTTAATATTTTTGGCTCGGACGGAATGTCATATGTTTGGCGTAAAGCGAATACCGAGCTAAACAAGGAGAACCTTAAGCCCACAGTGAAGCATGGTGGCGGTAGCGTGATGGTTTGGGCCTGTATGTCAGCAGCCGGAGTAGGTGAATTGGTTTTTATTGAGGAAACAATGGACAAAATGAAGTACCTCGAGATTCTGAAAAACAATTTACTTCAAAGCGCAGACAAACTGGGTTTGCGGGAAGAATTTCGGTACTACCAAGATAATGACCCAAAACATAAATCTGGGATTGTGCAATCTTGGCTTATTTGGAACTGCCCACACTTGATGTCTCCACCACCACAGTCACCTGACATGAATGTGATTGAAAATCTTTGGTCTATTTTGGACAATAAAATAAGAACACACAAGATTTCTAATAAGCAAGACCTAAAGAAGGTACTGATGGAAGAATGGAAAAAAATCACACCAGACATCACTCAAAAATTGGTGGATTCAATGCCAAATAGACTCCAGGCTGTCATTAACGCTAAGGGATGTCAACTAAATATTAAAATCAACTTACTTTGTTTTTAGTTTGAACTTAAAGAGACTGTACGAAATAAGCTGTGACATGAATTTTCCTATTTTTTTCTTATTTTATTTTTTTATAGTGTCAAACACTAAAATTTTGAAAAAGTAAATTTTGGAAAATAAAAAACAAACCTTCCTTTCTAAAATGGCATTTATATTTTGTTCAAATTTTTGCTATATTAGGAATTACGACTGCAGCAATTTTTAAACTGTCACTGTACGAAATAAGCTGGGAGCCACTGTATGTCACAACATCACTAAACCAATTAGTATGATACATACAGTGGCTCACAGCTTATTTCGTACAGTGTATATATTTTTATGTACATGGCTGTAACATCGAAACTAAAAAACTTATCAATAAGTTTTGAATGTAGATGTCTATGTATGTGTTTAGTAAACCTAATAAGAAAACGGGGAACCCCAAAAATTGTTCTTTTTGTCATGCAAGAGAGAAAAACTATTGATCAGCTGATTTTCAGCTCACATCTTATTTCGTACACAAACTTCAATGTAAGTAAGTTTCATTCTGCCGCGCAGTTACAAAGTTTTTTTGAATTGTATGAGTTTTTGGACCTTTTTAACTATTATAACAATTTTTATTATTATTATTTTAAATAGTTAAAGTGCTGTAAATTAAACATTTAGCGTTATGGGTCGTCGTACAACGATGGAACAGCGTAAACTGGTAATTAACCATTTTAGGAAAGGTCAGAGTGTGCGAAAAATTGCTGAAATGACAAATTTAAGTGCCTCAACTGTCCAATACATCATTCAACGCTTCGTTCGCGAAAATCGGTTGGAGAACAAGGGCAGAGAAGCACCTAATAAGATTTTCAACGCTTCAGACGAGCGTTATATTGTACGAAAAATTAAGAAAAATCCAAAGTTATCCGCTCCGAAGTTGACTGCAGAGGTTCAGCGTGAAATAGGAAAATCATCCAGTGCTGAAACTGTCCGACGTGTGCTGCGCAATCATGACTTGAACGGTCGAGTAGCCCGAAAGAAACCATTCATTTCGAAAATGAATATACAACGCCGACTTGACTTCGCCAAAGAGCATATTATTAATACTCCTGCGTTCTGGAATACCGTTATTTTCGCGGATGAGTCTAAGTTTAATATTTTTGGCTCGGACGGAATGTCATATGTTTGGCGTAAAGCGAATACCGAGCTAAACAAGGAGAACCTTAAGCCCACAGTGAAGCATGGTGGCGGTAGCGTGATGGTTTGGGCCTGTATGTCAGCAGCCGGAGTAGGTGAATTGGTTTTTATTGAGGAAACAATGGACAAAATGAAGTACCTCGAGATTCTGAAAAACAATTTACTTCAAAGTGCAGACAAACTGGGTTTGCGGGAAGAATTTCGGTACTACCAAGATAATGACCCAAAACATAAATCTGGGATTGTGCAATCTTGGCTTATTTGGAACTGCCCACACTTGATGTCTCCACCACCACAGTCACCTGACATGAATGTGATTGAAAATCTTTGGTCTATTTTGGACAATAAAATAAGAACACACAAGATTTCTAATAAGCAAGACCTAAAGAAGGTACTGATGGAAGAATGGAAAAAAATCACACCAGACATCACTCAAAAATTGGTGGATTCAATGCCAAATAGACTCCAGGCTGTCATTAACGCTAAGGGATGTCAACTAAATATTAAAATCAACTTACTTTGTTTTTAGTTTGAACTTAAAGAGACTGTACGAAATAAGCTGTGACATGAATTTTCCTATTTTTTTCTTATTTTATTTTTTTATAGTGTCAAACACTAAAATTTTGAAAAACTAAATTTTGGAAAATAAAAAACAAACCTTCCTTTCTAAAATGGCATTTATATTTTGTTCAAATTTTTGCTATATTAGGAATTACGACTGCAGCAATTTTTAAACTGTCACTGTACGAAATAAGCTGGGAGCCACTGTACATAAGTACGTTATAATGTATAGAAATTAACCACGAAATGGTCGGGTATCGCAATTACCTACTATAATAACTATGAGAAGACGCCAAGCATAAAAAACGAAATAAAAAAATTACCGTTTCTGAAAAATAATTTTTCTCACATTAAAAAATGAGAGTAAAAGAGAAAAAAAATACATATTATATTTATTTGACCATACAACAAAAACAAAAATGAACCAAACGAGAAAGGAGAAGAGATAAATTTTGCAAACGATACAACCGTTTATATTCCATATTTCTTTTACTCCTATTCTTTCATTATATTTTAAAATATTCGAGTATATTAAAATTTTTATATGCATTAACATTTCTAAGTTATTTTTATTTTTTTTTAGAATTTGGAGTTTAAGAGAACAAATTACATTTTTATAAAATAAAGATTTTGCATTAATAAGATATTTAGATTATATCTAGTACTTGCTTGGAGGTTGGAGAATATTTTCCTCATATCGAATTGCCAACCAAATATGTTTTGCGGATTTTTGTACCCCATATATTATTCTATAATCAACGTAGATGTTTACAATAAAGTATTTCATATGGAAAATCATACTATTATCATCAAACAAATACATGATTATCTGCTTTATCCTAAACAAGCAACACAACCAAGAATTATAGAAATAAAGATTGCACCCTGTGACGTCATAATCGAAACAACAGGCAAATAAGAAGTGTCAAAATCCCATACAAAAGGTAAACAAAACTGCGAACATTTATATAAAATTGATTTTACAATTTATTACTTAATTATGAAAACTATTAGAAGAAACAAGTAAATAAATATACCAGGAAAATATGTACGAGGGCGGATTTATAAAGAAGCTACCTAAGTACGAAAAAGGCAGTACAAACACAAAACCTTTTTTTTGTTTTGAAATTCCGATCTGTCAAACGTCAGCTGTTCACCCAAATTCATCGATTAGTTTATTTGTTGTAGTCGTTTGAAGTAACCAACTTTTGTGTTTCTTGAAAAATGGAAAAAAGCGAATTTCGTGCAGTGATTAAACACTATTATTTGAAAGAGAAAACGGCGAAGGAGACAAAAGAAAAGCTCGATAAACATTACGGTGAGTCTGCTCCGTCAGATTACATGGTAAAATATTGCATTGCTGATTTTAAACGCGGCCGAACAAGCACTGTAACAATATCATCAACAGGAAGGCCAAAAGAGGTGGTTACTGAAGAAAATATCAAGAAAATCCTCGATATCGTTATGAATGATCACCGAGTCAAGTTGCGTGAGATTGTTGAAATGGTAAATATCTCATATGAACGTGTGTTCAACATTTTGCATGAAGATTTGCATATGAAAAAGCTATCGGCAAGATGGGTGCCGCATTTGCTCAGTGTCGAACAAAAACGAGTTCGAGAGACCACTTTACAGCGGTGTTTGGACATGATAAAGCGTAATCCTGTTGATTTTTGGCGTCGACAAAACAAACCAACCTGAAACCAAAAATCAATCGAAACAATGGGTGGAAGCTGGTGGAAGTGCTCCGAACAAGGCGAAGGCAGTGAAATCGGCTGGCAAGGTTATGGCCACTTTATTTTGGGATGCACTTGGAATATTGCTTATCGATTATCTTGAAAGAGGATCCACAATCACAGGAAATTATTATCGTGCATTATTGGATCAATTGAATGATGCAATCAAGAAAAAACGACCACATTTAAAGAAGAAAAAAGTGGTATTTCTTCAAGACAACGCACCGGATCACACAGCATTAGATACGATGCTAAAATTACGTGAAATACATTTTGAATTGGTTGATCATCCACCTTATAGTCCAGATTTAGCTCCTAGTGACTTTTTCCTGTTTCCAAAATTGAAAAAATGGCTCGCAGGAAAAAGATTCAGCTCAAACGAAGAAGTAATTACCGAAACTAACGCGTATTTTGAGGGGTTCCCGAAATCGTATTATTCAGATGGTATAAAAAAGTTGGAATATCGTCTTACTAAATGTGTCGAAGTAAATGGAGACTATGTTGAGAAATAAATGGTTTATGAAAAAAAAAATGTTTTTTTCCTACTTAGGTAGCTTCATTATCAATCCGCCCTCGTATGTAACCTTTCAATTTCTTTGTTTAGTTTTCTAATCTCGAAGAACATTCTCGCCCGGAAGAATAATTTCTTTACCTTAATACTGCGATTAATACTGGAAGATTGTTCTATATGTTTTTGTAGAAAATTACTTGTTATGACCAACCTATTTCCATTAATTTTTTTATATTCTTGGGCAAGTATTGCTAAACTTCCTTTTAAAACTTCTATATTATATACATACTTCATTTCCGTTTGTTTAAAGGAGAACTTCAAGGCGGTACACTTTGCGGAATGCTTTTTCTGAAGTCTGCGCAGGAGAAAATTTTCTTTTTTTAAGGCTTTACTACGTTTGTAATAAACATATACAATATATATTTATATATTATACCCTGCATAATGCAATATGCATGGTATATTCATTTCGGTCAGATGTTTGTGTCCACTTGAAGGAATCTCCGCAGATATAGACATAGATATATATTCGTGATCAGCGTCGATTAAATTTTCGATTTAACGATGTCCGTCCGTCCGTCCGTCCGTCCGTCCGTCCGTCTGTCTGTCACCTGGCTGGTTCGCACGATAACTTGAGTAAATATTGAGCTATTTCGATGAAATTTGGCATAAGTAATCTATGATCCAAGGGTACGGAGGGGATTGATATTGGGCATGATCGGTCAATAATCACGCCCACACCAAGCATTCAAAGCGACTAACCTCGAAATTTTCAAAATCTTTAACTTGCTATAACTCACATAATATACGACTTGGGACAACAATATTTGGCACATAGCCTTATATTATACTACTATATAACCTCGCCAAAAGTGGTTGAGCCACGCCTACTTTTTAGCGTAGCTCTCATACAAGGTGTCTATACTTCTTTTAAATTGAAACAGCTGTAACTTCTACAATCTTCTGTCCAGAATAACCATATTTGACACTTAGATTAACATAGCAGTAGGAAATAATATGACACAAAATCAGTGTGCCACGCCCACTCCTCTTTGGGTCTCCCATACAAAGTTGCGGAAATTAAAAAAAATGTTACCGGTTATAACTTGCAAACTATTCAGCGTAGAATAACGAGATTTAAGGTGTGGATTAGTATTGTACGAGCAACTAGGCTCACAGAGAATGGGCGCACCACGCCCACTGTTTATCGTAGCCCCCATACAAATTTTAAATTGAAACAACTGTAACTTCGGCAATCTTCTGCCTAAAATAACCATAATTGACACTTAAATTAATATCGTAGTCGGCAAAAATCTGGCAGAAAATCAGTGTGCCACGCCTACTCCTTCATGAGTCTCCCATACAAAGTCAAGGGAATTAAACTAAAATTTTAAGCTCCATAACTTACAAACCATTTAGCGTAGGACAACGAGATTTAAGCAACTAGACTCACTTGAAATTGGCGCGCCACGCCCTCTGTTTATTGCAGCCCCCATACAAAATGACTGAAATTCTTTTAAATTTAAACAGCTGTAACTTCGGCAATCTCCTGCCTAAAATAACCATAATTGACCCTTAGATTAATATCGTAGTCAGAAATAATCTGTCAGAAAATCAGTGTGCCACGCCCACTCCTTCATAGGTCTCCCATACAAAGTCGAGGGAATTAAACTAAAACTTTTAAGCTCCATAACTTACAAACCATTTAGCGTAGGACAACCAAATTTAAGGTGTGGATTGATATTGAAAAATTAATTAGATATACCAGAAAGAGATACGTCACGCCCACTTTTTATATATCTTCCGTATAAAGTCTCGGATTTATCTCAAACATTAAAACACCCATAACTTACTAATTAATACGCCTAGGTCAACCCATTGCAACCTATGTAGTTTAGTATTATAGGCAGAAATTGATCCTCCAAAATTGGTGAGGTACGCCTGCTTCTTAATGTAGGTCCTATACAAAGTAGTGGAAGAAAAGGATGGATATACGAGCAAACTTTTTATATATATCTCTACATATGCAGGGTATAATTTGGTCGGCCCCAGCCGACTGTAAGGAGATTTTTATTGATTTCAATTGTGTGATTTACTTACACTTTCTTTCGTAATTCTTCCACCTCTTCGAGTTGCTAGTGTTATGCAGATTTAGAGCAGCGCTTGAGGCTTCCCAAAGTACATGTGATGACCGGAAGGGCGAATTCTTTTTATTTTCTTCGTCCACTGTGCTGTCTTGTGTAGTAATTATGCGAAGATTGTCGTCATCTTCAATATTATCCAATCCTATCTCTTTTAATAAGTTAAATTTAAACAGTTGAATATTTCCATACAATAACCAACGATTTTTTGTTACCATTAAATGTATTTTCCGAACTCTGAACCCTCTGTTCTCGAAGAGTTGTTCCACCAGATACTCGACAGCCAGTTGGCACAACCCCGTGCTTCAATTTAAGTTTCAACGCAGAGTCTGGAAAATTAGGAACATTTCAGAAATGCGAATGCTGTGAAAATAAAATAAATAAATTTTACCCATTTCATATTGCTTGATGCTTATAAAATCATCATTTATGAACTGGTCCTTATAAATCAATAGTCCTTTAATATGCGATTTGTCGGATCTATCGTTATTGCAACTCCCTACAGCACACTTCATTTGCTAAAAACAAAATCAAAATTGTTTTAAATAACCGCGTACTATGCAAATGCAAAAATTATTAAAATAAATTTGCCCTTTTTGGTTAATTTTCTTATCGTTTATGACGTCACCGTATGAACAGTTGACTGTCAAACTCAAACCAAACTTACTCAGGGCGCAATCTTTATTTCTATCATTCTTGGATTTGCACAACACTTCTCAGCGATTGCACGAAGAGCTTGAAAACAAAGAGAAGAGTGATACTCACTACACTGAACTAAAGATGGATGGATGCTACATATGGTATGCTAAAGTAAGTAAATTCTTTGAGTAAAAAAACGAACAAAGCAAAACGCCAAATATTACATCAGTAATAAACCGAGACATTCGAATGATTCGAAATTGTTGTCGTTACTGTTGATTCTCTTATAATTCGAAAGGCAATGAAAAAAAAAATAGAAACAATGCATGCAGTTCCTACTTAAAAAGATAAGAGCGTACTTCATTGTTTGCTATGTTGAAAACATTTGTTGTCAAGTGAATGTTGATCGAACGCTAAACCGAATCAAATCTAACAGCATCAGTTGCAACGAATCACACTGTGTGCGAAGTAAATCAAATTGTCTTGCGCAACAGTCTAGTATTTACCGTATGGCGCACTATAAAAAATCAAATCTTCTAACAATATTGAAATACTTGATTTAAGAAAAATTTTCCAATATTTTGCACATTTTTGCTCGCCGCAAAATGACTTATTTGCACAGTCACTTCATGCACAACCTCACCGAACTGGACCACTGTTAGCTCGGGAATATTCTTCGCTTCACCCGAAACTCGTGTTGATTCCTTAGGAAAATGGAGTTGCTTAAACAATGGCAATGGGGTTGCCCAAGCAACCGTCAAACACACTCGACTATTGTCAAAATTGTGTTGAAAGCAAATCGTTTTCTAGAAATTTAAATAAAATCAGGTGACAATTGTCTGAAACAAATTTCACGCTGTACTAACATTTTTCCTTTCCATAGTCCAGAACCCCACAATAGTATTACTGAGGCATGCAGTCGAAGTGAGTTTCGTAGGAGTTACCCACGACACTACTTGTAATCTCATACCTGGAAGAGGGACAGATGGACAATCAGGGTCCAGCTAATTGCAAGTGGGAATTATCTAGATCTTCAGAGTAGAAGAAATGACTGGACATTTTTTTCTGGATTGGAATTTCCAAACTAGTTCCGAGGGAACATTGGGTGTGTGAAAAACACAAATTCTTCATTTTCAATGGTTGTCAAGCTTAAATTAATCGCAATAACGGTCAGGAAGTCGTTTAGTTCTCTGATCAAAGATTGTAGGTGTTAAATTGTATACCAAATTTACATTTGTGATGGCACCAGTTTCGGGGGTTGATCAATAAATTGCTGAAAATTTAAATAAGAAACATTCTATTCAGCGAACAAAATGTTTTTCCACATAGTCTGATTTTAGCACGATACACTTGATGCAACGTTCTTTCAATTGCTTTAATACCTCTCAAATAATACGACTTTGCGAAACCATCAAAATAAGCGTTTGTTTCATCGTTTGTGGACCTCTTCAGTTGTCCACCCGAAACTTGGACAATTTCCACCTCATATGAGAGAATGTTTGGAGTTTTCGAGAGAAAAGTCCTACGCAAGCCCTTTGAATCGATTTGCGTCGGTGGCGAGTATCGAATAAGGCATTACCATGTGTTGTATGAGATGTATGCCGACACCGACATAGTAAAGCGTATTAAAATTCAGCGGCTGCGCCGGCTAGATCATGTGGACGACGCAAAAGAGAAAGACCTAACCTCCGGTGGAAAGATCAAGTACTGGAGAACTTGTCAGCGCTTGGAATTTCTAACTGGTGCCAACTAGAGAATGAAAGATCTGGTGCTGATGAAGCATGCTAGCTTCTGCCTAAATTGATTTTCGGTTGTAATGGCCACATAAGTAAGTAAGTAAGTCTACTTACCATACAGACGACTTGTAAGGATGCTAAAGATTGATAAGCTGCTATAATGTTTTACATTATTTTCACATACGGCTACAAATTGACATCACATATAGCTTTCAATTATTTGAGTATCACACCGAATTGTTCTCTTCTGAGATTAGTTGTAGTGGGAAGTTTTATTTTCCGATTTTTATTCTTACGAATAACAATAAAAAAACGATCAAACCAAACCTACTGTAATTAAAAAGTCAATTATAGAGATAACCTTAGGCAACTAAAAATTGTATTTGTTTATTTTGAAAATATTTTTAATGGTTACTATATACATATACACATAATTATGAATTCAGTGTATTTTTGCTACACAGAATGTATAGTTTTTATTTCTTAATTTTAATTTGAATTAAAAGCAATTGCTTAGTTTTTATTAATATGATTTAGAAATTGAAAGAAAAGGATAGTGAAGTATAAAATATTGAAATTGATGATCTTTGAATATACACATATGTATGTAGTTATCTATGTGTAGTCCAAATCGGTTCGAAAATTATACCCAGGAGGTTTTTTGAAAACTATTTTATTACTATTTTATTTTTATTCCAATTCAATTCAATTCAAACTACAATAATACAAATAAATATAATATCGTTTGAAATGAAGTAATGCATCCCATAGTGAACGCTTTTATCGTATAACTTGCAGCAGAGATAAACAAATTGAAAACAAAGTTTACAATCATTTTTGCTTTTTGTTTCAATCATAAAACACAAAAAGTTATAAATTGGAATGAAGTTGTATATAACGCCAATGATTGGAAACAATTAGGATTATCAGAGAAAAAAGAATTTATAAAATATATTTATTGTCATGCGGATCTCTCGGCTTTAGATTTCTCCTTAAACGACCGAAAAGAATAAAAAACAACTCAAAATTGCTATCATCAAGTTTATTCATTTATACAATATATGACCCCTTTATATGTTATTATTTTGGGTTGAAAGTCATCGTAGAATGAGATGCACGTGCTTGACACTCACCTTTAGTTTCATTCATAAAATACATTACGAGTATTTATTACAAACATGCGCTCTCATTATGCCATGAGCGTCCCTGAAATTGAATATGTAATATTTTTTAGAATTAATTGGTAACAAATCTAAAGGAAAATAAACAAGAATACATTTGATTATAACATTTAATATTATCGTATAATATTATTATAAATAGGCAATCATAATTTTATTGCAAATCATTTAGGGGTTTTATTGTGATTGTGCATTTACTACCTTTAGGCTTTCAAGCTCTCCTTAATTAGGAGTAAACATTACAAATAATCACATTGAAACAATACTCATTATTAATTAATTTTCATTTTATAATAATTTAATAATTAAATTTTCAATGTAATTTAACTTTAAGAGTTAATTTGTCAGCACCCTTTACTCAGTGTCTCTGAATTCCACTCATATAACTAAGGGATGGTCTCACCACATTTACGCCACTCAATTTATTGCTGTCACTCTCTCATTTTCGTTTATGATTTGCTCATATTTGAGTAGTAAAAGAAAAGGTAATTGGTCTACAACATGTTGTTTACTTGTTGTTAGGACCAAAATATGATTTTAACAATTCGAATAGTGTCGACTTTTTGAGTAAAAATTTAACGGTAGTTATTTCTTTTCTAACGGTATCCAGATGTCGACATTTAATTGGCAAATAGTCGTAATACAATTTTTACGACAAATAGATTCTAGAGTCTGCTCTTGGTTACTTATATTTATGAAAAAGGAACTAATTGCTTAGGTCGAATTATGGCAGAATTGAACAATGAGCAAATCGATGACGATGACAAAAAAGCATCAAGTTTTGGTGAAATTTTCAATGGGGTAAAAGAATAATGAACAAACAGATGAGGACACCTTTAGATATTTCGTGGAGTTTTGTGCAGAAAAAAAAAATTGTGCGAGCCATCTAACACATGAAAATCGACAAATAATCCTATAGTTGGCCAGCAATTGCCTCTAGATTGGTGAAACGTCAAGTGACATCAAACATTTTTTCCGCCTCAACATTTTTATGGAATTTTCTTATTTGATACATCAATCTCTTAAGGGGCTGCTCTATTAAAATTATGTTTTTACAAAATTAAATCCGACCGCTCCCAAGCTCCCCTGCAAAAGTTAAATATATGAGCTAGCCTCATTAATTTATCATTTAAAAAAAATTATTCTGTGGATACTTACTCCATATTTTCGCCCCTTATGTGAGAAAAATGTTTTATCGGAAGAATTCATAGCGATCAGAAAAATATTTAACTTCATTCAGGCGACTTCTGGATAACAGTTCCCATTTTCCTAATGTTTCATGTCGATGCAACGATATTAACCTCTATGTCCAAAAAACAGTCGAGTTCTTCGTTTTCAAATCCCATTAATAATTATCTACACATGTTGTTATCCCATAAATAATTATAATTTTTCATAATAACCAGCTGTTGAGGGAATTCCAGTTATGTTGCCCTTCTGGCGGTAAGCAAATTCGCAATTCTTCTTTGCAATAGTAAAAATTTGTGAGCATGGAAAAAGGCATTTGAAAGGTCTTTGTAGAAAAGCTCAGAAAAATTCGGGTGTTACAAACGTTCTGACATTTAGAATCCATTCATATGTAATATGCTCCGAAATATGGGAAAAGAAATTAGATCAAGATTCATGGGAGCCCATAGCGCTAAAGAAGTTTCGTCTTCGATATTAGTCTAAAGCAATGTTATACATTTGTCAGACATCATTTTCAATTAAAGTTCTTCTACAATGTGCCTTCAGGAGCTATTTCATTGCAGATTCTGACTTACGAAAGACTAGCCAATTACTGGCCGAGAAATAACGAATGAGACACTATACTAAGAAACATTTTGGCCAAATATGAGTGTTGTTAGAAGAAAATTATCTCACTCAAAGTGGAGACTTTATTCATCATACGCGGCATTCAACACACCGAATGGATACGTACACATCCTTTGTGCCAAAATGTGAATTCAGTCATTAAGCGTTTGTCATTCGAAACGGTTGTGTGCTAACGGTTCTGTGCGATTTGAGATCGTACTTTAGCGTCGCTATATAACGTATAAAACGTATATTCAACGGTCATATACCGTTAGGGTCCGATAGTATCACTGGGTACTGAAGCGAATTAAGAAAACTGAATACAGAACGGGAAGCAAGAGAGGAGACTAGTTAAAAGACAATAGTAATAAGTGAAAGTTTACGAAAGGAACAGAAGGATAGAAGTCATTGAAACATGAATTTCATTTGATAACAACACCTGTCTATCCTATCTGCATTTATATACGTTTATGATTGTCTTAGACCTACGAAAGGATAATAATTACGTTTCTAAGAGTGTAACAGATGCAAGTTTAAATTGAGGTGAGTGAAAGATTCAAACCTATGTACATACATATGTATGTATGTACGTATCTATGTATCTATGTCTAGTATATTTAATATGAATCTAAGAAAACTTATATGCATTTGCTGTTGGCACTATTTCCATGTTTCGAGATGGGTGCGTCATTGAGATTGTAATGGAAAAACTTTTCTAAAATACATACATACTTATTATAAATACTATATGTTTGGTTGGTTTTGATGGCGGCAACAACAACAACAACACCAATAATCACAATATACATATGTATTAATAATAGTTATAATAATAGAAAATAGTATCATATAACTACATATGCATACGAGTATAACTAAGTAGAGATGCTCATATGTATGTGCTTATACCTACACTTACGCATCCATATACATATGTACATATATGGGGATGCCGTGGTATCTAAATATGTAGGTATGCATGTTCTACTATAAGATGTGAGTACACATATGTACATGCATCCATTTGATATAAATCTAATCCGACACGTTGTAACCGCGTACTAAAAATTTTCTTAATGGCTGCGAAACTGACTAGCTGACGAGCTGGCAAAGTGAGTAAGTGAGCTCAATATAAAAATATCAGACATCAGCAGTCAAAATGGCAAATAAAATTTTATACTCTCGCACACACCCATATATATAGGTTGCTAGGCGATGTACCAAATCCAGTCACATATGCACATTAAGGTGCCTCATGTTGCTGTTTTTACCAACGAAACTCACTAAAAATAGTTTTAAACATTAGATTTTCTCCACAATTTTTAACGCAGTACTTAAACATTTATATTTTTCTATTAACTGTAATTTATTATTAAGTATAAAACTGAAATATAATTTTTCTTTTCAATATAAACTCAATTTTTACATACAAAATTGATTTATATGTTTTGTGAGGCACCTTAATGCAGACAAAGCCCAGTGGGAAAATACATATCTATGCACTGCTTAATTATAAACTAATTAACTCCGATCGCCCCTTATGACAGGAAACTGCAACAGAAACCATCAAATGGATTAATATACAATATTTCAAAAAAAAAAAAAAATGGTAGAAGGAAGATTTTACTATAAGATGCTTGAATATGCAGAAATTATTAAGATACCTTAACTTTTATTAACGATAGCTAGCCCGTCTATCCTAGTTTGGTGATTGGGTCACTATCTGCACCTCCAAACAGGTGTTTGTCTGTTTTGGTCTGCGAGTGTTATTTTATTTCCCACTTACCTTGCATGTGCCGAGCATGGGAAAGCGTCCGATGGGAGACAGACAACTCCACATGGACGACCTATGCTCCAAATTGGAGTTAAAGGAACACATAAATTTACATTGTTTAGCTTGCAAAGTGGAGAAAATTATAATCCGAAGTTGAGAGTGTATACTGTATACAGCTTCTTACGCATAACTTCTATTGTAAGGTAAAAAATGAGCAGAAGTACACGGAAGTTTGAATATTATTTCTTGTTAGATTTGATAAAACTCATATGATATGTCATGGTGAGCATTTCTGAAGAAGAAAAAAAACAGGGATTACATTTAATACCACTAAAATATACATTCGAAAATCATTCTTGGACACTTTGACTGATGGCAAATAAGTAGAATGTAAGTATTAACTTTCCCACTGGCAAGTCTTGACTTCAAATATATTTTTTTCCGCTATAATATGTATGTATGTATGTACTAACACACAAATACATGCGAGTATCTAGTTACACATACATACAAATACAACGAGTGACGTTTTAAGAGGATAAAAGTCATGTCAAGTTGAATTTATTATTTAGTAGAAAGGGTTGAAGAATTATAGTGAGAGATTTAATGGTTTATTGTGCTGTTAGACAGCATAAATGCCAACGATGTACATATATAGGTGATAACACGAATATAACGGAGTTAATAAACGCAATAAACTAAAGCTCAAACTTACATATTCATTTACGAGGGAGATGCAATAAAAACAAAAATCATAAATTTTGTTAAAAAGTTTAGAGAATTTTTACAATTGTTGTTGGTAATCATTATGCTGAATCATACAAATAACTTTAAATCATATTCATATATACTACACATACAAATATGCATTCATACTTACTGTATACCAAAAAAAAAGTTACTAACTATGAGTACAAAATTTATCAAATTTTGAATTTTGTTACAAATGTTTGTGTTTTCTTTTTTTTTTCGTTTATATCTATTGTTTCACCACGTACAACAATTTTATACTCCGGGCTATTAATGACCCATCGTTATACCTCAACCACCTGTTTATACGTTGGCAATATTGTAATATAAATATTATCCCAAAAAAAAAAAAAAACTACGCTAGATATCGAAGCAGAAATGTCTGGGTATGTCCTATATACATACATATTTTTTTTTTCTTACTCTCTAATCATTATGATGCTTTTCTTAATTTAAGCTTTGGCAAAAAAAAAGAGTGAATTTAATTCAGTTCATTTTGAGGTGGCCGTTTTAACAAAGTAAAATATTCACAGCAACAACAACAACAACACACATAAGAAGGAGAGAAAAACGAAAAAAAAAACAAACAAAAAATAATAAAAACCCAAAATTGAAGTCTCTCAAGTTCATTATGTAATTGAAATAGAATACAGAGTAGAATATTTATATACATATTTAAAATATGACCACACCTTTACAGTAACTACCTGTATTAGAATTTTTTTTTTCCATTATTTTCCATAATAAAGGACATTTTTTCATACGCACCATTTTCGTACTATGTTAAATTTGCAGCGAGTTTGTTAAAGTTGTTTCTACGAATTTAATTTTATTTTTTTATTAAATTTTCTTTTCTTTTTTAGTATTTTTTTCTTTTGCTCTCTATTTTTTTTTTTTGCTAATTGCCTTTATGCATCGCTATCTTGCATTCATTTAATTTTAATTGTTTTCCTTAACAAACCTCCCGGTTTCGGTGAGTGAGATCATGCAGAGAAATGAGCCAAAAATGGTTAGAAAAAATTATAATTGTATATTTTTTCATGTTTATATAATATGTGACTTAGAAATAATTTCTCTACAATTATTATTCTATGCTAAATAGGTGTGATGTTAGATATGAAGATTGCAGAAATCTAAGTGATTGTAGAAATGCTTTTCAGTAAATCTTCAATTCAATCAATTCTCTTATGCTCGTTAAAAAATGGTGGAAATCTGCTATGAGAGGTTAGAGGTGGACTTTGCTATCCGCTATAACATCAACCTTCCATCAAATATTGTTTGAGAATTACTTGTCACCCTGGCTTGAAGGGAACTGCCTATCTGCTCTGATAAATATAAGATAGATTTCGGCACAAGAGCAAGAATTTATATGAAGATAACAAAAATACAGAGAGACCTTCAGGCTATAAAATTTCTTCCATGAAGAAAAAATACATTTATTGTACTGCTTGTACCGAAGAATTTTGCGACAAATCGAATGGCTGTTAGATATACGATTCCTATACAAATGCAGGGGTTACGGTGATGAGAAACAGGGCTGTTAAACACCTTTCCTGCGATTGGCCAAGTCTTAAGCAAAGATAAATGTACGATTTTAATTCACTCTGACCAAAGTTGGCTTCGTTGGTCCAAGAGTATTTGAAATAACTTACTTAATATTTTAGTGGGAGTACGTATAAGTTTCGGTTTATTTTCGAAAATTGAAATTTTATGGTTAAAAATTGGTGATACATTTAATGTGCAAAGTATTGTCCGTCGCTAGCCATTACTTTTTACCATCTTTCTGACAGCATATGGATTCCGTGTCGGACGAAGTCGACATATTTTGAGGCAATCTATGAATCGACACAATTTTTGGCTTCTTCGTAAGGATGGAAGCGTTATTCTTCCAGGCCTTGTGTCATCGATCGGAACGAGTGGGAATCAGAAGTAGCAATGTCTGGGCTATACGGCGCGTGGGGTAAGACTTCCCATTTGAGCGTTTCTAAGTACGTTTTAAGGGGCGTCGCAACATGTGGCAGAGCATTATCATGTTGCAAAATAACTTTGTCGTGTCTATCGGCGTATTGCGGCCGTTTTTCTCACAATACTCATCCCATTGCATCAATTGCGATCGGCCCAGGTCCTCTGTGATCGCCTAATCCAATTTCAACAGTTTATGATACACCACACCTAGCTGGTCCCACCAAATACACCATATATTTGGTATACACCAAATATACCATAAACTTCCACTTCCAAATACAATGACTTTCGGCAGCCTTTTTCTTCATATTGAAGTAATGAAGTAAAACTCTCCGCAAAAATAAATTAATTGTTAGAATAATGACCTTTTCGAAGCACACAGAAACTATGTTGTTTACACTTCAACGAAATGACATATACTGAAAAAGAAAGCGTAATGATGACATTTCAAAATGACGGTGTTGCCAGATGAAACAATGGAATAATAAACTAGTAGCGACATTTGTTTTCAAATCCGCACGAATTTATTTATACTTCCAATACCTAGAATAATCATTCTGTACACATTGGTTGTTATTGTAGTAAGAAAATTTTTTGCAAGAAATTAATCGACCACACCACTTATTTCATATAACTACATACAAAGTTACTATTATGATGAGCTCAATGAGGTCGCTAGAATTCCTTTGCAAATATCTATCAAGCAGCCATATTTAGTGTGTTAACTAGTATTGAAATAATTAAAAGTTTAATGAAAAATAGTCACACTAGCTATTTCATATATATCTCATACAAAGTCACTTCCCCCAACTAGTTCTTGGAGTTACTCGTAGTCAGGCCATATTTGGAGCACAAGTCTATATTTGAGTATGTAAACAATTCGAAAAAAAAATGAATGTGCCACGCCCAATATTTCAGATTGCTTCCATATTATTATATTATTCTTCAAAATTATTATAAATTAGTCATTTTTAATTTCCGATTATATAATTTAATGCCTAACATTTTAGTGGAAAACTGGCAAATTTTGCTTACGATTTTATGTAGCTCCGATACAATCTTAAAATTTGCACCCTTTCACTGATGTCACAAATAATTATTTAAAAATGACTCTGTGGCAGTCATTTGTAGTGTATAGAGTTGCATTTGAGTGTTTAATAATTTTATAAAAAAAAAAAAATTGACGTTACACACCTACTTTGAGCCACTTAAGTTGTGCTCAAATTTGATTGTAATCCAAATATTTTAATTATTTATCATCATTTATTGTTATTGTTATTTAATTGATATTAAATAAGCGTAATATATATACTTTTTTATGGATCTCCCAAATTGTATATTTTCGATAGCAGACTTCTTAAAATTTTGTTAATATAATATTCTTTATATGCTGTTTATGTATTAATTTTCTGTACACATATACTTGTAAACGAATAATTTTTGTATTTTATCGTGGTAATCATATACATATTTCTACACTAATAAGTTATACTCAAAGTTGAATATGCATCATTTCGCTGATATATCATATTAGATATGTAGGTATCAATCCATCTTTGAATATTACAATAATTTATCAGTTGAATGTAAAATATGTATGTATATAGCATACGTAGATAGAAGGAATATGGATTGTAATCGTATTGTATTGTATGAGTGATGGTAGATGTTTTAGAATAGTTACATACCATTGTCGTCGACTGGTTTTCTAAATTGATACGAATGTCTTGTTAAGCGGGATAGTAGTATGTACCTCCATGTAGCTGTATACATATACATACATATATAATTCAAAATGTCAGTACTCGGATGTATGCATGATACAACAGAGAACAATATATTAAGCAAGCACATCGCATTGACACGTTTAACGCATTAGTCTCGGTGTTATTGTTATTGTTTCACCCCGAAGCCCTTATATGGTATGTATATGGCATACGTTTCTTGTTTTCTATTGCATTTACTACAATCATATTGTTGTCTGTGTCATTGCCGCCCATTTTCGCAAATACACTGCGGTATATTGCTTGGATATACACCGCACTCACTCTCTGTCATTCTAAAACTCTATTACGAATATGCTGTACCATAAAATAAAACAAACAAACAAATTACTCACATCTACATAGATTTCAAAAAAAGCAAAAAAAAAAAAAATGAGAAAGGAACCCATCATTCTGTATGCATGTACACATACACATACATAGTCTATAGTATTCTGGTGTATATGCTTCTTTGTTTCTATGATATGTACCCATGCGTTTGGGGTATTGGGCTGGCATAAATATGCTGCCGTAGCTACATTTATAAGCAACATTATGACAAACAACTCCATCAACGACATTGCACGTTGACGATAAAGATCATCACATTCATTGCTTTCGTCAGCGCCTTTCTATCTTCATCGTCATGGATAAAATCATTTGCAAAAAAAATATGTATTTATTTATTTTGACTGCTCTTTATTAGCAAAAATTAAATAAATCATACTATATACTCATACATATGTGTGTGTGTGTGTGTGTGTTTATGCGCCAACTTTTATGCAGAGATTCTACTGCCAAAGTGAAAATTTAATTTCCCATCTTCTAACCAACCAACCAACCAACCAAGCTACAAAACATTCACTGCCATCTAGAGATGAATTTTATTTATTTTGATATTATTTTGCTTGTTGTAATTTTTATTGTTGTAATTTTTATTATTGAATTAATTCTCATACTCATAATATGGGTCGTGAAGTAGACATTGTATGATGATGGCGTTGAACATACTTCATAACTCATACATACATAAATGTATGTGTGTGTGTGTGTGTGCGTATATACACATACTTATTGTGCACATATTTGAACATATGTATATATGTATGAATGTAAAGGTCCCAAATGTATCGGTGACATCGGCCATCACTCATCACTCATACGTTGTGTGCTTCCTATATTTTAGCTACCTAAATAAATATGCTCTCCGCGTCTACTTTAAAAATGTAAATAATCAAATGTAAACAAATCACAATAAAAAAGCGGAAAACTTTATGCCCAAAATTGGTACACACACACACACACACACACACACACACACACAAGTACTTGTTTTTATATATATGTATTTAGATACCCGCCACCATCGTAAGGATATATTTACTTATTTTTTGGAGTAAATTTGAATTATATTGACATAAATGGTATTTCAAACTTTTTCTGAATTTTTAAATACCAACATATTTTCAATAGGAATTTTTTAGCGAACGCATATGAAACCAAATTATATAGAAACATATATGTATGACTAAGTAAATATACGTGTACAGCTGTGATCAAGCAAAAAAGTTTAGCAATAATGCGAAATAGGAAAAAAGCATTCATTTGTTGTAATTTGTATTGAGATTTACAAAAGAAGAAGAAAATTTCTATCATTTGTCGATTTCATGGTATTTTGAAGATCTTTTTGTAGGGAAGCCCCCATAAGGGCTCGAGATAGAGGATAAGTATGTTTCGAAAAAATGTTGAGTAATAAAATTAATTTGGATCTGTCATATATCAGTTCTCGATCAGTACCCTGTGAGCGGTGAGAGGGAAATTTATAAAAAGTTTGTATGCAATCTTCACTAAATTAAAAAAAATGTTGAGTAATAAAAATTAATAGGGGACGAGCATAAAATTGTGTGCTTACATTTTTCCTAACGAAAAAGATTTTTTCTTGTCACTCAAGGGAGCTTTAATTCGCGGCCCTTTGCTATCAAAACATTAAATCAAAAATTTGCTTACAAAATATTTTTGTCTCACAAAGGGTGTTCACCTTTTGCCAAGCATTCAAAACTCGCATTAAAAGGAAAGAGCTTTTGCAAGAGCTTTTGCAAGAGCTTTTTGACAAAGCTCAACAAAATGACGTAGTTAAAATTGGAAATTGCAGTTCAAAAATTGAATAAGAAGCTTTACCAAGCGTTTTTGAAAGCTCTAGTAGTTAGTTAAATACAGTACTCATCTGTTAATGCTAAAATTTTCGTATTTCAAATGTTTATGCAATTTTATTGACGATTATTTTAGCTATTCTATTCCATTCTATTTATTTTAGTATTGTACATAGCTATGGCATAATATGGTAGGCAATTAAAAAAAAATTTCACTACAATTATTTTAACCACAACAGTATATGTACATGGACTGAATAATATAGAACAGCATCAGCAACAAAAATATAAAAAGAATGCAAAATATTGCGTATACGAAAAATCAGAAACCATCTACTGGTATTCCTTACGCTACATTCTATGAGATATTCTACATATATAGCATAATAGCTATTTCGCCCATATATTTACCATATTGCGGACTGGTTCGTTTCGTTGCTATTTCGGTTGCTTGGTTAATTTATGTATGTATTATACAATATATTATATAATATATAATACATATTTCACAATTTATAATGTTGCACACCAAAATGCTTATAGGTTGTTTATGTAGTACGAATATATGTTATGTATGTCTGTCTGCACATACTCATATGTCAGTTTTGTGGCTAGAATCCCAAAAAAAAGTTTGCTTTCGATTATAAATTACGAGCATACGTACCGTATATTTGATAGCCAGCATTGCGTGGCATATTAGATGGTGAACCAATGTGGTGTTGGCGTTTCGATCCATACTATGTAGTATGGTTTGAATGTCGACTTAAATTAGGCTGAGATGTCGTTGTCAGTTTGTTAATGTCCATGTGAAACCAAACAAAAAAAAAGGGTTTTCTTTTATTCTGCAACCCTACGCTATTGTTTTTTTACGACGCAACATTGCGTAAAGAATGCCTATTTTGAGTGGACAGACTTTACTTTGGTGCAAATTATAAATTATATATGAATATTGTGAAATCCCACGAAAAGTTTTTATATGCCCACATTGCGGGGATGTATAGCATGTATATGAGTAAGATTTTATTATAGAAGGTAATCATCATTCTTCTATATATTTTTCATTAATCGTAAAATTATGCCATTTATTTTTTTACATTCAATCATACATACATACATATGCTCAATATTAATGCATGCTATGTGTAGGATAAATTTGTGATATGCATGTAACCATACACTTAGTTTAAGTGTCCCACACTAAATACTTGTGCGTATGACACTTTATGCGTCCTTTGTTTTGTTTCGTATTTTTCGAATACTTTTTTGTTATGGTTATTATGTATTCTTGTTGTTCTTATTATTGTTGTTGTTGTTTTTGTTGCAATAAAAACAAAAAATATGAAAAATTCTTAAAATTATAAAGACTCATACGTTGCCATCACTTTACTACCAAACGTTCACCGCTCGACATTATTGATGCGTTTGTGCCTGCTTACCCTTAACCCGAACCTAATTTGACTTTTGCCATGTTCTTTTCATAAGTGTATAAGTACATATAGTATATATGTATGTTATATATGTCGGTAAACACACACAAAAAAATATTTTGTTGAAATTTACTTCAGTATTTGAATGTGTAAAATTAAACATTTGAACTTTAAACTGTCAATCGTTGATTTGTAAGTCACTGGCTTTTTCACAATCGTCAAGCAAGCAAATAAAATGTATAAATATACTAATATTTATGTGTTATTTCAAATAACTGCTTTCTTCTAGTCAATCTTACTGCAGCTTAAATGTGTAAATTTAAAAAAAAAAAAAAAAAATAAATAAATATGTGGCACTTAAAGCCCCAGAGGGCCGAGCTTCTCTTCCATTACTGTTGTGCGTCTTAAATTTGGACAGTATTAGAAGGGACCTACTTATTTTAGCCGGTTCCGAACGGCAGAACACTTGTGTCATCACTTTTTCTGAGCTTTGTCACAGAATTCTTTTAGAAGCTTTTTCATGGCAAGTTGTTACTTATTTTAGCCGGTTCCGAACGGCAGAGCACTTGTGACATCACTTTTTCTGAGCTTTGTCACAGAATTCTTTTAGAAGCTTTTTCATGGCAAGTTGTTACTGTCGGAAGAATTGCCAATTGCTTGCCGACAGGTGGGTACCATTCGAAAGAAAAATCTTATCGATATTAAATTTGTTATGCATCAGCCGGGGATTGAACCACGACCTACAGATCAGAAGGCGAACACACTAACCACTGAGCTACGGCACCCACTTGTAAATTTAAACACGATGCGTAAATTTATACTAAAATTACACAAATTTGTGTAAAAATCTATACACACTTTTTACAGTGTATTTACATACAAATGTTGTTACTAGATGTACAGGGTGATTTTTTAAGAGCCTAAAATTTAGGGAAATCTCTGAAATCTTTAATTGAATCGATAGAACGATCTATATAATTCAATGTTTAAAGATGATTTCATGTAAATGTTGATCGCGGCTGCGCCTCGAATGGTTCATACGCTGGGCCCAATTTTGGCATACTCCCGCCAACACGAATAAATCGATAATTCACGGTCATCAATAACACTGGCGAATACAGCTGCGTTATTTTCCTCTGTCCGCACTCTACTTATGTGTGTTGGTGGTTTAATGTCCAATAATGGAAATTTGGTGCGAAATTTCGTCACAAGATTCCGAATAGCCGCCTCAGAAGGTCGCCCAAACTGACCATAAAATGAATGAATGAACCGAGCATGAATTTTGATAATAAAATTCAATAATAATCAATAATTTATAATTCGATTCATGGTTAAATTATAGACCAAACAGCTGAGCTGTCAAAAAACAGTGTTGCCAAAAAGAAAGTTGCTAAAAAATCACCCTGTACATGTACTTTTTATATATGGATTGCATGTTGTATACTTGCTCTTTTAGATTTGTGGTTGTTGTTGTTGTTGTTGTACTTGTTTTTGTTTTATACTTTTCTGTTTCTGTTTTCGTTATTGTTACTGTTTTTATGTTTTACTTGAAAAACACATCCCCGTGGGGCATTAATACTTATGTACACGCACAGACGTATAGTATGTACATATATATATGCACATATATTTGGTTGTTATTCTACAACAACAATAACAACAACAACAACAAAATCCGAACGGGGCAACAACACAAATATAATTTAAATAAATTAAATACTTATATGTACGTCTCTATCGTCTTTCTGTCTCTATCTCTCTCTTTCTCTCTCTCTCTTTGGATACAATCTTTTGGTCTTTTCAAGTAAGTGACAGCATCATAAAATATGATTTTATCATGAAAAAAAATTTCACACACAAACTCTCATGATAAGAAGATGTATGTAATGCAGGTAGCCATAATTCGTAAAATTCGAAATAAATCTCATACGATCAGAGGGTAAAATAATATATTTTAAGTCTTGTTTACCAACAAAATTTATTTGTTATATTTATAAAGAGTCCATGGGGATATTTTGTAGAGTGAGATGAAGCAAAAAATATATACATTTTTCAAGCTAACTTCTCCAAAGAAGCAAGGTCGAGCAATTTTTTTTTTTAGTCTGCTGGTATATGTTGTTAAATTTAGTTGTAATCAGCGAGAATGTTTGATACTTTATTCTTTGCTTAGTCCTTAAAGAAAAGTTTTGATTTTGTTCATGTGGAAACCAATTTGTCAATTTGCCCATCAATTTCATCTGCTAATTTACGTTTGACATTCTCAGTTCGAGCTGGTTCTAGTACAGCAACAGACAGTTCAGTACGTAGTACTTCCACTGGAGGCTTGGTTTTAGAAATTAACGTCCAGCACAAAATTACGAATATAATTTGTACGGATAAAGCATGTTGTTCAATTTACTTAATGTGACTGAGGTGGAATATCATAGATTTAGTTCAATCATATACTTCTGAAATGTTTTGCTCTCAAATACCCAAACAATCCTCTCAGTAGACTTTGTATAAACCATGTTTTATGGTTTGTCATAGAACTCTTTCTTTTGTATGCCAAAGTTAAAAAGAAGAATTGCACAACCTTGTATGAAAAATTAACTACTGATGAGTTGGTTTTAAGAAATTATCGAATAAATTGGATTGTCTAACTTTTTAAGAATTTATTTAGATAATATTTTTACTGATAAGCTTGTTGCAAAATTCATATTTTTCCGTTTCTTCTGAATTATGTCATTTTTGACGTTTAAATAAAATAATATCGATATGTAACATCCCTGTGCAGTAAACAAAAATTAAACTGAATTTAGCGAGCATTCCCCTAAGCTTTCTCATACGCATACGCATAATCTCAAATTTGACAGTTTACTCGATTAAATCTTGATTTTGTACCCTTTATGACCACTCACCTGGTCAAGTGTAGCGCATTATCTTCATTATTTTAAAAATGTTTTTAAAATGATTTATCTCACGAATGGTGGTGCCTAAAGGCGTTAATTTAAATTGTTACATTTTAAAATTTGAAAATGTGTCTTTGTGAAAGGCAAAAAACTTAAAGACATCGGACTCTTCTTGCAAGGACTCTCTGTGTGATTTGTCTAAGTACAATCATTGTGTCTTGAGGCGTTTTCAATATTCAATGCCGTGTGCAGATATCACCATCTCCCATTCCCACTGCCAACTTTTATTATTGAAAAAAAAAAATTGTACAAAATTTGTAATCATTTATAAATTACTTGGAATTTGTGTTATCAAAATGTAGCAGACATCAATAAAACAGAAATCTCTATATTCATAAATTTTTAATGAACCATAATAATTCACATTTTGTTGAAGTTTTCCCATCATCAGAGAGCCCCTTGAGGCACCACACTGCAATCGACTGAATAATAATAATAATAATAATAATAGCACAATAATAATAATAATAATAATAATAATGATAATACAAATAGATAGATACAATAATAATACAATTATAATTATGGGTAAATAACTTAAATATGAATCTGTGGGCATACAAACAACACAAATTTCTAAATTTCACTTCACTTGGCAAATGAACAATCAAATAAATATTATATCTAGCTACTATGCATAAATCAAATTAAATGAAAATATGTACACAATAGAGTATGTGTGTGTGTGTGTGTGAGTTTAGAATTTCTATTTGAATTCTATCGTGTTAAAAGACCCCAACTGTTTGTTTTAAGTAGCAAAATATGAGTATAGTCGCCCATCAATACCTACGATATAAGATAAATTCAACGTACATAAAGGTGCTACCATTAAATGCGATGTGTATTCCAAATATTTTACAGCATTTCTCAGCGGAATCGCACATCACCTGCCGTAATTATGTATACTTAAAATGACACACACATAATTTCATTTTCTTCTTGTCCTTTCTCCATTGTTTATTATCTCAAGCATATACTTGCTGCCTGCCTGTACGAGTATGAGTATAGTATAGCTCCTGTTTACACCTATTATGTACATAATAAATTGATTTCTCTTTATAATTGAGAGTAAGCAAAATGTTCAACAACAATCATGTACAATACATACATTCACTCGTATAGGCATCAAATGAATGAATGGACAAATGGACAGCATCATCATCATAGTCATCATCATGATGATGATCATCATCATCATGTGTACGATAAAAATAAGCACAGCGGAAGTTTAAATGAAACATATTAAATTTTAATTAAATAACAATTTGCACAAAATAAATAAACCGAAACGATCTGTTGAAATGCCTCTTGACACCTTCAACCTTAGCAAATGGGCAAATGCGTTCATCTTGAACGTGTTGCGAATACGTGTAGGTAAATTTGTCCATATAATTTAGTGCCATCAAACCACTGCTTGGTTGTCTTTGTTCGTGTTTTTGTAATAAAGCAGCTGGAAAAGCAGAATGAAACCTACTAACACATGTACATTTGTATGTTATTAGATATGTTAAAATTTTCAGAGAAGTTCAGAGAAGAGAAATTTTGTTTTTTAGACTTCTACAAGTACTCCTGTCAGCTAGAAGATTAACGCTAGTTTAATTTAATTAAAAATACAATTTTTAGTAGAACACTAATCTATGTTATGTCAATTTTTGACCTATGAAAGTGAAAAAATTAGAGTAACATTAACTCGAGTTGTATATTTACACTTTTTTTTGTGATATATTTACATTTTTGATTAAAATAATGTATTAGAAAGGGACAAAAGAAAAAATTTTAATTATCACTAAAGGCTCTGGATCTGATAATCGAGTCAGCATCAGTCACTGAAGTAAGATATAATAAAACTAAACTGTAAAATAGTTGGCTAGGCGATTAAGAATTTAATACGACAATCTTAATCAATTAATCAATTAATATATTACTCGATTACTTATGATTTTCGTTCATCAAAAAACAAATTATTTGAATAATCATGATTTTGATTAATAAGAATTGAAATCATTCGATTAATTAGCATATCGATGAATGAGAATAAAAATCTTAGAATAAAATATTCAAAATGTTTATCGTATAATTTATATTTTGATTATTCAGATTCTTTGATTAAAAGGTAAAAAAAAAAACCACAAGCTTAATTGAAAAAAAATTGGAAAGACGAGACTCTCCTTCGAAAAAAAAAATCCTTAATATATTTTCACAAAAAAACTAAACGCTAAAATTCATCAACACCGATCATACAAATCATTGAACAAATCTAATATACACAATAATGGTGTTTGCATATGAAATGTAGTTACAAATGCTAAGAAGCGCATAAGTATACGCACATCAAAGACTAATTGGAAACGTTTTTCTTCTTTTTTTTTTTTTTGCTGTTGTTGTTCCGCTTTTGTTTCGGTTTCGGTTCGTTTTATTAAATGTGACTTTTCGTGTGTTCATTTGCATAGCTGCTAATGGTATTGAGAGGTCATATGTATGTATTCTACATTGTATATGGTCAATTTGTCCTAGACTGTCATCACATTGATACATACACACACACAGTTATACACACACAAATAAATAATACGAAAGAAAAGCAGTCGCACAGTAGTGTAAGTCTTAATTAAATTTGCGTTGAATGTTTTAAACGAAGAGCACGCAAAAAAAAAACACACACACACACAAACAACAACAAAACACATATTGACAACAAAATAAAAAACATTTGAGGTATAAAATATTAAGTCAATTTTACCACAAATTTAATATTTGTAATTGTATTTGTGTGTGTGTAAAGTGATGTGGTAACGTTTTGTGGTGCTTTTGACATGGTTCTGACAACAAGCCATGAGACGCATACACGCACGAATGCAGAATATGTACAACAACCGCAACAACATTAGCACACATATGGTAAATACGTGCTTTTATATAATATATTGTACAAACATATATTTGCATAATGGGTGCGCATGTAAATCAAAATATTTAGCATGATTTAAGGTGATTAACAAATAGTCTCAGACACGCTAATAAATCATTTATACTAATGATTGAAAATAATACTTTTTAACTTCATTTGTGGATGCGGTCATTTCACGCAATTTTACACGATAGTCTTCCACCCAGATTCGCTTATGAGATTTGGCTCAAATAACTAAGATCAATAGAAGTTTTTTCTATTTCATAATGCCAATCAATTGGCATGAACCAACCAACAAAATTTGCATGAAGGGACTTCTGGAAGAGCTCTGTGGAAGGGTTCAAAGGAAGTGGGGATAAGAAATTGTTCTGTTGTTTGGAATCGGCATAACCTGATTGGGTATTTTCAATATTGCTCAAATTTGACACACGTTACAATACTATTTTTGGAAAAGAAGTTCATTTGGAGAAAGTACCTTTTGATTTTCTGCATTTAATTTTCTGTATAATTGCATACTTTTAGGGTTAAAAATAAATTGCAATTTTTTTTGCATATTTTTAGGGGAAAATACTATGATTTTTTTCTTTCGGGACGCAATTTCGTGTTTTCCAAACAAAAATTTTAATTGAATTTTATCACAGATGGCGTATAATATTTGAAAAATTTTAAGCAACATTTTCGGTATATTGAACTTTTTCACAATAAAAAGTTAAAAGTTAACAATTTTAAGCAAGCCAAAGCACTAGGCATGGAGAAGATGCTAGTAACGCAATTGGTTTGTACAAATTTGGATGATGCACCACATTTTGGAAGATCAGTTGATGCTGAAAAAGGCAAAATAAACGCATTAATGGATATAAATACCAGAATAATAATAAATTTAACGAAATCAATCGTTGATGATCACGTGAAATGCCTTGATTTAATTTCAGACTCGACCCATGAGTTGCGCCAGTCCTGAGCAAAAGAAAATTGAATCATCGCATTGATATTTGTGGCCTGCTTCTCAGTGTCAAGAAAGTGATAAATTTTTAAACCGAATTATTACTGGGAAAGGGAAATGGATTGCATAGAACAATGCAAGAGATCTTGAAGTAAAAAAAGATGAACCGCCTCAAAGCACTTTGAAAGCCGACACTCAAAAAAGGTGATGCTGTGGGCTTGATGGGAATTCAAGACAATACCATGATCAATTTTAAATTTTACTATTATCAATTGGACAAATTAATCAAATAGAGTAGGTTTCAGGGTTCCAGCAATATAAAGTGAGAATTTTTTCTAAACTTATTCACTGTCTCCTCGTTTTTTGTCGATCTAAATTAATATTCGACTAACTGCTTAAAGTCGGCGTTTACATCATCCATATGCAGATGTTGAATTTTGTCAGAAAATTCTCCCAAACTAAAGTCGGGAATGATATTTTATTTAATTTTTTTTTTTCTCCGCAATTCTCTCTGAAGATCTTTGCCCGTAAAATGGCTTAAGTTGAACATCCCCCTTTATATTTTAGGGCATAATATGGCAATCTTCGAGCCGTAAATCCGAAAGATGCGTTCCTTAAAAAGAGTCATTAATTAATTATATAAATTTTTTCGCAATTATTCTTCCATAATCTTTTGATCGTTCAACTGAAATTTCTTCTTCTCTCTTTTAAGTGGTTTATTTTAACGTTTTATTGACATCACTGAGTTTTGCGACACAAAGTTTATACAACTTTTTTTTTTTTCATTACTTAGTTCTCAGCTCAGTTGCTGTCATTTCATTTAAAATCAATTTTCATAGAACAAAAAAAAAAAAAAAAAATACTCAAACTATGTTTTTTGAATATTCATAAAAGTTTATGAAAAAAAAAAATGAAAGGGTCATTTATTTTGTGTGTATGTGTGTGCATCTTTCTGATTTCATAATATTCATTTTGCAACTTTACACGAATAGTATAAATGCAAATTATATCCCTTTTTTTCTCCTCGTTTCTTCTTCTTCCATCATTTTGTACTTTGCCATGCACATAAAAAAAATTACTTGCATATTTCCAATTCATTAGCACGAAGAAGTAGGAAAATCATCAAATTGGCGAATTTGACATGCTAACCAACCAATATACTAAAAGGCTTCTAGCAATGCTCCAACTGGGTTGGCATCAAGGATTCTATACGCGTGCGTGCGTAAAAGAATACAACTGCTGCATATGTAGGTAGTATGTTAGTAGCAACGGTAATGTAGAAAGAATGCTTTGTTTGTAAACTATTCACACGTACTCGTTACAAGGACAGTGATGTGAACATTTTGCATGATTCGCATTTAAAGCGTATTTTGCAAATGTTAACGAAAAAAAAAAAAAACAAAAAAATCTAATTACCATGCACACATGCACTGCTGCCTGGTGCATACAAATTCGATATACATGTAGTAGCATTTGAAATAATCGTTTTACTATGTTAAGTAAATCACAGTTCTTTTCTCTACTTTGTTCACCGTTGTCGCCAACGGTATGTATAAGCTAGCTAGATGAATGATGGTGTAATTAAATTAAAAAAAAAAACAAAAATTCATAATTTTCATAATTATATTGTTTCAAAAAAATATAAAAATAACGGACGACAACGCTTAATTGGCAAAATAAGGAATTATCAAAAATCATTAAAATGATAAATTTAGCACTTGAGATAGCAACATCAACAACAGCAACAACAACAACGAAAACAATAACACTGACGGCAACTTTAACTTGTAACAATAACAATATCTACTTAACAACAAAAATCTCATCACTCATCGCTGTTTGTCATACATATAAATAATACATAAGAGCGACGTGGAGGGTGCAGATGTTTATACGTAATACTAACAATTCTTTGAATCTAATATCATTATTATAATGGAGATAATTGGTTTTTGTTTTATTTTTCATTTCTATTAGCAGCAGTGCGCAAAGAACGATCGATATAAGTAGGTATATAAGTGTTTTTTTTTGTTTTTTTGCTTGTGGCTTACCGAATCAAATGCCAACAGCACTAACTTTAAACAACACCAGCATAGTATTGTCAACAAGAGCGTGCTCGATTGAGTTGTATGAAAATATTTTTATTTTAATATGTTGCGCTTAATTTTCTTGACACGCTTCCAAAGAAACCTATAATGTCATAGTGGGAGACTTGAAAAAGTCGCAGAGATTCGTAAAGAAGGGATACACACAATATTGATGCATTTTTCAGTCATAGTATTTCAATAGAAACTACAAAGTATGTGGATATGTGGCTATGAAACGCGTTTTTGAAACCAAATCTACCATTGTACTGGAATAGTGAAACAAGAAGTTGACTGGGAAGAACATAAATATGTTTCTCAACATTATCCGAAGATATTTAAAGCAATTTCAGATAGAAATATAAGCTATCGCAGGTCAAAAGCAGGTGGATCTTATTTTTTTTACGTCACTGGTCCATCAAAGTCAGTAATATATGAACAGAAAGCTTTGTATCCGACTCTCGAAGGACCAAATTTATTTGTATGGGCGGGCAAATTCATTACGACTATCGGGTGGAAATGATTGAATGGATGGAAGAGAACATTTAGATTACGTCTCGCAAAGGATCAATTTGAGCAGACAACTTATTGCGAGTAACCGAGTCTCGTATGAATGAGATTGAAAAGAAAACTTAGAATATGTTCTCGAATGGTCAGCATTTTTTTCTTAATTTACTGTGAGACTTCCAATGGAAGTGATTGATAGGATGGAATTGAACACTTAGAATCCGGTTTTAGAAGGAATAGTTTTTTTGTTTTGGCCGGCAACTTACTCCAAGTTACCGAGTCTCCTTTGGATACAGAAGTAAACTTGCAATCCGGCTCTCGAAGAACCAGAACTGTTTCTTAATTTATTGCGAGAATTCAAATTTAATATGCGCACAATAGTACTGGAAGAGAAGCCCAGTCAAAGGGTTCTTCGGTGCCTATAAGTGCCAATTCTTAATCGATTTTTTTTCCTCAGAAAAACGAACAGTTGTCCATTGAAAGAGTGCCTTCCAAATTTAACTGGAATTTTTCAAATTCATTATTGAAAGTCAAGATTTTCCACTTTCTAGTTACGATTTTCTATGTCAATTAATTTTTGAAAAGTCCTTAAGCCTAAGCACAACTCAATTTGAAAATACTGTGTGTGTTATGTAACTAGAAGCTGTTGATAAAAGTTACATAAATGCTGGAATCTCCTTAATATTTTGCAACTAATTAAAGCATAATTACCAACCATTATGAAAAAGATTTACTGACAGCAACAATGGCGCAGTTAAACTATGTTACTAATATATTAAAATGCATAAATAGAATGGGAGTGGACTTTTCATGCATGTACTTATCTACACACTTACGTACTTACGTACATAAATGGATGTATGTTATGTTGATAATAAAAACACATGCTCTAATAATTTCTTTATTCTATTATTTTTAATAATTTGTGTTTTTTTTTTTTTTTGATTTTTTCATTCTTGGCAAAACATTTCAAAAAGTTTCATATTCACATGCATGAACTCATCCCACACATACACATACATACTCACACACACACACTTACGCAGCAAAATGCAGAGACGAACTGCGAGAAAGATTTTCGGAGAAATATTGTATATTATACGATACATATGTAGTTGTAGTCGTAGTCGTATACATATGTACATACACATGCCGCGACGTCTGGATGAGTTTCAACAATCCTTTCGATATAAGTATGAACGTAGTTATCCACCAGTGGGTTATAATTAAATTCTTACCCAACAGAACTCGATCTGTCTGTATTGTCACTGCCCCGCAACAACATCTCATCCCGCAATTATCATTTTACAGACTTAATTAAGTGAGATGTGATGCTATCCCAGATAAAGGAAACTTTTTCTGTAACGATATACACATCTACTACCATATATATGACTGTATAGCATATGATATTATTGTTGCTGCTCTATGTGAGTATGAATGTATTTACATATTTGCTATTTTTCATTTTTTTTCACATTCTCTCTCCCTCTCTCGCTCACTCTCTATGTCTCTTATACAATGTTATTATTGCATTTTTGTTTTTCTCTGTTGCATTTTTATTTTCATTACACACTCAACTGAAGTTTGGTGAGATTTTAAATGCAACTTTATACGAAATACGCATAAGATGAATAGTTTGCTTTAAATCTATATAGCAAATGAAGAGAAAGTATCATAAAGGACAAGGGACAAAAAAAAAAAATGTAATTATAAACTTTTGATGTAATTTAATATTTTTGATATATCTACCACACATACAATACCACCATATTCTACCATTTTCTACTATTGTTATGTTTTATTCTCTCATTTCCACTTTAATTAAACTGCTTGATGATGTGGATGCTGCTGATGATGATGCAGCAGCTAGTGTTTCGCATCTTCATCTTCGGTAATAAATCAATCAATTTCTTGAGTGACTTTTTATATGCCTTCAATGTTGAATGCAAACACATAATTGAATTGACCACATCACAGTGACATGCTGTCATATTTAGTACGTAAATTGTATTAAAAATGATTTGGTTTCAATTAAACCGGATACATGCAATTATTGCATAGAAAATTATCAAATTTTCTTGACTGCTTCCGGCCACTTGAAAGACATTTAATATTTCGTTAAATAGAATTGTGGCAGCTCCAGAAATTAACTATGAAAAACAACTCTGTTTTAATTTCACAATAAATTAACACAAATACAACCCTTCATTGTGAGGTACACTCAAGAAATTTAAATGGCAAGTTGAAATATAATCAGAAACTCTTTTTTTTTCTCTTTTTCTTGAAAGTTCTCGAATTCTTCAAATTCGACTTTTATATTCACCTTTGACACAAGTCAACATTGAAAGCATTGCCAGAATAGAATAATACAAAAGAAAAAGTTATTCCCTATTTTCTTGAATAAATATTTTTAAATGTGGAGCTTCAACTTTCATAATAAAATAATTTTGCTTCGGTGTGTTAATCTCTTATTATTTTTGGCGAACAATAAAACACTGTACCTCTCTACTATACTTATCAAAAATAGATATGTACTTAAAGATGACATGCAAATTGAATTTGTAGCTTTTCAACAATGACATGAATACCAACCATGAATATCCAACCTACGCCTCAGATGTTCGATAACATTGTGAACTCAAATATACGTAATATAAGTAAATTCTTTATGTCAATGAATTCCGCCAAGAATTTGCTTAAATGACATTTATCTACACATATGAAATCTATGCAATAATTTTCTGAACATGTCCTTTTATTGACAAATCCTATGACCTGTCACAATGGACAATAGCATTGATAACAAACTGATTTTGAATGAACACGAATGAAATTCGGCTTAATTGGATGGGCGTGTGCTAGAAGGTCATAGATATATTTGTGTACTTATATATATTACATACGAGTTAGTATACTATATATCGAAGTAAATACAAGTATATATATCATATAATTGTTTGCCACAAGCACTCTAACTTATTTTGACCTCAAGAGGACAAGCAATCAATAAAACAAAGAAAAAATTAACAAAAAAAAAAACAACAACAACAACTAAAGGCACTTCATAAATACAATGATAGTCAGTTTAGGTAGCTCAACCCGAAGACAATGATTTATGGCGCCATTTCTAATGGAAGATAATCGTGTTGCCATCCATTTTTCGTAGAAATCTATTTATTATTACGATGCAATATTTTTTTTTGCAACTTTATTTAATCGATTGATTTATAAACGGGTTTGTTTTTTTCTTCTTTTTTCGATTTCATTGAACTTGAAAACGTCCGTTTGACCGAACACCATCCCATATCATCATCAGTCGCATAAATTATTCTATGAAGAAAATAGCATATGCAGCTGTCAAAATAAAACGGAAAAATTCTCCCAACAAAAGAGAAAAAGGAGGTGGAGGTAGTGACTGACTGTAATAGGTAGAACATACGTAAATATATTATCGGTTAGAGTGGAAGGCGTAGTAGATGATGAAAGACTAACTAAAAAAATAATCAAAGTGTAGATAGAACTGCTACCGTACATCCCTCACATTTGGCTATGGCGTTATGGTTTGACAATTGATGTTTAATGGTTGGTCGAAATCGAGCGCCCATTAAAATTTATGAAGCAGTTCAAGCGTTGCTGCTGCTGCTGCTGCTTCGGTTGTTGGCGCCATGTTTTTTTCTTTTTGCTTCATCTATTATTGTTGCTGCTGCTGCTGTTGCTATTATTATTGTTGTTGTTATTATTATTTTCGATTCTATTATGAAAACATTAGTGCTAGTCTGTAGATGGTGTTACGGACATGATGTCTTTTCCTCAAATAATCGGCTTGTAATAAAGAGCAAAATACCAGCACCAGCAGTTGTAACAACAGCAACAGTACAGTGATTCGATCGCATTCGATGATGAGATAAAATTAGAAGAATGAATTGGGCGTAAAAGATAAACTCGTATTAGTGTGTGTGTGCTCGTTTGGCGGTCAAATTTCTCGCACGATAACTGCCGTAATAATGAAGCAATTTAGTTGAAAATTGATACATACGATTATTTTCTCCAATCAACAACATGTGCATATAAATGAGTGAAATCGAATGAAAACCACGCCTACCTCCCATACAAAAGTATGTTCTTGAATGTGTATTTTCACACTTTATGCCATAAAATATAAAGCTATCGAACTAAAACTGAGTATTTAAATATAATCTAATCACAAAATTGATATATTCGAAAATAGATGAAATTTAAAAAAAATTACGCCTATCTTCCATACAAAAGTATGTTCTTGAATATGTATTTTCACCCTTTATGCGATAAAATATAAAGCTATCGAACTAAAACTGAGTATTTAAATATAATCTAATCACAAAATTGGTATATTCGAAAATAGTTGAAATCAGTTAAAAACACAGCCTACCTCCCATACAAAAGCATGTTTTTGAATATATATTTTCACATATTGTGCAATAAATTATAAAGCTATCGAACTAAAACTGAGTATTTAAATAAATTATGATCACAAAATTGATATATTAGAAAATTTATGTAATCAGTTAAAAACTCAGCCTACCTCCCATACAAAAGTTGGTTTTTGAATATATATTTTCACATTTTGTGCAATAAATTATAAAGCTATCGAACTGAAACTGGGCATGTAAAGTTAATTTAATCACAAAATTAATATAATGCAATTAAATTAATGCAATGGGCGTAATCCGTTGAAAACCACGCCTACTTTCCATACAAATGTATATTCTTGAATGTGTGTTTTCATACTTTACGCTCGAAAACGTAAATTTATTGAGCTAAATCTCAGTACGTTTGATTATATTTACCAATTTAGTGACATAATCGAAAATGGAGTAGTTTTATTAAAAACTGCGTCTAACTCCAGAACAAAAGCATTCTTTTTTTTTTTGTCAAAAATGTATAATTTTTACTATTTTTCTTTTTATCAATTGACTTTACCAATTACTACCAATTTGTTTGATTTCATCGACTGTGAATTTCTTCAAATTTTATCCCTAGTACGAACACACTGTGCATTGGCAGTAAAGTCATCGCTTCACTCTTGTCTCTCCTTGTATCCAGAATTTATTATCACTTATTTTTTGGTTTTTTGTTTTTAAATGCTATATCGTATTATTCAATTTATGTACATTTATGTATTTGTACAAAAAGTTGATGTTTTCCTATTATACCCTGCATAATGCAATATGCATGGTATATTCATTTCGGTCAGATGTTTGTGTCCACTTGAAGGAATCTCCGGAGATATAGACATAGATATATATTCGTGATCAGCGTCGATTAAATTTTCGATTTAACGATGTCCGTCCGTCCGTCCGTCCGTCCGTCCGTCCGTCCGTCCGTCCGTCCGTCCGTCTGTCTGTCACCTGGCTGGTTCGCACGATAACTTGAGTAAATATTGAGCTATTTCGATGAAATTTGGCATAAGTAATCTATGATCCAAGAGTACGGAGGGGATTGATATTGGGCATGATCGGTCAATAACCACGCCCACACCAAGCATTCAAAACGACTAACCTCGAAATTTTCAAAATCTTTAACTTGCTATAACTCACATAATATACCACTTGGGACAACAATATTTGGCACATAGACTTATATTATCCTACTATATAACCTCGCCAAAAGTGGTTGAGCCACGCCTACTTTTTAGCGTAGCTCTCATACAAAGTGTCTGTACTTCTTTTAAATTGAAACAGCTGTAACTTCTACAATCTTCTGTCCAGAGTAACCATAATTGACACTTAGATAAACATGGTAGTCGGAAATAATATGGCAGAAAATCAGTGTGCCACGCCCACTCCTTTTTGGGTCTCCCATACAAAGTTGCGGAAATTAAAAAAAATGTTACCGGTTATAACTTGCAAACTATTAAGCGTAGAATAACGAGATTTAAGGTGTGGATTAGTATTGTACGAGCAACTAGGCTCACAGAAAATGGGCGCACCACGCCCACTGTTTATCGTAGCCCCCATACAAATTTTAAATTGAAACAGCTGTAACTTCGGCAATCTTCTGTCTAGAATAACCATAATTGACACTTAAATTAATATCGTAGTTGGAAATAATCTGGCAGAAAATCAGTGTGCCACGCCTACTCCTTCATGGGTCTCCCGTACAAAGTCGAGTGAATTAAACTAAAATTTTAAGCTCCATAGCTTACAAACCATTTACCCTAGGACAACGAGACTTAAGGTATGGATTAGTATTATACGAGCAATTAGGCTTACAGGAAATGGGCTCACCACGCCTACTGTTTATCGTAGCCCCCATACAAATTTTAAATTGAAACAGCTGTAACTTCGGCAATCTTCTGTCTACAATAACCATAATTGACACTTGAATTAATATCGTAGTCGGAAATAATCTGGCAGAAAATCAGTGTGCGACGCCCACTCCTTCATGGGTCTCCCATACAAAGTCAAGGGAATTAAACTAAAACTTTTAAGCGCCATAACTTATAAACCATTTAGCGTAAAAGAACGAGATTTTAGGTATGGATTAGTATTGTAGGAGCAACTAGACTCACAGGAAATGGACGCGCCACGCCCACTGTTGATAGTAGCCGCCATACAAAATTACCGAATTTCTTTTAAATTTAAATAGCTGTAACTTCTGTATCCTTCTGTCTAGAACAATCATAATTAACACTTAGGTTAATATGGTAGTCGGAAATAATCTGGCGAAAAATCAGCGTACCACGCCCACTTCTTATTGGGGCTCCCATACAAAGTTGAGGAAATTAAACAAAAATGTTAACCACCATAACTTAGAAACTATTCAACGTAGGACCCCAAATTTAAGGTGTGGATTAACGTTGAAAAATTAATTGGATTTACTAGAAAGTGGTAAGCCACACCCAATTTTATATAGCTCCCATACTAAGCCTCGGAATTATCTTAAAATCCTTTTACTTCGTCAAAGTCAACCATATTTCGGGTGTAAATTAGTAGTATATGCAAAAATTGTTTCTCGAAAAGTGGAAATAAAAGAAAAGTTGGATATTCGAGTAAACTTTTTATATATAAATCTACATATGCAGGGTATAGTTTGGTCGGCCCCAGCCGACTGTAAGGAGATTTTTTTTCATCACATTTTGTTATTATCTATTATCGTCAACTTTATGAATTTAGAGTGGTCAACGTCACCAATCACTTTTATTACATATATCAAATTTATATATTACGTATGAATGTTGATGTGTGTCAATAATATTTTCACTTCTACCATAATATAGTATTGATTGGTGTTGAAATTTTGTCCTTTAAATAAACAAAAAAAAAAAAATCAATTTCAGTGTGCCTAAAAACAGACTACACAAATTGAAAATAAATAAAAAATTATAATTTCAGTTAGATATGTTTCACATCAGTAACTTATCGAAGAATCACCAAATGACATTTAATTAAAATATTGTTTCATTTATGCATGTATTTTCCAATATAAAAATGTTTAATATGAATATATATGCATGAGTGTATATTTGAAAATTGCAAGCAGATGCAAATTTTATTAAAAATTTACATTTACTTGTACTACATTCAATATATATGTATATGATATTTTTTGTTTGCTCTTATTTTTACTGATATTATCGTTATATCAGACATTTTACAATCATTATTTTTAATGTGGTTTCTTCTTTTTTCTTGTTTTTTTTCTTCTTACCAATGAAATTGTAAGTGTATGTGCGTGTACGTGTACGTGTTTATACATATACTAATAAATATTCAGGTGACATGACAAAAACCAAATATGAGAAAAATAAAAATAAAAATAAAAAATAAAATAATAGTAAATAATACATTTATTATCGCAACCACTCGAAAACCAAAACAACAATAACAACAACAACAAAATATTTGCAGTATTTATAGTCAAGTTTGTACTTGTATGCATATCGTAAAGCTTTTGCATACAAAACCGTATGAATACATATGTGTGTGGGGCTTTGTATTTAAAGTGACTCTCAATAAGTGCACTTTATGGCATATTGGTGTATATATTGTATCATTGATCAACTGAATTTTAATGGTTTCTATAGCTCACAGGTTAACAGGTTGCGTTCACAGGGGACATTATTTTTGCATTTTAAAAATTTATTATCGTTACGAAAAATTCCGTTTTTCTTTAATTTTTTATTTTATGCAGCTTCGATATTCGTAATTATTCGGAAAAAATCACCAATAGCAATTGTATGTACTAAATTTCAGCTTGAAACATATTACTGAATCATAAGTTTGTATGGGAGGTAGGCGTAATTTCTATCAGTTTCAGCTAATTTTTGAATACATATGTCTATAAATTAGTAAATAATAGCGTACATACACAGTTTCGACTCTATAACTTCATACTTTCGAGCGCAAAGTATGAAAACCTTCATATGTAAGCATGGGTTTGTATGGGGAGTTGGCGTGATTCCAGTTCGATTACGTTTATTTTCTAAAATATTTATTCTTTGGTAAAATTAATTTCATATGTCAAGTTTTAGTACAAAAGCATTTCATTTTCAATCGAAAAGTGTTGAAATACACATTCAACAACATATTTTTGTATGAGAGGTAGGCGTGATTTCTATCAGTTTCAGCTAATTTTTGAATATGTCTATAAATAAGTAAATAGTAGCGTACATACACAGTTTCGACTCTATAACTTCATACTTTCGAGGGCAAAGTATGAAAACATACATATATAAGCATAGGTTGTATGGGAGGTGGGTGTAATTCAAGTTCGATTAAGTTTATTTTCTAAAATATTTATACTTTGGTAAAATTAATTTCATATGTCAAGTTTTAGTACAAAAGCATTTCATTTTCAATCGAAAAGTGTTGAAATACACATTCAACAACATATTTTTGTATGGGAGGTGGGCGTGATTTTCATCCAATTACGCATATTCTCTAATATATCAATATCATGGTCAAAATAACTTTACGTACAAAATTTTAGTTCCCTAGCTTTTAACTACTTTAACTACAGCTCTTTGAGTGCATTGTATAAATAATATATGTTGCCGGCATGTTGCTGGTTACAAGTTGCAATCATTTTACATGATACAACGAGTACTCTTTTCAGAGTGCAAACTTGTACTTTAGTATTTTTCACATTAATTGATATTCTAGACGATTTGACAACAGAGTTTACCTGAAATCAAGAAATATTACCGTTTTTATTCATTTAAAATTATACAAGCAACATTCATTATTTTCATATTTGTCTTAGAACGAAAATTCCAAAAGATAATAAATCAAATAAACAAAATCTGCTGATTCACTGTTCTTGATAATTTAACAACCATGTACAATTAAAATTTTTATGAAAAAAAAAAGGAAATGTTGCTAATTACAAGTGGCTGGGGCAGATTTCACTTGAAATGAAGAATAACGTATAGAATATTAAATTTTTATTTTTTGATATTTTACGGTTAATCTTATCTAAGGGAAACTAAATAAAGCAGAATTATACGAGTCTCACATTAATGTCTGCCGAAATGCAGTTCCCATGCACATGCACTCCCATAAACAAAAATCAAATGCTTATAAACTTTTTTATTATGATTTTGTTTTTGCGCCAAAGAGTGTTTTAAACTGCATGTACTCTTATTGAAATGCACTCTATTTACAATAAATTGTTATGCATATACGACGTACATTCACTTCAATGGGCATTAATATTATCTACACTACTACAAATGGATAATATTGTTCATCAAAGCTAGATCATGTTTTTGATCAAAGCAATGGTCAGTATCATACTATGAATACTTCTCATTTAGCTTATATGGGTACTGTATGCGGTTATTCTAGAGCTATAGTATAGTACTCACATAAATATGCTCGTATACAAAAACCATATAAAATCATATGAAAGCCAAAAACAACAACAACAGTAGTCGCATTAAAAAGCTTTTATAGCAGCAACAAAATGGATAACCTTCGTTGAAATGTTAGTGCATACAATAGTGATGGGAGCGGCAATGGCAGTAGTAGCAGGTGTAAAATTTATTCGATTTTATGTGAAACTATTTGAAAGCCATCTCTCTCTATGGATGTAGTACACACACACACACACACACGACATTTACAAATTTATCTTAAATATTCCAGTAACTGAGAAAATGCACTTAAAATTCAGTTGAATTAACAAGCACACATTCACTTTAATGCACAAATGGCAAGGCGGTTATAGTGTAAACTATCTATATACATTAAGGTGGGTTAAATTTTTTAATGGCCTGGCTTAGTGGAAAATATAAAATTTCAAGCATTTTCTTCCAAGAAAGAACATAAAAATTGAAGATTTGGAACTACTTACATTTTTAAAATAGCTTTTTGGAAGAAGTGAATAAAAAGAAAATTTCTCGTCGTATAGAGTCAAGGTCTTAAAGTCTAAATTTAATATTCTGATCGAAATATCTCACCAGAAATAGCCTTTAGAGTGGTGAAGTATATGTCCAACTCTCATTAATTTTTCCTTTCCAATATCTATACATAACAACTCTCTCTTGCCACCCCTTAAGGAGGTTCTCATACAAAATGAACATAAAAATATTGATATTCTAGAAATAACGGCATATTTACCTAGGAATCGTCCCTGGAGCAATGAAATGTATGACAGACCCCCATTAATTTTCTCTCACGAATATTTAATGATTAAGTAATCTCTGTATTCGCAGAAATCATTCATAAAGCTGTGGAATGAACCACCGTTAATTTTTTCTTGTGACCGTTTCCTCGGAACATATTGTACTAACCCTCTATTTCCTACCCTTAAGGGGGCTCCCATACAAAATTAACGTAAAAGCATTGAAACTCTACAAATATCGCCATAATTGTCCAGGAATCCAGGAAATCAGGAAATATTTTTCTCGCTTTACCCTAATATAGACCTCTTAATAAGGTTCCCCTACAAAATTGATGCTTAAATTACATCTGTAATCACAGGAATAACCTCTAAATCTGTGATATGTATAAGCAACTCCTATTAATGTTTCCTTCTCATCCTTTTCGGACAAATTTAATGAAATTACCTAAATAAAAAATATGTTCGATAATCCTGGAGGCCAAAATCTTTTCTGTACACAATTTTATCCACCCTAATGGCCATATAACTCACCTTATGACAAACAGCAGCATTTTGAATGAGGGAGCGATCCGGTAAGTCATTAGACAACAGCACAATGAGTATTTTTCTCAACATTCAATGGAAATACATTTATATTGTACCTACATACTGAATATATATGTATGTATATCCGATATGTATGAGTATCAGTGTATATATATATATGTGTACATAAGGGTTTTCGATGGCATCTGTAATCTCACTTCATTTGTGTTGACATAACTTCATTAAGGTTCTTTAACTTAAATAAACGAAATCACGAACAATGTTATATTTATCGCCTGAACGGCCGGTATTCGCCCTTGAACCTCTTCGAATTCCATCTCCGAACAGATTTATGTATGTTCATATATCCTTCAATTTTTTCAATTAATTCAATCAATCGATAACACAAAAAAAAAAAAAAAAAACGTGACATGCTTTTTCTTAGCAACGATGGCACAAAGGGGACGCCACTAACGAAAAGCACATTTGAAAGTGGTGGTGGTGGTGATGATGTTAGTGATGATATTGATGCTGGAGGTCGTTTTGAAAATCCAGCAGTTATTTTTAATTAGAATAATATTTGATGTTGAATGAACTTTTCAACATTTTACGAATATGCCATAGTTCCGTTAATCAATATGACAAATAGTTGTCAATAAATTCTTACATATATTATTTCCGCTACCATTCTGACATGAAGAATCACTTGGAGTATAATTTATGATACCATCAAAATGTGTTTAATCAATTTGTTCTACAAGTAGTACGTACATAAGTAGCATTAATTTATTTGTACAAATAAATATGTATAACATTTAACTTTTGCATGAATACTTATGTGTAGGTGGTACATAAATTGTGTAAGCATAGCAGCAATGAATAGACGAGACGGCCTTATGGAGTTGAATCTTTTGAATTATGGTTTTATTAAATTGGCTTGCATTTTCTTGTCAATGTCAGACTTGTTGCAACCGACAAAAAGCGTATAGACTATAAGTCAACACACATCACTATGGCGACGAGACGCGACGCGACAATAATAAAGTTAATATCGACACAATACAAGTACATACTTATTGTGACACTAACTGCATTTAATTTTCTTTTACTTCTGCTGTTGCTGCTGTTGTTACATTTCTTGATGGTAGTAATCTTTATATCCATACATTTGTACTATGTACATTTATTAAACGGCTTTAATGTCAACGAGATTTATGTGCTTTTCTACTAGGATAATATGTATGTACATAATACGATATGTATTAATCGTCTGAGCGACCATAGACTATTGCTATGAGTGTTAAGAAGCATTTAGTGATGGCAATTTGTATGCTTCTGTATATCAGTTTTTCTTACTTTTTTATGATATATGGACACATACGCGTATAAGTTAGATATACATACACAAAAAAAAAAAAAACTTATGCCTTGGTGGTACCCAACCATGCTCGTTATGAGCGCTTAGAATTAAAAGCAAAGAAACTGTGTAATTGTCACTTCACTATTTCAAGTATTACTTCGCATTTATCTGCGCCTTCGGATCTCGCATTGAGATCAGCGCCGCAAATGTTCAACTCGGAACCCTACCAACATTGTCATGCATCATGTTGCTGGGAACAATTTGAGCAACACTCATTTGCAACTTTGATTGCAAAATAGTCTGATTGATTACGTTTCTATTATGAAAAATTTCAGGCATATACGCAACAAAGGCTAAGTGCCTCCTCATTGTCGATAACTTCCTTTTATAAAAATCGTTTGCATCGCCTGCCTCCAGGGTCTCTAAAGGAATCAAACGCATCACTGATCCCTTCAACACAATTTTCTGAACATACTTACTCTCTATCTGTAACCATAGATGGTACGGTTAATTTTTTAGAAAAATCCCAATAAGGGCTAGAGATAGGAGGTGTTGAAACCGAATGATTTATGGGAGTCGGTGATACAGTTTATCCCTTTAGAATTAATTTTTGAACAGCTATAAGGTTATTTGTAAATTTTGACTTATTCTTAAGTTCAATTTTTAGGGGAACCTCTAAGGAGCGGTTATAAAAGGTACACATATTCAAGAAAAATATAAAAGAAGCAAAAATGAATAGAGGTTGGTCTAAAGGCATACTGGTAGTGGTGGGAGTTAATTTTTCATAGTTTTGAAATAGTAGGTAAGCAGGTTCTGATAAAATGTTGTGCAGGGAAAATAAATGAGGGTATTATGTTTGACTCTGTTAGGAGCGACTTACGATTTTTTTTTAACTTTGCCAAAAAAAAAAAAAGTTATTGAGCCAGGCCTACTAATTAAAAAAAAAAATAAGATATATATGCGAGCAAACTTTTTATACATATTGTTACGTTATGGTGAGCGTTGAATTCTATTTGAATTAAACTTTCTCGATCACTGGATTCTGTTAATAATAATTTCAACATTTATTTAGTACAACTATATACATTAACAATTTATTTAATCAACTCTATTTACAATCAACTATTTACAATAACTCTTTTAATGTACATACTTGCAGATTTTGCCTCTGATACTGCATCAATGTTTGCGCAATCACGTTCGGAATTCGATTGAATTGCATTTGTCAACACTGTCTCTATTTATACTATGTGGCAACACCCCAGAATCTTCCTTTAACGTTGTCGAGATTCATCTCTTTCTTTCTCGTTGGCGTGTTTTGGTTGTTGCATATTTCTTTTTGTTGACATTCGTTTCGATGCTGCCAATATTCTTGTCATTCACAATAGTGTCAGTCATAATAGTGATGAGTAGCCAACTATCGATACTCGTTACAATATATTTACATATGCAGGATATAATTTGGTCAGCCCCAGCTGACTGTAAGTTTATATTTTTGTATCATTTGTTTTGTCTGGAAATAATATCATCACCAAGCTATGGTTGGTGGGTGAATCACAGAAATTCTACTGTTTCACACGATCTGCTATAGTCCTGTGATTGTGATCTATGCTCATAAAGCTCTGAAAACGTCTTTGCAACACAATTTTTCTGTTTATGTTAAACAATTTTCACTTAAAAATTAAAAACGTTAAAGCTTAAATAAGAAAAGTATTTAGTTTAGATGCTTTTCTTTTTTAATTTAAAGTACAATTATATGTAAATGCTATAAAACAAAAATTGGTGGTTATCATCTTTGAGTTCAGCAAACTCAAATTACTTTAGAATACGCATTAAATTGCCAGACCTATAAAAAAATATATATATATATATATATATATATATATTAAAGTAACCGCAAAGTGGTTGTCTGGGTATATACTAACATACACACACCAAAAAAAAAAGTCATACACCCACCAACACGTATCATATTAGTAGTGTCGACAGCTCGATGGAGATGTTGTAATTACATTGTTTTTTGTTTTTGTTTTTGTTTTATTCTACCCCTTGGAGAAATCTCACCCTTGGGGTAATTTCTAATATGTAGTTTCTATATAAATACAAGTATACTCGTACTTGTATATTAAGGAAATGCTATTTTTATATAGTAAGTAACAAGCATATCTGTCACATTGTTGATGTACCTACCTACCTAACTACTCGTATATATACATATTTACATAAATACAATATTGTATTATAATATAAAAGTACATACATAAATATATTGCTATGATTTTTTGTATGAGAGAGCATATTTTTTATGATACATTTAATATCCGACTGTTGTTAATCGCAAAAATTAAATCAAGCGAAAGTAATAAAGCACAATGGCAAATATACGCTGCATGATCGACACATGACACATTTGTATGCTACTTACTTGTGCTTATAAATGTCCCATATGTATCAGCATACAAGTATAGTATATACGATTGTTGTAGATTTAGTCCGTTTAAATATGAAAGCAAATACATACTCATTCTCAATAAAATGCTCCACCATCTGACTCCCGATCTCACGTCGTCGTTGCTGCTGCTGCTGCTGTAAAAGATGGCTATCGCAAAAACCAATGACCGACTAACGCAGGCGAACACGTTCCACTCGAAATGTTGACTACATATATTGCCATTGGTACAATTGTTATCGCACTCACATTTAGCAACGATTTAAATGAAATATGTATTCGATTACGTGAGCATCTCAATTTGTCACATTTATTAGCGGGTGTGTGCACGTAATAGTGACTACGTTGGCCGTGCATGAACCCTGAAAATTATTTCTTCAAATAAATGTGCATTTATATTATAGAATATATTGTATATATATTTTTTTTAAATATACTTTTAGAGCATCTGACTGAAGTAGGTGCGAGTATGTACATAACACTCGAAGGCGTAAGCATCTGCATTTAATGTGTACGCTCTTTTACATGACCGTATTGTTTTTTTTTTCTCTACTACAGCTTTAGCCGGCGCTAACAATTGATGGTGATGAAATCCCTTCTGCTTGCCGCCATCAGCATATGATGGCGCAGTGGAAAATATTAATTTTCTCGCTGTCATTTTCACATAATTGAAGTTTTAAGCATCTTAGAGGCGTCGTCGTCGCCGCCGCCGCCGCAATACAACTGACAGCCAACACACCCAAACAACCATTTCGACGTCAATATTCACTGCCTGTGCTGTACTATATTTAAACAAATTTTATTTTAAAGACTTTGTTGCACAAAAAAAAAAGAAAGAAGAAAAACCAAAGTGCTCCATTTCCAGCAGCAAAATAATATTTTTCAGGGCTCCAGTTGGTATTTTAAACCGCTGTACGACAATATGGGTGCGCCATCATCTGTGCGTTATGTGTATTGGTGTACATCTGTGTCTGTGTGTGTGTGTGCAATACTTACAGTATTAGTATTTAAGCATATTTATTTCATTTCAAAGCATCAGATGTCCCTTTTAAACGGAGGCTTTGCTTCAAATGAAATATTTGATGGAAATGTTTGAAGTTATGTACGTATATACGAGCAAACGACAGAAGGATGAAATGGTGGAACAGTGTTAGGCCGTAGGGCATTATCAAAATATATACTACAATACATTGTGAATAATGTTTATTGTTGCAGCATCATGTAATTGTAAATCAAATGATATTATTGCTACAATGTCGCCATTCTGTAGAATTTCTAATCTGATCTGAATTGAGAATTAATTAAAAGACCGAACGAAAGATTTTAATACTTTTATTTGCACCATTACCATTACCATTGCCATAATGGCATGTTATTTGCTGCCCACCTGCCGCGTTTCTATTAAATCATGAGTCGGGGCAGACAGTTGGTTTAATCACTGGTTCACTGGAATTGTGTAAGTGTTTGCGGTTACGATTATTAAAATTATATGCGGCAACCTTTTAAGCACAATGTTTACGCAATTTACTCTGAGCGACATAATCGTATTTATTAAGGTAGGTCAAAGAGTTTTGGCAAAATACATAATTTATTATTTTTATGGCAACAAATTGTTTTGGTGAAAATAAATATGAGAAAAAGGTTGTCAATTTAAGAACTGTTTATATAAATGTATATATGTTTTTTTTTATATAAAAAATTTTAATATCTCAATACAAAACCATGTTTAGACAATTTTTGATACTCAATAAATTCTCAATTTAGCATTAAACCCCCACTTTCAGTTCACCTGTATGTCATCTAACAATAAATAATGGTTTTGGAAAGGAAAAAAGTCGAACATTCCATTTTTTACTTGAAAAAATGTCACAAGGTTAAATTTTTACAAACCACTCCCATAAATAAATAGTCATTTTATTAGGAATTGCATGGATTTTTAAAATATTAGTGCAAAATATTATTTTTGAAATTGAAAAATAGAGAATAGTTAGACAATTTGAGATTTTTTTTGCCAAAAACTCGAAATATTTCTATACATAACCATGTTTAGAAGAGTTTTCAATACCGTCAAATTTGAAATTGACAATTAAAGCGAAGTTTTCGCCTCGCTTGTGTCATCTAACAATGAGTAACTTAGTAATTTTTTAACTCAAATGTCATAGTTCCAATTTTTTTCGTTTTTGAAAATAGGAAAATTCTACCTTTCTGCTGCTCTCATGAAAAACTATCAGAATGTGGAAATTTTGCAGTTGATTCGAATAACGAATATCCATTTTATTAGAAATTACATTGATTTTTAGAATATCAATGCAAAAATGTATTGCTAAAATAGAAAAAATGAGAAAAAGTGGACAATTTGAGATCTTTTTGTCAAAAACTTGAAATATTTCAATACAAAACCATGTTTAAAAAGTTTTTGACACCCTCAAATATTAAATTTACCATTAAAAATCTATGTTTGGTTCACTTTCGTCATCTCACTATTAGTAACTGTTGTTTTCCAATCGATTATCCATTATTTATGGTTTTGGAAAGCGAGAAATCGGCCTTTCGTTTATTCTCTCACGAAAAATGTTCGTAACTTTGAATATTTTTAATCAATTTCAATAAATGAATAGTCATTTCATTTGAAATTTCAGGTATTTTCAAAATATTGATGCAAACTATTACAATTTTTAATAAAATGTTTCAAAAAATTACTTTGGAAATTGAAAAGTTATTTTCAAAATACTTGAAAATTAAGACTTCATTGACATTCAGTTGAAAAAGTAATGAGGTTCATATTTAAAAATTATTTAATGGAAAAATTATTAATCCGGAAACGGATTCGTAATGCTAAGTCAAAAATTGTAGATTGTTAAAAACTCTTTAAAAATGTTTTAATATTAAAATCTGAAGTCACTTGAAATGTTCATTCAAATTGCCATAAAAAAGTGACGCAAAGCAAGTGAAAATAGCTTTTTAACGAGTTGAAAATTTGAGGGTATTGAAAAACGTTTGAACATGGCTTTGTGGTTTAACTTCACTAACTCATTTGAAGAGGTAATTTAAAATTTGGTCTTTAGCACTTATTTCCTTATCAATAATGGTTGTCTAAAATAAAATAATAGTCTTAAAGTTTAGTCCAATTGGAAGTTGATTTCTTTCGATGTTTCACCTTTGTAATTTAAGGTCTTAAAGACTGTACTCATCTCACTCTTTTCATTGTTACTTCAATCGATTGTGAAAAATAAAATTATGCAATAAAAATGACTAAAGATGTGACAGCAATCTAATGAAAGATGGTACTCATCATAAAAAATTCCATTTCGATACCATTACCGCTAGCTTTTAGATTTTGTAATGACTTATTGATCCATTCTCATGAATTTATATACAAATATATTGCACAAACTTAGAAACGATGGTACGATATCACGGTGATAGATGTGACAATGATGGCAAAATGGTTACCTTTATACAATAATTAATACGAACATATTTTATTTTCATATCAGTTCATCTGTGGTGATTAATTTTAGTTAAGCTTTCTCCTCCCTTCTGTCCAACCATATTGCTGAACACGTAAGCCATTATACGGATATATACGGACATATATGTATATGTTCAAATTGGTATTACATTAATTATTCATATGCTCATACTGTTCGCATACAAATGCGCATACATACATTTAAATAAATATCTACAATACATTAGAACAGTTGATGAAAAAGTGTTTGACATATGTTTGTATGTTCTCATGCATAGGCAAGCGTTCAGTAGTGGACGTAATTTTTTTTTTTTGGTCGCGCATATCCCATGAGAAACGATGAAATGATAGTGATTTATACTCGTATGTATGTAAGTGTGTATTTGTATATGGTTGAATAAAAAAAACACCTAAATAAAATGGTGCATATATATGTAGACTACAAGTAATGTTTGTATAATATGGTGAATGATATCGTTTCAAAAGAACGTAGCAATCCACATGAGAAAAAATGAAAAAAGAAAAGTGATGAAACCCATCCCACGAAGTAAATATTTATTACATGTGTAGTCCATATGTTCCCCTACTGAAGCTACTCAGGTGTGCACATGTGCATAATTTACATTATAAATATGCATATTAGATATGATGAAATTTTTGAGGTTCTAATTGTTGGAAAAGCTTTTTGCTAAACTATCAGCTGATTGAATTATTTGCAGAAACGATATTAAAATAGATTGCTTCGATTTATTAGTCAGAATATAAAAATATACAGAGAGGAGACCATTTTTTCACGAATAGCCTTGGGAAAAACTTTCAGCGCAGAAAACTTATGAAATTCTTACATATTTTGTGGACAGATCTAATGTTTCAACTAAACATAAACCATGTCAGTAGAGAATATCGTTTTCTACAATACACTTAACGTAATGCATAGATGATACAGAATCTATGCAAATAAAGGGAATTGTTTATCTATGAAATGAGAGTGAATTTGAATTCTGTTGTGAATTTTAAAAATTAATGTCTATATTAAACCTTAAATTCCCAATGTATCTTTATACAGATACACGCTTGACAAATCGTAACCCCTCAAGCAGCTTACAAAAGCAGCAGCTTGATGAATTCAACATAATTTTTGGCAAAAAGGCATAACTCAAAAGAATTATATATTATAATTATATATTTTAGCCGGTTCCGAACGGCAGAACCCTTGTGACATCACTTTTTCTGAGCTATGTCACAGAGTTCTTTTAGAATCGTTTCCATGGCAAATTGTTATTGTTGGTCTTCAATACAGCAAACTTCAATTTTTACATCGGTCGAACTTTGAAAGGATGGAGGAGAAAGTTTGTCATAAAGAACCCAATGTATTCAGAAGAACGAGCATTGAAATCAATAAATTTAGGTTGCCTGTCATACTTTCACCAAATATTGCAATATTTGGGGCAAAACATCTTTTCAATTAATAAATTTGGTGCTTTCGCCATATTTTCACTAACCGCAACAAAATTTTTGACAGAGTATGAACTGCGATGATGTACGAGTCTTGCAATACCATGACCGACGAAGTCTTGTCGAAACTCTAAACATTATTTGAACCAGAGCTTGTTGATGCTTTGATCTATTGAAAAAAGAAAATAAAATCACAATTTTTGTCGTCACAATTTTTGTCGTAAGTTTAAAACTACGAGTAACAAGTATATTGTAAAATATACTTGTACGAGTAACAAGTATATTGTAAAATATACTTGTTACTCGTAACAACATAACAACATAACAACATAACAAGTATATTGTAAAATTGGAGAACTTCAAATAATCAAATGTCATTTTTGTTTACATTTATTTTTGATAGTTGTCAAATGGCAGGGTTGTAATTTTGAAATTACTTACAAAATGGAAATGGAGAGTTGGTTGTTTCAAATTATGCGCAAATTTAATAATAATAAAATAATAAAACTAATAAAAAAGGAAATCTAATATTTTTAGAATGTATGCCAATAAGTTTTGATGTTTTGATTTCAGGAAGTAACGATTTTTTGTGCAACAATTCGATTATAATTTCATATAATTTCATTGAAAACTAGTAGAAGCATAGACCATTTATACAGAAAGTAAGTTTCTTCAAATCAATCTCAAATTTAACACGAAGAATATGACTAAAAAAGAGAAGTATGACTAAGGTAAGAAAAACAACAGAAGAATATGCTTCATTGTGTGAATGAAGGAACCTAGCATTAATTTTGATAGTAAAATTCAATAATCTGCAAGCATTGTTCGTTTTTAAGTCGATTCATGGTTAAATTATAGAGCAAACTGAACATGTTTGACAGTAACATGTTACATGAAAACAGCTGAGCTGCAAATAATAGTGTTGCCAAAAAGAAAGTTGCTAAAAAAATCATCCTGTACTTGTCGCAGACAAATGTTGACTTTTAATTTCGCTTTCATAATTTTCATCATTAATTTCTACAGCAAGTGCAAATTCAATTAGCTACTAACTAATCAACGAAGTCGTGTTTTTTTGCACTAATCGAATATTTTTCAATTCTTCGAACAAATCTAAATTTATGCAATGGCGCACATTGAGTTTTTGTCTACCGGCATGCAATGAGTATGAGTATTATTTGTCAATAATACTCACTCAAGTTGCGTGCTTACTGTGTTGATGTTTATTGTCATACTCATTAGAGGCTCCTAATCGATGTGGTTGTGTTTACAAAACGAACATTGCAAACATTCTATGTATGGAGACAATAAATAAATAAATATACAAATATGTATTGTATACCACTCGTAGTATTCGTGTGTGTCAATAGGTCACAATATATGTGCATACATGTTGGTACTGTTTAAATTGTGATCAACACCATACGCTCCATTCTATACACAAAACTACACACCAGCACACATATTGCATATGCAATACACACAACACATGCTCGTGCAACTAACCAAGCGTACATGAAAAACATCATGTTGAACACAAAACATGTACATAGTAAAAAGCAAACAACATCATCAACAGCAACAACAACAGTGAGAAAAAAAAGTGTTTACTCTTAATTATAGAGGCGAACGCCTTGTTTTTCTTTTTTTTTTTTTCTCTCTCTCTCTCTCAATAAAATGAGTGAATGCTTCATTCTCCTACTGAAATGTAACTACATTTGAACTCCCAAAAGGGATTTACTTGACCTTACTTAGACTTGCCTTTCATTTTCAGTTTTTATTTTTATCATTTCTCCATTATACTCGTATGTATTGACTGACCATGGTGATGATCCATGACGATGGCATGTGGTATGATGGCAGAAAGAACCCTATTCAACTGTTTCCGCGTAAAGGACGATACAGGCTCGTCGTTAATTTTGTACTCGCGTTAATAATAACTTTTATTGTTATGTGTTACTTCTTTTCGCATTTTTTGGTCAATGTACCGTATACATATATATGTATGTGGGTGTGTGTATTCTCGCGCGTGTACGTATTATATATTGTGGTGTTATTGCTATTAAATAATTTAATTATCTGCTCGTCCTATGACGCAGGAGCCCCCGCTGCCTTTGCTTGCTTTTATTTTATTTTTTTTTTATGGCGACTAACTACGATATTTGATATCTTTGAGGTACCTACATCACTGAAGGATTATCAATCGCAAAATCTGTGCTTGTGCGCATCATTAAATTAATGCCAGCGTTTTGTGCGTGTGTGTGTGTGTTTTTTTTTTTTTTTTTGTTTGTTTTGCTTTTATCATATGTATAAGTAGTACTCGTATGTATGATAAGAATGGCGTCATGAAAACAACGATAACAATGGGAATACGTAAAACAAGAGTTTTCCGTATTCCCATATTGCTGGCAAATTGTTCATTAAGGCACATACGTACATATATCATATTCAACAAAGGGTGCTAATTTCCACTTACAGCTGAATACATATGTTCGTACGATATATTCGGCATTTGCTTTGACGGGTAAAACTGACAAGTTCAAATACCATTCAACATTTTGCCAGGGGCCGTATTCCCAAACAGCGAATGTTCACACAATTCTGACATGTCTGTACGTATGAGTGTATATTGTTTTTTTTTACTTCTTTTTTACATAGAACGTTGAATGTATTCAAAAAAATGCGAATGACTTCAAATTCTATTGTATTCGTAATCATGATTTTGACCAAATAAAGACCAACTCACCTTGCTTCACATTGTATTCAAATTTAAATCTATTCATACAAGCCAACTTCTACTAAAAAATAAGAAACCTCTGTGAAATCACTTTAATGTAGCATTTTCTGTTAATTCACACCAAAAGGAACTCTTGTAAGGATAACTCTTGCCATTAAGAACTGCTATTTTTTCGTGAAATCATAAGATCTTGCCTCATAAAATGTTGTAAAGCAGAGTCACCTAAAGCTTGATATGTGCGTTCTGTCATCCTTTGGGTAGCAATATAATCAAGTGCACCTCTACAACTTCATATCTGTAAGGTGGGTTGAACAATATTCATTGAGATTGAACACTTTTCCGAAGACTTTGAGGAATTGGAAAATCATTTATGAGAATTGCATATAACATATACTTAAAAACAGCACTAAAGTGCTATACTCAGGACATATGTAGTATAAGTGACATGCAACTTCTACTAACAACGAAATACTAAAATTTTAATAGAGTAAATTCTACAATTAGACAATTTACAATAAGACTAATCATACATTCAAATCTACATATTTACACACCCACCTGCATATTATGTTGTTGTGCTCGTTGTTGTATCGACCTATATTTCGTGTTGTTGCCTACTTACATATGTACATACAGTGGCTCCCAGCTTATTTCGTACAGTGACAGTTTAAAAATTGCTGCAGTCGTAATTCCTAATATAGCAAAAATTTGAACAAAATATAAATGCCATTTTAGAAAGGAAGGTTTGTTTTTTTTTTCCAAAATTTACTTTTTCAAAATTTTAGTGTTTGACACTATAAAAAAATAAAATAAGAAAAAAATAGGAAAATTCATGTCACAGCTTATTTCGTACAGTCTCTTTAAGTTCAAACTAAAAACAAAGTAAGTTGATTTTAATATTTAGTTGACATCCCTTAGCGTTAATGACAGCCTGGAGTCTATTTGGCATTGAATCCACCAATTTTTGAGTGATGTCTGGTGTGATTTTTTTCCATTCTTCCATCAGTACCTTCTTTAGGTCTTGCTTATTAGAAATCTTGTGTGTTCTTATTTTATTGTCCAAAATAGACCAAAGATTTTCAATCACATTCATGTCAGGTGACTGTGGTGGTGGAGACATCAAGTGTGGGCAGTTCCAAATAAGCCAAGATTGCACAATCCCAGATTTATGTTTTGGGTCATTATCTTGGTAGTACCGAAATTCTTCCCGCAAACCCAGTTTGTCTGCACTTTGAAGTAAATTGTTTTTCAGAATCTCGAGGTACTTCATTTTGTCCATTGTTTCCTCAATAAAAACCAATTCACCTACTCCGGCTGCTGACATACAGGCCCAAACCATCACGCTACCGCCACCATGCTTCACTGTGGGCTTAAGGTTCTCCTTGTTTAGCTCGGTATTCGCTTTACGCCAAACATATGACATTCCGTCCGAGCCAAAAATATTAAACTTAGACTCATCCGCGAAAATAACGGTATTCCAGAACGCAGGAGTATTAATAATATGCTCTTTGGCGAAGTCAAGTCGGCGTTGTATATTCATTTTCGAAATGAATGGTTTCTTTCGGGCTACTCGACCGTTCAAGTCATGATTGCGCAGCACACGTCGGACAGTTTCAGCACTGGATGATTTTCCTATTTCACGCTGAACCTCTGCAGTCAACTTCGGAGCGGATAACTTTGGATTTTTCTTAATTTTTCGTACAATATAACGCTCGTCTGAAGCGTTGAAAATCTTATTAGGTGCTTCTCTGCCCTTGTTCTCCAACCGATTTTCGCGAACGAAGCGTTGAATGATGTATTGGACAGTTGAGGCACTTAAATTTGTCATTTCAGCAATTTTTCGCACACTCTGACCTTTCCTAAAATGGTTAATTACCAGTTTACGCTGTTCCATCGTTGTACGACGACCCATAACGCTAAATGTTTAATTTACAGCACTTTAACTATTTAAAATAATAATAATAAAAATTGTTATAATAGTTAAAAAGGTCCAAAAACTCATACAATTCAAAAAAACTTTGTAACTGCGCGGCAGAATGAAACTTACTTACATTGAAGTTTGTGTACGAAATAAGATGTGAGCTGAAAATCAGCTGATCAATAGTTTTTCTCTCTTGCATGACAAAAAGAACAATTTTTGGGGTTCCCCGTTTTCTTATTAGGTTTACTAAACACATACATAGACATCTACATTCAAAACTTATTGATAAGTTTTTTAGTTTCGATGTTACAGCCATGTACATAAAAATATATACACTGTACGAAATAAGCTGTGAGCCACTGTATGTATCATACTAATTGGTTTAGTGATGTTGTGACATACATATCATTTTTATTAAATAAACGACTGATATGTATCGATCATATTATAATTCTTAAACAGTTCAGAGTGAATCAAACAGAAAAGGTATGTTCTGAATTCGATCAAACAGCGAATTTTGTGTTTTTCATTGAAAGGTAAAATCTACCTAATGGTATTTAGCCGGTTTTACCTTTTTTATGAAAAAAAAAAACTAAATTTGCTACACACACACACAATGTCAGTTTGGGTTTTACAAAATATAAATATACATAGGGAAAAGACAAATTACTTACTTACTTACTTACTTATGTGGCCATAACAACCGAATATCGATTTAGGCCGAAAATAACATGCTTCGCCAGCCATCTCTGTTCTTCGCTAGCTGGCGCCAGTTAGAAATTCCAAGCGCCGTCAGGTTCTCCAGTACTTGGTCTTTCCACCTGAGGTTTGGTCTTCCTCTTCTGCGTCGTCCTCCAGCGGGTTCCGAATATAACACCTTCTAAGCTGGAGCGTGTTCTTCCATTCGCTCGACATGACCTAGCCGCTCGATTTTGATGCGCTTTACTATGTCAATATCGGCATACAGCTCGTACAGCTCATGGTTGTACCTTATTCGGTACTCGCCACCAACGCAAATAGGTCCAAAGATCTTGCGTAGGACTTTTCTCTCGAAAACTCCAAGCATTCGCTCATCCGAGGTGGAAATTGTCCAGGCTTCAGTGCCATATGTTAGGACAGGCATGATGAGAGACAAATTACGCATTCTTAATAAATTTCAAGAAAAATTCAAAAAAAAAATAATTATTTCCATTGATTTCAGTAATTTAAAATTTATATAAAATACATGTAGCGTGTCAACAATTTAAACAATTAATTAGAAATTATACACTGTGAAAATGTATACCCTAATGTTATTAATTCAATTCGGGGCTAATTCGGTTATTCACCTATACTCTACCAAAATAAATCATGTTCATAATGATTGCTTTGGCGATATTGTTTCAAATGAGGGATGAAAACAAAATAATATTTATTATAAAAACGTTGGAATAAAAAAAATAAAGAAAATCATACAATTTTACTGAAAATTTGTATATGCGATTATATCTACCAACGAACGAATGAATTTATAAATGGGCGTAATCGAATGAAAACCCCCATCAATCAATCAAAAGAGAGCGTGACGTTGGAACAAGGACATAATCCTTGTTCATCAAGTGGACCACGCGAAACCAGACCAAGGTCTGTTAGAGGATATGAGCCGTATAGCTGATACCTCTTGGGGCCAACCACAAGTGTTACGGGCACTGCGACCAAACGTGATCTTTTGTACCCAATCGCCAAACCCCCATACAAAAATATGTTTTGGAATGGAAATATTTTTATAAATATAAAGCTATAAAACTGAAACTCAGTAAATAACGTTATTATTATTAGAAAACGAACATATTCAAAAAGAGGTGTAATCCAATAAAAACCACACTAACTTCCATACAAAAATATGCTTTGAAATTCATGTTTTTACACTATGCACACCAAAAAAAGTGAATTTATCAATCTGAAACTCATTAAATACGATTATATTCACCAAATAATCAACAAGTTTGGAAATGGGCGTTATCGGATGAATCACTGTACCTACTTTCAGTTTAAAAGTACGTATTTATCTAAGTATTTAAGCTGCGGTTTTTAGTTAGGCTTTGTGTAATTTTGTAATTTCTAAACTTCCATCATTTGACTTTAAAGTTCATTTCAATTGTAACAAAAATATCTCATCTTGAACATATTAGAAAACTTAAGTTTTTACATAGTTAGCATTTAATTATCTTATATTACAAGCACTTTTGTGCTATCAGTAACCTTATACGATACATACCCACGCATACTTACATACAAATCGACCTACACTGAAGAGACGATTTCAAATTAGTGGTTTCATTATTAGTTCGTTCACTTTCTATACCACAGTACGTATGTATTTAACAGCTAACACCGATGTTAGCAATATCTTGTTGAGTTGATGATAATGATGATGCGAAAATATCTATGATAATTTGTGTGTATATATATACATATTTTTGTGCTGTCATCACAAAGTTTCTAATTTGCAACTAGGACGTCAGTACGTTAGCAAAAGTATAGATACACCTGTGCATCGTTTAATGCCACATTTAATCGAGAAATTCCACCAGCACAACCATGACAAATAAGAATTTAGCAACAGCACTAAAATGTGGTTGGATTAAACGATATTTATATTATAACATTCATATTTAGAACATTTTTGTGTTTGATAGTAAATCCAGTTTTTCATAGGATGCATAACAATAAAATAGTTAATATAACAACATGACAACCGTATACAATAATACCCAACCAATGTTGCATGTTATTGTTGTGTACATGCACTTAAGCACTTATAAGTGTATGATGCTGCCTCTTTTAATTGCATTAGTTGAAGCATACGCGTGGCATCACATCGCAAACAGCTTATGCACTATGCCACACTATGATGGTAGCATATGGCAGCAAGTTGTGCCAACGTGATGTTAATCCAATTAAATCCACCTCTTTATATTGTACCCTCTGTATATATTGCACATTTATTGCACTTTCTTGCTGTAGTAGGTACAAAGTGGAGATTTGTTACGTTGTATTACTACATATTTTGTTGCAAAATATTGCCATGTCAACTTAAGCTATCTACGTATATGATCACAATATAAGCATATTTGTATTTAATGTCATTCTAATAACAATTTTGCCAACAACTTTTAATTCAGTATGATGATGGTGGTAGTTCGTTTATCTGCTCTTTATATTATAATTATTGTTGTATATTAATATATTGTATATAACCTACTTTTTTCAACCTCTTCACCTTCATCTTGTAATCATTGTTGATACTCAAGTATGCACTTATGTGTATGTGAAGTGCACCCACATTTCACAGTTTGCTCTTCCATGTACGAGAGGATATAAAAACCTATTTTTAATTCGTTTAATGGAATAAATTTGTTATTCTTTCATTTTTTTTTGTGTTGCGTTGCGTTGTGTTGCTTTATGTTGTTAAATTTGATGATATATTCTTAGATATTAAATAAACAATTCCCCGAATCCTTTTCTATTCTCTAATGACATGTGTGTCTATATGTGTGTGTACGGAAAATCACAAAAAAGGACATTCATATCTACTTACTGCCTACATATTGTACATACAAACAGACATACATTCGTAGATTTGTATTTGTTTGATATTCAGCTCTGCGTCTTGTGTGCCACTTGTTTTGGACATTTGTTGTCATTTTTACATACTAACATACTTCGATAATTGTATGCCGTATAGCAAATATAAGTATAACACCCATAGATTCAACCGTTCACCCATTGATGTTGTCGAATATGTTCATTATTCATCAAAAGATAAGTCTCCAATACTTACGGTCCGTTTCGTAATGACCGTACGTACCCAGTATCCAATGCTAAATACGTGTAGACTGTACAAATAACATGTGGGACAATTGTTGAATTTGTACTTAAAACAAGTTATTCTTTTTGCAAAATCACAGCATGAGAGCTAAAGAGAATTAGTGTTTGTATTTGTAGTAGTAGTACTCGTAGTAGTAGTAGTAGAAGTATCGCACTTGATGTGGGTTTAAGATGAGCAATGTGAATGAGTGAGTGATTGAGACGATTGTGCTTGTTTATGTTTGCGTTGTCATCTTATGTATAAATAACAAAAAAAAAAAAGGTCATAGTTATACTTACGCAAATACACATACACTCATACATATACATATATTTAAAAATATGTATATAAATTCGCTGTTTATCCTTTTAATTTATAATGTAGAACAGTTTTAGTATTTCGGAACCTTCGGAATCACTTAAATTGCTTTCCTGTACATTTCTCTTGGTTTGTTTGTTTGTTTGTTTGCATTCATTTCACGTCAACTAAATATGCTGATGATGCCATTAAATTTGGTGATGGAAAAAAATGTATACTACACATACTATTTATACTGTACATCTAGTAATGGTAATAATAATAATAATAATAATAATAATAATATCACTAATTATATTGAATGGGGTGAAAAAACAAACCATTGCGCCCTTTTGTTGTATCATAACTGCATAACTAGTTGTTGCAACTAACCATACTGTACTCTGATTTCTTTTGACAATTGCCTCACAGGAAAGGAGACACTGTAAGGATTTCAATTAAACTTACATAAAATTCAGCCAATGTAAACAAGGCAATTTTTATAGAATTTTAAATTTACTTTATCAAAGTTTTTACAATTTTTTTTAACCAATTCTACCCACTTCATTTGCATTTTTCAATTTTCAACACTATTATTGCTTATAATTATTTATAATTCACTTATTTTATTGATTTATTTCACATATTATTTACGAATAATAATGAATAGTAGGCGATACTTATTTAAGCTCAATTAGAATTCCATTATCGGGGAATGCGTTTGGTTTAAAGTGGTTTTCGGTATGGCGGTCCTTTAAAGGAATGGAGATATGGGAGTTGTATCTTCTGGAGAAATGATTTAGAGTAAAGATGAAGGGGGTCGGTGAAATATTTGATTGATTTAGGGCCACTCAGGGAGTAATGTGAGTCAATTTGATAAAAAAAAAATCATGAATTTTGTATGGGTGCACCCCCAAAGGGAAGGAGGTAGGAAGTTAGTATATTCCGCTACAATAGTAAAGTGCAAAAATTTAGTGAGGTTGAATTTCTTACATTTCACCTTTCTGCAGACGATCCCTAGGTAGCGGTTTTTAATTTTACACAGAATTTAATTTTATAATTAAATTTTATTAATTATTAATTTTAATTTTATACAGAAACCCCGTAAAGGGTAGAGATATGTTCGAGAAAATTGTTGGTGTAAATAAATTAGTGGGGATTAGGTGTATTCTTTACCCCTCCAAGAGCATCCTGTTTAGTGGTGGAAACGAACTTGATAAAATTATAAAATTTGTAGGAGATTCTCCCTAACGGTTGGAGATAAGAAGTAAATATGTTTCGCAAAAATTTTAAGAATAGAAAATTAACAGGGGTTGGTTTCCTCGGTAGCTGTGTGGGTATTTGTTGATTTAGGCTCATTTCGTACGGGTGTCCCCCCAGAACCGGTGGATATAAGGGGGTAATATGTTCCGAGGAAATATTGGGATGAGCAAATTAATGGGGCTTGTTTGCATACATTACTTGCTAAGAGCATCATAGGATCAAATTTAATAAAAATGTCAACTTTGTAGGAGAGCCCCCGCTAATGGTTAGATATAGGGAGGAAATATGAACCACTAAAATGGTAAGCATGAATAATTAATGAAGGTCGGCCTTATAATCTTCTTGTCTAGACACATTTCCTCGTCATCTGTAGGGGTATATGCCGATTTTCAGTTGTTTTAGGGTTTTATATTCTATACGCACAGACAAATGACTTCAAATCGAAGACAAAGCTCACAAGACACTCTAATTCTAATGAAAAATGTTCATCGACTGCCCATACGCAGCCTATATTCACGATTGTTTTGAAGTAGTTGACAATGGGCGATAGAAAATTGATCTTGACAAGGAAGTGCGAAAATATATTGTTCTAAGCACACTGAAACTAGGGGAAAGTACTCATACAATTGCAAAAACACGTGACACTCAATTCAGTCATCAACAACTGCATCTTAAATTGCTAAGAAATGGAGAGAAAGTCTCGCCATGAGAGTTCATCCACACAGTAATAGCTTGATCTGAGTAAGTCAATGTCCTTACTACTACTATCGGATTATCACTTCTTTAGTCCACCTTTAAAAGAGGCCTATGAAAAATATTTAATTAAAATATTAAATTTATTTAATAACAATTCGCATAAGCTCCACGAAAAATAATTGCACCAGATAATTAAATAAAAATCATTCCAAGTACCATTCTAAACAAAATGAATGGAATGATACTTTTTCTCCAATCCTAATAATAATAATCATAATAATACCAACAATAATAACAATAACAACAATGTTAAAGCACAACAAGCTTATGAGTAACATAAAATGAGCATTATCCGTATGACAAGATATTCGAATGAATAGAGTAAAAACACCGGGTTATAAAAATAAACTATGATTATGAGTTAGGTAGTGGCTGGACCATGTAGCTTATATCGTACCCATATACATATTCATATACTGGCAGAATTATTACACAAAATAAAATACTTTGAATATAAATATACAAAAATATATATACATTTGTATATAGAAATAAATATGTGAATGGGCAAAAACAAAAAAAAAGTGAGCCGAAAGAATGTTATTGTCCACGAACCACAAAATACACACAAAAACGATAAGTGCTTATTTAACCACGCACGCATAGAAAGCAGAGCATGATGTAGGTACTCGTTATGTATGATACACATGTACATACTACATATGTTCATTACATACATGCTTGTGGCATGACAAAAACTCAAACACACACACACACACACGTACTTGTTCATTGTTTGTTTTTCATTGTACACTCATACCTACATATAATAACGTATATACAGATGAGTAGAACGATATACATAGGTAGGAGATGTGAATCTATCATCCTCAACCAACACCACCGCCACCACCACTACCATCATCATCATCATCATCATTACGAATGTGGTATACACCAAAATGACAATCAACGCTAGCAATGTGAGACAAAAAGTAGCTTTAAAGCCATTTTTCGCCTTCACTTCTATGTACAATAATTCGGTTGTGTTGAATACCACAAAAAAAAGATAAAATGGATACAAATGAACAACAGCATTCCTTTTTTTCCTATTGCTCACCCTCTCTCTCTGCTTTATGGATATAACAATAACACAATGACAATGGCAACAAGAACATTTTTTAGATGACTTCTAAAGCCATTTGTGCCAATTTACACAGACACATTTTGCACACTAATACACATTATAGTCGAGTATATGCATGTGCGTGCTTGTATGTCTGCAAAAATGGATATTTTTCGGTTGTATACTACATATTCGAATACAAAATTACTAAAAAACATTATTATTTGTACAATAAAAATTTTGTTTGTATGTATGATACATGCGAGTATACTCGTACATTTTAATAAATAGTATTTTACAAGACTTTTGATATGACCAGCCGTTGATGGACAGAAAGAGTTACAGTAATGGTTTTATGGATACATTCATACACTACGATACTATGTACGATACTAGTGTACATAATGTTATAACGTTAGTCTTATGCGAAAAACTGGCAATTGCTACAATTATTACAATAAATTCATAAATTTAAACCCGTCAAATGTCAAATTCAAAATATTAGAAATGATTGATATGCTAAACACAATTGTGTCTATCCATATTAAGCGCATAAAATATTTGAAATATCCATAAAAAATGTATGATGACTTTAAGAAATAAATCAGAAAACATCAACTAGCAATAAATTATACTATTTTGCAAATGGTAGATATTAGATTGCTGTACGAGTGTGCTTTTTCACTTCTTCTATATATACCGAATGGATAAGGCACTGACGGTATGAGTAAGGCAGGATTAAGCGACACAAGTTTACATATTCGTTAAATAAAAGTCAATTATAGCCTATCTAGTAGCTTCCTATTGAATTAAAGGTTCTTTTGACAATGACATCTCGAAATCTTGCGAAGGGATTCATTTCGCTCCACGAAGTCATGCTTAAACAATGTTGGCAAATTTTGCAAAATTATTTCCAAAGTCAGTTCATTGGAGACTAAACAGTGCTATACGCAAGTTTGTACAAAAGGTTCATGAGTCGTCTTGCTATTGAACAACACTAGTAGTCTCCGTCATCATACCTGTCCCGGCCTAGGGTGTACAACTCCATTCAGAAAATAATAGATCTCAACACTTCAACATTGAACGCATTCTGACGGGGCGCATTTTTATCTATTGCCTAAATTAATTGTTGACTCTGGAATCGGAAACGATTCACATGATTGCCGAGAAGCCAACGCATTCGCAGTTTGATGCGGATTTAGGATTGATGGCAATATTGATCCATTTTTTCGAAAATCCTGCTAGAAATGCCATTTCGGTCTGTGGTTGGTCAACAGGGAAGATTTTTTGTGAATAGGATTTGAAGACCTTGGACCTTGAAGATCTTTGGTTTAAGAAGAAGGGGGTCCACAATCACACAGCACATGAGACAACTGATAAGTTCAATAGTCGTGAGTGCTATTTTTCTTTCGAATGGTACCCACTGGTGGCAAGCAATTAGCAGTATAAATTTGCCATGAAAACGCTTCTAAAAGTGCTCTGTGACAAGGCTTAGAAAAAGTGATGTAACACCCTTACATCACTGCCGCTTGGAACCGGCTTATAGAAATAGAAATTACACAACAGTAATGGAAGGGAAGCTCTGTCAAAGGGTCCTTCGGAATTTATATGTGCCACATAACTTTGTTATCAACCGTCTTGGTTATATAAATAGGCTGTTCAAAAGCTTCGATTTTTTACTCTTAGACTCTATTTGTGCAGTCACGTAAAATAGCGATATTATACAGACAATGAAGACATAATTTTGGAGTCATCTCTAGAAAATTCTATCTACCTATTTCTCTATCTCTTTTGTATGCCTATCTTCGCTTTTCAGAGGGTTTTTCCTACCTTTTTAAACAATGTTTTTAAGCCCGAGTCCATTCATATTTTTATCGTAATATTTTCTTCATACATACCTTCATTTCTTAAGGGGACACCCATTCAAAATAACAAAAAAAAAAAAAAAATAAAAAATTACTCCATATCCAGGAAGCTTAAGGAGTCTGAAGTAACTCTACGCTTTAGTACATTTACTTTTATTAATCTTTTTGTAAAAAAATACATTTTTCAGCGACCATTAACACTCCGAGCCCTTACCAAAGGTTATGATTTAATATGTATATAGAAAGAAAACTTAATTTAAGCTTTATGAGTACAGAGTCATTTTAATTGAAAATTATGCCCAAACACTTGAATATCATTATATTGTGTTGCAGTTTGAATTTTGTCTTTCAGAATCGAAAATGATTTATCATCTTCTAGACTGAACGGTTGCGATACTTTCTAAAATAATTCTACTAATGTGTCCTTTTTCTTTTTTCCCTTACATTTTTCAATTTTGTTGTTGTTGCTTTCTCTTTTTGGATTGCAATATTATTATATCACGCGCGATATATCAGTCAATTGGTAGCTTTGACATTCTTCATGCAAGTGCATTACATGCGGTTCATATTGTTCCTGTTCTTATTCAATTTTGCGCTAATATGATTCCAGTGGGCTCATATTCACTGTTCGTGAATTGAAATTCTGTAAAAATTAAAAGGCTCTTGGGCTTCAAAGTACACTGAATGTTCGTTAACATAAAATATTTAATGGCATATTTTCATATGAAAGTTCTGATAAGCTTTCTAACGCTCTCACTCTAGAGATGCCATTTGCCAACAAATACAACTAATGGAACCTACAGTTGCGTGAGAGTAACTACATGCATACTTATCTTCATTCGATTTCTAACAAACATTTAAGTGGTAAAACTTTAGCAATATATTTCCTCTCATAGATTTCATATTCTTTTCATAATGCTTGCATATACACATACACACGTGTGTGTGCGGTAGTTTTTGAAAGGGTACCGGGTGTTTGGACTCCTACATACATTCATATGCGTTGCGGTGTAGTCGTCTTTAATTTGTTCAACTATATTTCCTATTTTCCCACACATTCTCATTTGATTCTTGTTTCTTGTTCACCCGAGTTCTATTGTTTTGGATTGGATATTGAGGCGGTAAATTATATAGTTGTTGTTGTTGTTGATATTGCTGCTACTGATGATGTTGTTGTTGTTGTTAAAGAAAAAGTTTTGTACAAACATGTAGCATGACTAACTTTCATTTAATAGGTGGCTGCCGGCCACAATATCAGCAGACATTGTTGATTACAATCGCACAAATACACTTGGAACACATAAGTTTGGGTACATAAACACTTTTACACATAAACTTTGGGAATAGTACATATGCCAATAGCAAATGCAAGTACTCAAAACACTAGGAAATAATATGTGCACCAAAGCTAGTGGCATAAGGACGCCCAAGGGCTTTAAGGGACGGATATAGCTATTTTGTGCATTCGTTTGTACATAATGTAAAGAAAATGTGATGTTGTAGTTGTAAATGATATTATTCAACAGGTCTGAGTCCATATAACCATGAGTATCTCTCTGTCTATAAATATTTTCTTACAAAAGTATATCTGCCTTTTAGCATTCAATATAAAATATATTTTCGAATATATATTTTCTGAACTGATTGAAAGAAATGTCGAGTAGAAATTCGGAGTATAAAATTATGGATCGTCTGTCAATCTGAAACTGAAGCTATTTTCATCAACGAAATGGCATGCTCGAGAATAGTAACCGGACGAAAAACATGCCAATCTCCCATACTGCATAATGAGAGTAAATGGATGAAAAATACACATACGTTCCATACACACATTTATATTCGAAACTATTTTTTCCCAACTTTTTGCACTTAAATATGAAGTTATCAAGCTAAAATTTTGTGTCAATAGCAATTTTAATCGAAGCGGACATATATTTTAGAAAATGAGCTTAATTGAATCACAATGACGCCTATCTTTCATACAAAAGTATATTTTCGAAAGTTTGTTTTCACCCTTTGCATACTTAAATATAATGCTATCAAGGTGAAACTCGGTGCGAGAAGTTATTTTTATCAAAGAAAAAATATGTTTGAAAATGAGTGTAATCGAATGAAATGCACACCTACCTGCCATACAAAAATATAGTTTCGAAAGTATGTTTTTACACTTTTTGCCCTTAAATATAAAGATATCAAGTTCAAAGTAGCTGTACAAAATTTTATCTATCAGTAAACATATATTTGTGAGTTTGAGCGTGATACGATAAAAAAATACACCTACGTACCATACAAAAGTGAGTTTCGAAAATAGTCTTTTAGACTTTGTGCCCTTAATAAATCAATTTATCGTACTGAAACTCGGAGCCCTACAATTATTTCGGTTAACGAACAGATCTGCTAAAAAATTTTCATAATTGAAAGAATACTGTACCTACCTCCCATATAAAAATTAATCTTCGAATGTATGTTTTCGGATATTTCCGACGTAAAAACAATGCAAACAAGTGTCAAATCATTCAGCTGAATCTTATGTAGTTTACGAAACCAATTGCCTTCCATTGAGTACCAAATTTTGGGTACAATTTGCTATGGGGATACTTACATTTGTATGTTTTTCTATATTTGTTATATATTATTGCTGGCAACAATGTTAGCAAAGTAAAACTCATAATGGTTGAGATTTTTGATTCATCGAACCATACTCATTCTATGTTCCTTTGTTTTTGTTTTTATCATTCACTTAGTCCTCCTCCTCCTAGTGTAGTAGTGATAATCTTGACGAAAGTACATTTAGGTCGGATATAAGTTTAGTTTTAATTAATGTAATGTCAGCCGATTATAAGTTACCAGATTACAACGGGTACATATATACATACACATGTACACATACATACACCCTTACATATGCATGATGGTTGAGTGGCTTAGTGAAATGAGCTTAACACTTGTTGCTTACACAAAAATGATTTATTAACCTAAGAGTTATTGGATTTCTTTTAAATTGTAATAGCATGTAGAAGTATGTATGTATGTGTGTGTTTACATGTTTTATGTTAGGTATATAGTCGTGCTTTATATACACTTTTTGATACTGTAGATAACGGCGACATACTTATATTTTCAAATTTAAATTTATAACTTTATTATTAACTTCTTTTCAGAGTTCTCTTTTGTTATGCTCGTCTAAAGTAAAAATGAATATATGTAATTCCATTTTTTTTCTCATTTCATTTCATGATCTTGCAAATGAACCTCTACTTTTTTATGTATTGTAAACTTAATTAAAAAAGTTTCATCACGAACAAAAAAAGAACGTAACAACAACAACAAGAACAAAATGAGCACAAAATTTATAAAAGAAACTCAAAGCTTGTCTCTTTCGGCATGATTATCGTTTATGAATTTGTAAATTTGGTGTGCATCATATGTTTATGTATGGGCGTGTGCCTCTCTCTCTCTCCCCCCCTCCCCTCTCTCTCTATCGCTATGTGTATTCGTGTGTGTTTGTGTGTTTGTGCATTCGTGCATGTTAATTTCAGTTGAATTAATGGTTCGTATTTAAAAGTTTTCTAATTACTTAATGAATTAGTTAAGTGCGGCCCATTACTTGCTGGTGATATTTGCTGTGGAAAATTATATTATTATCGTCGTTATCATCATTGTGCCATCGTATTCATAAATTCATGTAATTCGACATACATAAATGAAAAATTAACAATTAGAACAACAAGTCGAACAATGAGTGTGCGAATAAAGGGTGTTCATTTAGAGTGGTGTCTCATTCAACAAAGATTCAATGACCTCTCTATAAGATACGAGTATAAGACAGCAACATTGAATGACTCAAAAGCGCTCCTAAATACACGCAAAATAATTGGAAATTGAATATTCACATTAGAAATCATATCAAAATACTAAATGGTACACATTTTTCTATCGAATAAAGGCAAAATTTATCATTTATACCAATTTGAAGCTACTACTCTCTAAATAGAAACCCTTCATATGGGTACCCACCCATATATGTATATATTCATGCATGGATGTGTATTGGATTGGTGTACTCATTCAAAAATAAATTTCAACAAATGATATAAAAAAAATCAACTGTTATCTATGCAGAGATGAGTAGATGAAAATATGACAGATAGCCGGATTAGTCTTGCTAAATTCTTTGCATAATTTTAAAGTGCTTTGAAAATTGGGAGTACTTACGCACACAATTACATGATGAGGAATGTAATACTATATACCATATATGCTATAAATATATCATGTGTGTATGTGTGTGCGTGTGTGTGGATGTGCGAATGTTCTGAGTCTTCCATTTGTGTGGTTAGTTAACTGAGCACACCTGTTGCCTTGCCAGCACACATTCACAAATCATTTCTTCTCTGTTATTTAGTAACTACAAACTTGGCATTGTTGTCCTACATACGATAGGTACATTTAAAATTGCTTTCAACATAATTAAATATTAATAATTCATTTATCAATAATAGAAGACTCTTGTGTATATATATGTATATATATATATTAGAGCGGGTAAAATTTGTCGATGATTGGCGGTATTTTTTCTCAAGAATTTATGAAGCTAACATAAATTTATGAGATTAATTATAGAATTAGAATTAGAAATCTTATTTTCGGAGATTAACATTGATTTTAGATCTATGGTTTCTTCTTTCGACCCACTAATTTAACCCAGCCTAATGAATAGACAGATATACGTACATATATACGTACCTCAGTGTATCAGTGTGTTTGCTCATATAAAACAATTTATAATTTACAAGTATATAACATCATCTTCATCTTCATCATCATCATCATCTTTATCATCATCCTCATCTCAACTTAAGGCAAAAACATCAACATCTTGAAAAAGCAAACAAAAGCACGCATATATTGTAAAGCAAAAAAAAGAAAACGGGTAAAAACAATGTCAATAGCATATGCAGCTGCCAACAACAACAACAATATCGTCTATTACCGTAAAAATAATTCAACGTTAGAATGTATAATAGAAATAATTGAAGTAATCACACGGATGCAACAATCAATGCAGTGTAAAATACAATGCAATATGAGCATCATCGCCTAACAGGAAGCTAACTAGGGATAGTATGGTTTGATGATTGGTGAGGAAAATTATACATAGTCGCGTTTGGAGTGTTGGTCGGATATTTTACAATTGCTGTGGTATCGTTAACACAAGTGGTGAAATTAGAAAAATGTTTACCATCTGATATGGTGAGGATCTATGTATTTACTTAGTCCCAACAAACCATTGGAATTAATTTTAAAACATAATTTTAATGTTCTAAAATTTAAAACAAATTTAAAAATTCAAGAATTTGAAGCTCACGACAATCTATTGAAAGTGAAAGTAAATATTCACAATAATTTCATTTATTTCTTATATTGATTTAATTTATATTTTCATTATGAAAAATTTGAAAACTGAACATTGATAATACGGAAGCTTAGATAATTTGCACTATTACAGATAGGCAGACATCCTTTGGATGGTTTTTATACGATAGCGAACATTGGAGTCGAGCTTCAGCCCTATAGTTTTATTTGTTTATGAGCAAAGTACAATCGAGAATATACTTTTGTAGGACAGGCATTTGTGATTTTCATCCAATTTCATCCATTTTCGAGCTCATCCATTTATTAGCAGATATAATCATATATACTGATTTTTAACTCAATATCCTTATATTTTCGTGCGCAAAATGTTGAAATATACATACGAGAGCATAAATTTGTTTAGCAGATATGCATGATTTTTATACGATATAGCCAATTTTTTAATAAGTCTATTAATAAACTAAAATAATTTTATGAATCGAGTTTCAGCTCGATAGTTTTATATTTTTGTGTGCAAAGTGTTAAAAAATATATACGAAAGTATAAATTTGTATGGAAGACAGGCCTGATTTTTATCCGATTCCATCCATTTGCAAACTTATTAATTTATTAGTAAATATAATCATGTCTACCAAATTTAAATTTTATAGCTTTTTATTTTCATATGCAAAATGTTATATGAAAGCATAAATTTGTATGGCAGGTATACGTAATATTTATCGGATTAGGTATCTTTTTTATAATATATCTTTCAATTAGTATATAAACCCCTCAATATCGAGTTTCAGCTTTGTATATTTATATTTTATCACGAAAAGTGTAAAAATACGCATTCCATAACACATTTTTGTATGGGAGGTAGGCGTGATTTTGAACCGATTACGACTATTTTTGAACATGTTCATCAGTAAGTAAAAATAATCTTTTGCACCGAATTTCAGCTTGATAGCTTTATTCGATGGCAAAGTGTAAAAACACACATTCTTCGACACATTTTTGTATGGCAGTTAGGAGTTGTTTTGGTTCGATTATTACATTTTTTTTTTAATCTATTCTCTGATCAAACTACTTTATAGTACAAAATTGCAGCTCAATAATTTTATATTGACGTGCTTAAAGTATGAAATCAATATATTGTACATTTGTATGGAAAAAAAATCGTTATTTTCATCAGATTTTTCCAATTCTCGAAGTTATTCATCAGTTAGCTTGATCACTTAATAATTACGGAAGTTATGGTGCGTTATATATGTTACAAAGGAAATCATGAACTTAATATTCACTTCACCCATTGTTTAGTAGCTTAAAGCAGTTGTAGTTCTTCCCATGAACTCGCTTAGTACTCAAGCGGTATTTTGTAAACAATGCCTTAGTTGAACTTTGCTTGGGTCGGCAACAACAACAATTCCAACAATTTATATATATATTTTGTTAAATTTAAATAGTTCAACAGCTCATTTACTCGTATATTCATTTTGAATGACTCTTCAAGGATAACGAAGATTGGTTTGCTTCAACTTCGGCCTCCATAGAACCATAGCATGCTTGCAGAGGAAATAAAACATCGCTTCTCTTTCCTCCCGGTGTTTGCAACTACTACAGTAGATGTTCTTCGGGATGTCTATGAAGATCGGATGACTTGACTTCTTGAGTGTAACATTTAAATATTGTTTGTTGGGTATTCTAATGTATGCAATTATTTGCTTGCGCATGTGCATGTGTTCCGTCGTATGAGTTATTACATAGATGAGGCAAACTCAATTAAAATCGAAAGCGATTTCAACGACATTAACAAGGAAAATTGTTTTATAAATTTCAACAGATGTATGTAACAACAACAACAACAACAACAACTACAACAATTGATGCACTTAAATCAGTATTATTGCATGGCAACTCATTTTGACATGTCAATTAATGACATCGTTGATGTGCAATTTAGATGTTAAAAAATTCGTAAAGAATTTGCAACGCATGCCATCATTTCAATATACATAACACAAGCAAATAATACATTATATATGCAGATTAGATTGTATGTGAACAATTCAAATGGGATATGTAATAATATCAGATTATTTAGCTCGATTTAATTCTTTTGTTTTTTTTTCACTCCATCATTTATACCATTTCAGACGCCGCAGAGCCAATAGTGGAAATTGTTGGAGTTTGTGTTTTAAAACAAAAGTTTAGAATTTTCATTCACCGTAAAGATAATTATGAATAAAATAAGCATTCTAAATAACATTCAAGAGGATGTCAAGCACACGCAAACGAATAAAGTCCATAAAAAGTCAAAGCAATAAAATGTTGCTAAAGAAATGAATTTCGTAATTAGTCAAATATAAAATATTCATTGACAGAAGTGGCAGCAGCAGCAGTTACAAAAATAATAGAGCAATAAAAACAAACAACAACGACGCAGTGACCAGTCAACCAATAACTATAACAACAATTCGAATTTAATAATTTCAAAGAATTAGCATGGACTCTTATTCATACAATCATGATGATCGCAATCATCAACAACACAATCGTACTACATCATTACACAAATTCGACGGAGGCGGTGGTGGCGGCGGCGGCGGCGACGACGATGACGACACATTGACGCCTATTATGGCAGCTTTGTCATCGTCATCGTGGTCCAATTCATTACCGAATATTGGCGTTCTTTGTACGGAATGGTCCAATCTAACGGTAGCTGGTTGTAGTAACAGTAGTAGCAGCAGCAGCAGCATTAGCAACAACAGCATTCATACGGCCACTAATAGCAATATGTCTATACCGCCTGATAATCTGCTAGAAATGGATTTTGAAATGGATTCGGAAAATTGGCCACTGGAACGAGTGGTGTCCACAATAGTGCCCGTCTTCTTCGGTATAATCGGATTTGCGGGCTTACTAGGCAATGCTCTAGTCATATTGGGTAAGTCTACTTTATTTATACATTTTTATTAGTTATTGTTGTACGGAATCGTCCAATTCAATTTTTATTACAATCGTTTTATGGTCCATTGTCAAAAGATGAAATAAATTAGAGTATACAATATATAAGTATAAGGGATAAACAAAAGCGAAATTAATTGATTTAGCTGCAAATGACTGTTCTGGCTTTCTATTTTCGTTTTGTTTAAAATTTATCGACTGACAACACGACATTATTTGTAAAGAATGTAAAAGAAAGAAGCGGAAATCGAAATAGTACAACCACATGCTCATACGTATGTACATGTAATTTGGAAATTACTCAACTCGTAACGTAACTTCATATATTTTCTTCACATCACACCCATTGACAATGTCCGAAAATTATTATCCACATAAATGAGCACTTACTCTCCCATACTCATATATTAGTGTACTTGGTCCTTTTTGGGTCAAAACAATTGTAGAGAACACTCTTTCATACATATGCATGGATATTATGTATATTATACATGCTATACGGTACGAATATATAAAATAACAAATTACAAATAATTACTCTTACAGTGAACGAGGGGACAAATATACACATACATACTGTCACCGCAACTTTTGCCAAATTCATTTTGTGTATTTGTGCTTTTGAGTGTATAGTATATTAACGAGCGTTCATTAATTTAATTTGTCTATTTTTTTCTTTTTTCTTTCTTCTGCACATAGTACTAAGTATTTCTTCTTTTTATTTGGCTCATTCTAATTTAATAAATTAAATGATTAAACTTTCCCTCAACACATACCTTCATCCGTACATAGATATGCATTTATACTAGTGTCTATATGTACATATGTAGCTACGTACATACATTTTAACACGACTCTAAGGATGTGCATATGTATATCTATTTTCGTATGTCTTGTTCATGGCTAAACTTGAAAAGGTAGAAAGCAAAAACTAAAAAAAAAGAAAACATAAAAAACGTTTATTGAAAGAGCAAAAAGCAAAAAAACAAAAGTGATAAAGTGGCAACGCCTGCAAATAGCCATCGAGAGAATGAATCCATAACAGTTTTATGTAAGTTGTTGAAATATTCAATATGAGCACATTTCAAAAGGTGTTCAATGCTCTGAGTGGTGTACTTGTGTAAATGATCTGCAAAATTTGTATAAAGCCAATATAGGGAAACATCTATGCATTCTGATGTGTTCATTTGAGCGTATGTTTGTGTCAATGTTGAAGTTCAACATTCATGTATAAATGCATATACATATGTATGTACATATATCTACTAGGGGTTTCACAAATCTGTATATCATTCTATATGAAACTATTTAATGAGAATGGCTTCATTTCTTTTGAGTGCATTGAAACATTCCAGTTTTTCGTGATTTTTTTATATAAACGAGACAAGTAAAAGTTTCATATTTGTACATAATTTTTTCAAGAATAATGTAGAAAATTTTATTTCTATTAATTTATATGTATGTGAAATATTATACGACTACAACGAGGACAAGGAAATTTTTGAAGCCTTTGGAAAATTTTTATTTATTGAATGCTGTGGAGTGTTCTCTTCCACCAATAATTCCACTGCAGTAATAGAATTCATGTTATTATTTTGTTGTTGAAAACATATTATTCTAATTTACTACGTTTGTTAAAATGTTTTCATTTTCAATTGCATTTGATTTGCATAACACAGCTGATTTCTATTTCTATAGTTGGCAATACTAATTCGAATGTCTAAATAGACATTTTGCAATATTAACGTCGAATATTTCGAATATGAATGATGACATTTCTACTGAATTCGGGTAAAGCATTTGATTCAGGACCGGTGCCCAAGGTCTAACTACAAAAGGTATATGTAGAAAAAATATTAAATTTCAGGAAGTGCGTAAATTTTTCAGCGCCATGGTACAAAGAAACCAACAAACAAAGAAAACAAAAAAATTGCTGTGATTGAGTACGATAATTAATGGAATTTATTATAAAAAAAAGTAAAATTGTTTGATTTTTGTAATAACAACAACAAATCAAAATGATAATGTAAAAGAAGAATGAAATGTAAACAAAACGAAAAATTTCAAAAGCAGTGCATCATCAAATGTCACAAACTTTTTTCTAAAATACAATTAGAAATACAACAATCGGTAATTACGTGACCTGTAATAATGAGACCATGACCGGTGCGCGTGAATTAATAATAATAATTATTATTATTTTTATTATTATTATCTGAGTGATATTATGTAGTTTACATGATTTTCGAATTGATAGTACGTCGATTTATCCTCTTGATTATTTGATTGTTAATTAATATAGAGCGAGCGAATGGAAAATGGGATATACGCTTACTTTTACAACAAATGGAGGTTATTGTATATCCACGCCGCCCTGCCATACAAAAGTAGATTATTAAAGGTGTTTTTACACGCTTTTTGCACGAAAATATAAAGCTATCAAACTAAAACTTGGTACATGAAGATACTTTTACCCCAGAATTCATATGTTATAAAATGAGCGCAATCGGATGAAAACCACACCTGCCTGATTTCCCACTTTGAGCACAAAAATATAAAGCTATTGAACTTGGTATATAAAATTAATTTGATAAAAAAATGAAGACATTCGAAAACGACCAAAATCGAATAAAAACCGTGCCCACCTCCCATACAAAAGTATGTTCTTGATTGATTTTTTGTACATTTTGAACGTGAAAATTTTAAGTTTTCAAGTCGAAACTTGGCACATATAATTATATTTACTAATTAAAAGACATATTTAAAAATGAACGGAGTAGGTTAGAAATCTATCTCTCATACAAATCTATGCTCTCGTATGTATATTTTCATACTTTGCGCTTTGCAAGCCTTACAAATTCGTTTATAAATATTCAATGTTAACGACAACACTTAATCTAATAATAAATTGAGCCCATACAAATAAGAAGATATAAAGTAGATTAAGTGTGTGCAATTGCTATGGACTACCATTCTTCAGTGTTATAAACTATGTTAAGAAATTAAACTAAAATAGTTTTTTTTTTTTGTTGTTAAATAATGCTGTTGGCAATAATAATAAATTTCGATTATTATTCATGTTCATTTTTATTATAATGAAATTTGTTATAACCCTAATACAGTGCTCGTATATATATACTGGCTATATGAACATACTCATATTGCTTGCTATTGCCAGTTTAGGCTAAGAGCAAATGTATTTGCATGTGCCCATATTTGCATACATACCATACGTACACATGTACGAGTAGGTATGTAAATATATACATACGAGTATATGTATGTTACTTTATGTCTGCACTACTGCTGTAAGGCTTACATAGCTATTACGAAAATAGAATAGGAAATCACACAATGCAGTAGCAGTAGCTGCAGCAGTAGCAGTAGCAGTAGCAACAGTAGCAATAGCCATGGTAGAGATGCTCATCTGTTCTTGCTGATATACATATATGTTGTTGTTGTTCTTGTTGTATAAATTTTTCTTTTTTTATATTATTACTTTTTAATATACATAAATGTAACCTTTTGATAGTTGACAAAGAAAAATGGCGACGAGAAATTGCAAGTGCATGCATTTAAGATTACTCGGCAGCAGTAGTGGTAGTAGTAGAGCAAATGTAGCAACAACTTGTTCATTGCATTTACACATACATAGTATGTATGGTTAGTTGACTAAATGTGTGTAGAATTACTAAGAAATCTTTACCGGTTGACTCATGTACTACACTACACGTTTATGTGTATACACTCACAACAAATGTACATAGTATACACTCATATAAAGTCGCTCACTCAGTTTGTAATGCTCTTGTGCATGTCCTTGTTCGGTGACGTCCTCATCGCCACACCTGTAGTATAGGTGTTTACTACATATAGATACACATACTCATACACTACCTTCACTAGATGCTATATTAGTGTTAATACGACATTTGCTACGTATAACGGATGCCATAATATGTACATAGTATCATGTCCATATCTTCTTAATATGCAAAAATGAATACTGGAATTTTCAGTTTGAGATTCTTAGTCTTTCATACATGCACATGTACATTGATACATACATAGCCAATACATATACAATGTACATACTTGAATGCAATTTCAATATTTTCGTTATCGGTTTGCAATAATAACCGCACCCACTTGATACAAAAGTACATTGTATGAGTATAATTGTGCATATTGTGTGGGCGTATATTTATATCATATGGTCGAACTTGACCGAATTTTATTTAACTACTAGTTTTGTCTACTACTAGATGTAGCAACAAGGTGGCTGTATGTGGGTGTGTGCATGCGTTGGTGGTGTATTCAACATGAAGGTTATAAATTGCATATAGAAATATTTATGCTTTCGGTTGAGATTTTCACATTTACTGTGGCGTACGTGCGCATGTATATGGGTGTTTGTATGTAATTAATCTATGTAGAATACGAGTAAGTATCTATGAAAACAGGTAGTGCAAGTAGGTGGGTGTAGTAGTAGTGGTAGTACATAGTAGCACTAGTAGTACGATAAGTGCTGAATGAGTGTGTTGGGCATGATTGTAGTTAGATGAGTAAATCTTAGCTCAGCCGTAAGTACGAATATGGTAAATATATACGTGGTATATGCATGTATGATATGTGGTATATTAGATGGGGTTAATTTTAGTAAATATAATTACTCTTAAGATGATACTAATTGGATATCAATATAATAAAATATTGACCAAAATTGTAATCAGGGTTTTTTGCGGTCAAATTGAAGCATTGCAACATTTTTGTGATATAACACATAAGTGCTCTCGTATATAGATTATTTTTCCAAGATTTTTGTATGAAAATCTGCCCAATCTAATACACATGTCTGCCATACGTACTATGTTTTATTGGAAATTTGCTTTGTTCTACACAAGTATTGTATATTGCAAGCATATTTATTGAAGTGGTACTTCTTCGCTCTTAACAAATGTATGTATATTTATATACAAGTACTCGTACATATACTTGTATTTGTGACTATATATATAGTATATTGTATGTATATAAGCTTGTGGCTGTAGCTATTGCTCTATTAAACCTTCTAGGTATATTTGTGAGTGTGAATTTCAATCAAATCGTGTTGGTTAGAGCTATATGCGTGCATGTATGCGTAAATGTGTGCAAATGTGATACGGTGTGAGTTTGTGTGAATGATGATGAAATAATTTTCAAAAGCAACAAACTGATTTTCAATTTGTAATTTATTTATATTTAAAGTCATTTTAGCTTTCATTGAATGGTACATATGTATTTTATGAATAAAATGTATACATTTTGTATGCGGCTGCTTTGTTCGTAACGTTCCAGCTGTCACCTTTTTGGCTTGTGGTTAATATCAGAATTAATGCAATCACGAATAGAGTGTGTGTGTGTGTGTTTGTGTGTGTGCAGATCTAATTTATTATACTAAACATGCGGAAAAGTAAATGTGTATGGTGGGTATTTAAATATAGTGAAAGAATCAAGGCTTTCTTTTGTTGACTAAATTCATTTCAGCGTTTAATTATAAATATTTAAATTATTTGTGTTCAAAAGTGATTTTTGAAGGTAATATTTTGATATTATATGGATGTTTCTTAACACTAAGATATAAATGTCATTTTGAAGGAATACAAGCTGTTCAAAGAAATGACTTTGTATGCTAGGTATATAAAATAGAAGGCGTGGCACGCCCATTTTTTAAAACTGATTTTTTAAACACTACAATATTGATCCGAGTATCAATTGCGGCTGTTTTAAAGTCATTTTTATGGAAAATAGTCCGGTCGAAGCAGAGATTTTGTATAGGGAGCATATAAAGGAGTAGGCATGTCACGCCCATTATTCACAAAGTTCTTAATCACTAAAATATAAATCAGCTGCGTTAAATATGATAGTCATACAGTCATTTTTAAGGAAAATAAACTGATCAAAATTGAAATTTTGTATAGGATGTATGTAAATAAGTAGGCGTGGCTATCTCATTTTTATCTAAGTTCTTAACCACTCAAATATAGTCCGAAATAATTAACATGGCAACTTTAGAGTAATTTTCAAGGAAATTAAGCCACTTAAATTCATGACTTTTTATGGGAGGTATTTAAAGGAGTAGGCGTGGCACGTCTGTTTTTTACTAAGTTCTTTACCACTAAAATATAGACTTGTGTGTTAAATATAATAGTCTTACAGTTATTTTTAAGAAAAATATGCTGACCAAAGTTGAAATTCTGTATGAAAAGCATTCCAAAAAATAGGCGTGGTACGTTCACTTTTTTTCTAAATTATTAACTACTAAAATATACAGCCAGCTATCAAAAATGGTAGTCATAGGGTAATTTGTAAGGAAAATATGCTGATCAAAGTTGCAATTCTGTATGGGAACTATATAAAAGAGTATGCGTTAGGTGAGTCCATTTTTCATTGGGTTCTGAACCACTAAAATGTGGATCTGCATATTAAAGATAGTACCGTTGGAGTAATTTTTAAGGAAAATAACCGAAATTGAAGCATTAACTATATATGGAAAGTATATAAAATAGTAGGCGTAGCACGTACACGTTTCATTAGATTCTTAATTTTGGCACGCTAATATTTCCTTAAGTTCTGGAACACTAAAATCTAGATCCTCGTATTAAATGTGGCAGTCCTATAGTAATTTTTAAGGAAAATATTGTAGAATAATAAATGATTTTGTATGGCCACCTTGGCAGGCGTGACTTGCACATTTATTGCAAAATTATTACTCATTAAAATTTCATATCATTTCCAAGTTTAGTCTCTTCTATTCTAAATTGGCTAATTTCCATTTTAAAAAACTCTCTCCAATAAATACCTCATACAAAATTTCTCTAAACTTTTTCGAAATTAGCCAGATGACAGCTATACGAAGAAAAGGTCATTTTTTATCGATTCGCGCGAATTTTCTCCATCTCTGGAAATTCCTACAAGTGTTTACAAACATTGAATTCAATAAATGCTCGCATTTATTTGCACGACATAAAAACATATAAAATTTTTTTAATTCCCTACATATCACAGTGCCAATTGCAATAATCCTTATTTTTCTGCCCCTTGCTGAGCTTAAAACTGTTGAGCGTTGAGTGAAATATAAAAAAAAAAAAAAAAAAAACAAAATAAATAACGAAAAAAAAAAACAAAATAAATATCCCAAGTTTATCGTTTGCTCTATCGTTCGTAATCGGTGGTGCAAAATTTGTATTTGTTGTAGTATTTTATTTTAATTTTATGTTCACTTTATGCGACAACACTCCTTATATACCTACATATATATCCGTAGTGTATGTATTATAGTCAATTTTGTTTATTTCAAATATTCAACAAGCGATGAGCAGCAACAGCAACAGCATTGACATCAACTCGCACTCGCACACGTATTGGATTTGATTGCCAAAAGGCTTTTGTATAAAAAAAAATGTCCTTATTTTATATGTACGTAGGTATTGCTTTAGTTATTACTTTGTATACGAAAGACATGTGTAAAGCTGTCAGTTGACATGTTATATCAGCAAAGTCTTTTGGGATGAATACATACGTGTATATGTATATGTAAAACATATGTTCATATAAGTACACGGATGTTTATCTTTGTTAAAAACCAAATAAACAAATAAACAAAATTACAATAAAAAACGAACAATGTCCAAAATATATACATAAAAGCAATTTGATACATGAAAATGCTCAATATGTATCATATAATATTCCTACGTATACGTAATATTTATATGAATTCACTTAAATATGTATATATGAAAATGTTACTCATACTACCATCTACTCATAAGTATAGTACCATTGGTATTTCCATTATATTTTACAATATTTATTTATCTTTGTTATATTTAATTCGTTTGGTGCAATAGTTGTAAAAACCTCTCTCTCTCTCTCTCTCTGAATACATACAATAGTTATACAAAAATACTACTTTGTGCAACTGAATAAAGAATTTTTTACTACAATCACAAAAATATAAAAAAAAAAATATAAATACCATATACACAAGTACCTAAGTACATTGTAGTGCATATACATATATAAGCATTCGTCAATATACATAATATTTCAAAAGACTGCAAAATCCTACTACGTGCCAATGCATTTTCTTGTCCATTATCTATAGATGTTGGAAAATATATTGTATTTTCTGTATTGTCTGCTACATAGAAATTTAAATGCAGCTTTGAGAGCTGTAATATATACAGTGAAATCAACCATTACCTATCAGTCAATAGATAATAGTTGAGTTAGGCTAAAAATTATTCTTGTGAAACGTAACAAAGTACATTTTGAGTCAATTTCATTGCGAAATTTATTTTTCTTAGTGATTTCTGAATTAAATAATAGATATTAAATTAAAGTAGGGTTAAATATTGACTCTAAATAAATTTAAAAATGATATATTAAAATTTTCACACAATTGAATGGTTTTATTTTGAATGAAATGTAAATAAAATCCAGGGTTGATATTGTAAGAGTTTTACCTACCTCATTTCAATTTCACGGAAGAATGACTGTATATAATAACTATAAATCCTATATACATATAATATATGGCAATACAATTGAAATTTACCAAATGTATAGACACAACTTCTGGTTAATGTTATGCATGCCACCTATGGTAGATACTTGAGCGTTTGCTTCCATTAACTATCAAAGAAATTGCAAAAGTTTTGGATAAAAATTTATTATTCCATTTTGTTTAATTGAAAAATGAAAAGAATCATTTTTGATGTGCGTACCTTTTTCCTATTAGGCTGTTTCGAATGAATTTGTTGAGTTTTCCAAAGTAACTGATTCCACTGCAATCGATAAAAATACCATAAAGTGCATATGAATTAATATCGTATAATTTATTTAAAATAATATAATAATAATATAATAATAACAATTAACTACCTTTCAGGTAATGCTGGGCATTTTAATAGATGTTTCAACTTTATTATTTCTTTTTTTTTAGGTTAGGAACGAAATATGTTCTAAACGAGTCAAATGAACTCCGGATTCTTATATCTCACATCTTCAATATGAAAATCACTAAAACTAATAACTAAAATTTGTATTTTTAAACAACATTTTTTAAATTTATGTTTATTCAAACCGGCTAACTGGTTAACTTCAACAATTTGTATTTGAAAATGATCTATGTCTAATAATATTCGTATTCGTTAATCGGTAATTTTGAATAATTGATTTTAATTGATTGATTTTGAATTGTGATTTTAGAATTATTTTTGTTGGAGTTATTAAACTGTTCTTCAATTGTTCCTTTATTTCATGTATCAACTTTTAAAATTGTTTGACCGTATTTTCCAGCGCTTCTGATGATGGTTCTTCGATAGAATAGAATTTTAATATAAAATTTTTATAATGTTTGATTCTTGAGAAATCGGATACAAATTTATGTTTTTTTAATATTAGATGCTAAAATTACATTTCGTTCGAAGAAGGCCTTCATATGATGATGAACTGTGAAAAGATGTATAAACTTTCTGGCGTGATATTCTGAAAATGTGTGCCTTGAATTCAGAAAATTTATTTATATTTCGTCAAAAATGTGTTAAATTTCGCGTAAATGCATTATCATGAAATAAGCATAAAAACCTCAGAGTATATTTGAATAGCAAATCTGTTATAACAACCCTGTGTCTAATGTTTGTTTACATTAATTTTGGGTTCGCTGCTTCATTTATACAACGATGTGGCAGCAACCCAAAAAAAAAGGAACAGTTTGTATTTAATTACATTAGATAATTGTATATTTGATTCATCCCCACAACATTTTTACAGTGAAATTCCTATACATAGCAATAATTCCATTGGGATTTTCTACCAACTGGGCATAATTCTTAGCAGAAGCACGTTCAAAGTGCTCATAATAATATTATCGTTAAGGCATACAATCATCAACATGCATTTTTTTTTTTTTTGTTTCTGCAACAATTTTATATGTTTTTTTTTTTTCTTTCGAATTATACAAACAAAGTCTAATATTTGCTGCATTGTTGCATTATATTTTTATGACATAAGCACAAAAACGACTGTCATTAAAATATGCGTAACTTTGTAACCTATCATATGATTTGCATGAACTTGAGTGCGTTTAAAAGGGTACAGCTGCTTATGTCTAATGTTGTCAACGTTTAGTGTTACGTGTTTTTACGTTCAGTGACAGTGGAAGTGACAGTGTATTTGGGGATGAAGATTTTAAACATAATTTTTTTTTTTTGGAATATTTTTATTTGCTATTATTTTAGTGAATTTATTTGAAACAAAACATTTATGAGTTCTAAGTTAATTATGGTATTTAGAGAATCTTCGCCCTCACCTGTTGTTCCGACTATGTGCCAATAAAAAATATTTTTCACAAAGACATTATTTTAACACTACTTCCCTAGTGTTATTAATAGTCGTTTAGTCGATGGCTTTATTCTTACTACTGTTAAATTACCGTATATTTCAGTCAATGTACGTAGCTCCGACTGTATTGTCATTCTGTGTACTGTATTGTATTCATACATATAAGACAATAACATTGTATTTCCATCATTTTTGATCTCATCATTGCCATAACCATTGTCATCGTCATCGTCATCGTCATAGCCCTTGTTGTCGTGAATTGTCCTCCTATTGTTGTTGTGATGTTGTCTTTATTTGTTGTTGTTGTTGTTGTTGTTATGGTCGTTATTATGTATTGTTATTACTACATTCATACGTATGTACATACAGGGTGATTTTTTTAAGAGCCTTCGGATTTGATTTAAAAAAAAAACACATAAAATTTAGAGAAATGTATGAAATCTTTATTTGAGTCGATAGAACGATCTATATAATTCAATGTTTAAAGATGATTTGATGTAAATGTTGACCGCGACTGCGACTCAAATGGTTCATACGCTGGATCCAATTTTGGCATACTCTCTCCAACATATCGGCCAGTATCTTACGAATAAATTCTTCAATATTGGCTTTCAGTGCGTCAACTGTTGTCGCAATAGACATAAGCCTTAACATAGCCACACAAAAAATAGTCTAAAGGCATTAAATCGCACACTTTAGGATGCCAATTGACCGGCCCCAAACGTGAAATAAATTGTTACCTGAACTCGTCTCTCAATTGGGCCAATGTTTCGCGTGTTGTGTGGCATTTTCCACCGTCTTGTTGGAACTACATATCAGCCAAGTCCAGCTCTTCCATTTTGGGCAAAAAAAAAGTTTATAATCATCGCACGATAGCGCTCGCCATTCGTTTCTGCCTTCATCGTCTTTGAAAAAGTACGGTCCAATGATGCCACCGGCCCATAATCCACACCAAACAGTGCATTTTTCTGGATGCATTCGCAGTTTTTACAATGCTTCTGGCTGCTCTTCACACCAAATACGACAATTTTGATTGCTCACATATCCCTTCAACAGAAATGAGCTTCGTCGCTCGACACAATTTTCCCCTAAAAAAGTGGATCTGCAGTTTCTTAACCGAGCATGAATTTTGATAATTAAATTCAATAATCTGCAGGCGTTGTTCGTTTGTAAGTCAATTCATGGTTAAATTATAGATCAGTTTGAACACGTTTGACAGTAACATGTTGCACGAAAACAGCTGAGCTGCCAAAAACAGTGTTGCCAAAAAGAAAGTTGCTAAAAAATCACCCTGTATGTAATACGAGGAGCATGTACCTTGCAATTACTATATATTGTACACTATTTAAAAGTATCTTTATTGTTTTCATCTTGCTTGCGTCGTGACATTGTCGTTGTCGTCATACTTTTTTTTTTTTACAATACATATATGTATATGTAATAATTGGGTTGGGTATAGTATGCAATATGCTAAGAAGATATATTTGTATGTGTACATCATGACTATCTATTTAAGTACATGTATTTTTGGTTCTTTACATCCCATTGTTAAGAAACAGCAGGCTTTTGCAATTAGCCAACAATTTGTGTTTTCATTGTTTTTGTTTCCATTCAACTGTATCACATTGGATGGATGGATGCGATGTGATGCCCCAAAGGCAGCAGCAGCAGCAGCACATGCCAGCCAGAAAAGACTGCACGCTAAAGATAATACATACACACACACACATACATACCTATGCAAAGATTGTTCGAGTGTGCCGCATGTTTCTAAGGTCTATGTACATACATATATGTATATATTTATTTTGCCTTTATTTCGTAACGAATCAATTACGTTTTGCATCATCGATCATTAGGATGAAGTCAATTTAAGTTTCGAACAAAATACTAATATACATAAGTACGTACAAGTTTATTGCTTTTGTTTATCAATACATATATGTGAGTTCTCGTATATATGGATATAGGTCAGAAAGAGATTTCTACTAAAAGACAGAGTGTATGCATGTGACCCCTAAGTGGCACTGAATTATTTTCATATATATTTTTTTTTTGTAGATTTGATTAGTTTCTTTCAATCGTACACCCTGTGCTCTTATTTTTTCTTCCATTTTTTGCGCTTGTTTGTTATTGTTATTGATTTTTGTTTGGATAAACTTTTCCCTTTGTATGTTGTTTATTTTATATTATTTGTATTACTTCTTGTTCTTGTTTTTTTTTGCTCTTTGTTTTTTTTTGTCATTGTTACATTACCAAAAGAATTCGATTTGCCAGTTTTCCAAATTTTCAACTGACACTGCTTGACAGTGAGATTGAGGAACAGCAACAGCATTAGCAAAACAACAAACAACGACAGTAATCAAAAGACATACACATCTTACATACTCAAACAAAGCCATACACACACAAGTAGTTGGTATGTACCAAGGTTTCCTTATATGAAAAGCAATTCAGAAAATTGTTGTCATACGTGATGTACATAAATATGTACGAAACTGTACAATAGAACATCCTATTTGGTGTAGTGGTCCAGCATGTCACACCGCTACTGCCATAATTCACTTAAAAGAGTAAGAGTAGGTAAGCCTCTATTCATATGTTGAAGATCGATGTTATACGCATACATACAGAGTTTTCAATAAGAGCATGGCTTAACGTAAGCTATTTAAAAAATAATCCCAATAAAATTCCAATAATATTTTTCTTTTTTTCGTAATGATTTTCATCTCTTTGTACTTTGAACCCAAATGAATATATTCACTCTGGTCAGATTGATGATTGTAACCAATTGATGGAAGCGTCTTAAATGTGCACTTAAACAATGTCGTTTGCATATTTGATGTAAAGATCTGTCATCTGATTAATTTACATGATGACTTGACTAAAAATTTAGCTCCTATGCTCCATCAATGTGACTAAACTCGAAATATTTCAAAACTTTAACTTTATTATAGCTTACGGAATATTTAGTTTAGAACAACAATATTTGCTACGCATATTACTATTGTAGTGTGTATTAATTTTCAAAGAAATGAGCAACCTGCGCCCACTGTTTAATGTAGCTCATATACAAAGTTGCGTATTTTTGAAAAATGTTTAAACCACCATAACTTACTTAGTCTTTCGTCTGGGACAACTGATAACTGGTATTTATATTAATATTGTAGCGGAAAATTATATCGCAAGAAATAAGAGATCCACGCCCACTATTTAATGTAGCTCCCATACAAAGTTGCGTATTTTTTAAAAATTTTAAACACACCATAACTTACTTAGTCTTTCATCTGGGGCAACTGGTAGTTAATATTTATATCAATATTGTGGAGAAAAATAATATCGTCAAAAATAAGAGAGCCACGCCTACTATTTAATGTAGCTCCCATACAAAGTTGCGTATTTTTTAAAAATCTTAAACCACCATAACTTACTTAGTCTTTCATCTGGGGCAACTGGTAACTGGTATTTATGTTAATATTGTAGCGGAAAATTATATCGCAAGAAATAAGAGATCCACGCCCACTATTTAATGTAGCTCCCATACAAAGTTGCGTATTTTTTAAAAATTTTAAACACACCATAACTTACTTAGTCTTTCATCTGGTAGGCAACTGGTAGTTAATATTTATATCAATATTGTGGAGAAAAATAATATCGCCAAAAATAAGAGAGCCACGCCCACTATTTAAAGTAGCTCCCATACAAAGTTGCGTATTTTTGAAAAATTTTTAACCACCATAACTTACTTAGTCTTTCGTCTGGGGCAACTGATAATTGGTATTTATATTAATATTGGAGAGGAAAATAATATCGCAAGAATCAAGAGAACCACGCCCGCTATTTAATGTAGTTCCCATACAAAGTCTCACAGTTTTTGTTTAAATCAAATTGCCATAATTTATGTATTAGTGCGCCTAAGGCATTCATAATTGACAGAATAATTTATATTATAAGGTGAAATAATTTCGCAAAAAATTTGCAAGTTACGCCCACTATTTATTGTAGCTCTCATACGAAGTTGCTGAATTTTATATATATTCAAATTGCCATAACTTACTTGGTCTTCCATTTGGCATAGTCATATTTTATACATAGATTAATATTAGAAGCGAAATAATTTCGTGTAAAAATAATTGAGCTACCCCTACTATTTAAAGTAGTTCCCATACATGGCCGTGAAATTTTGACAAACTTTAAACTACCACAACTTGCATCACCTTGCAGCTATTACAAACTCTTTTAACAAATACATTACAATTATAAGATGAAAATAATTTCAAAAGAAATACGTGCCGCAGATCAGTGATTAGTTCAATCAGCGGCTGAACCACAACTTTGATATCGAAAAGTTTTTTCTTTCGAACGGTATCAACTTGTCGTCAAGTAGTTGGCAATTCTTCCGACAGTAACTATTTGTACAATTTGTACGAAAAGTTTTTAAAAGAGCTTTGTAACAAAACTCAGAAAAGGTGATGTGACAAGGGCTCTGCCGTGCAGAACAGGCTCATATAACTACATCCGTTCTCATTCTGTTCTAAATTTAACACGCACATTAGTACTGGGACCTATAAGTGCCATATATATGTATATATTTTTTTCTTCTACTATGCAAAAAATTGACATATTTCGCCCACTTTTTATGTATCTCAACGTATGCAGACTATGAATCGGTCGGCTCAGACTAACTGTAAGCTTATTTCATTGCGTCACGACCGTGATTCGAACTTACATCCTCAACCGACCTTTTTCGGACAGCTATTTCAGATGTCTTTCGTAGCAAATATTGATTGTTAGTGGAATTGCCATCTGAGCTGTTATCGACTGAATAAGCCCAACTTGATATACCACTATACTTATACAATAAAAACAAACATGTTCTTTTTAAAAATACTGTTCATCTATGATTAAGCACATGCATGAATGATATTGTACGTAGATATGTGCATATATTCACGTACAATCATATATCGCATATGCAAGAAAATGTATTCAGTATTAATTGGTTTTACAAACTCAACACTCTATCATTTCAGTGGTTATTGCCAATCAACAGATGCGTTCGACGACCAACCTGCTAATCATCAACTTGGCCGTGTCCGATATATTGTTTGTCATCTTTTGTGTGCCATTCACAGCCACTGACTATGTGCTGCCCGAATGGCCATTCGGTAGAATATGGTGTAAATTTGTCCAATATATGATTGTGGTCACTTGCCATTGCAGCGTCTATACATTGGTGCTAATGTCCTTTGACAGATTTCTGGCAGTGGTACATCCCGTGACGAGTATGTCTTTGCGCACCGAACGAAATGCAATGCTGTAAGTTTGTGCTGATGACGATGGATGTACTTTAATGTTGCTTAAATTTTACTTACTTACTCTCTCTTGCACCCATCTATGTTATCTATTTTTAGAGCCATTCTTTTGGCATGGATATTAATTGTGACAACAGCCATTCCAGTGGCTTTAGCACATTCGGTACGTATCTATCAGTATCGTGGACACAAGTATACGGCATGTGTCTTCTCATCAGAGGAGGAAATTTGGAGCTTAGTTGGCTTCCAGGTAAGTGCTTATATTTATTGGTATTTTAAATCACTATGCAAATGACGATTAAAGTTAACGTAAATGATATATTTGAAATCACAAAAAAACAGTGAAATAAAATATAAAGTGCCATTTTAGCAATCATGCAAGTGTTTATCACAGCAATTATCTTCCACTTGAGTTGATAATAAAAATATTTATACACAATATAGAAATGGGGGTAAAAGTGTTATCGTTGTTCTCGTTCTTAAACTGACACGAGTTTCTCCTTCTTGCTATTTTTGTGTATGTGTTGTTGCTTTTTTTGTTTTTTACTACAACGACTGCAACCATAACCACAAACGTACAGCAACAACAGCAGCAGCAAACGTGAGGACATTCATATTTTGTCGATGATGGCAAAACGAAGATGACGATGACGATAGCAATTTTATTCCGGAAGGATGTTTGCAGGATTTGTTACGACAACTATGGCACATCATTGAAGTACATGAAGACAGCGTTGTTATTTAGCATTAGGAAGTGAGTACTCGTGCACCACTCAAGTATTATCAGCGGCAACCACCGCCCCTATGAAACACACCCATCGACCACCACCTACTTAGAGTATATGCTGTGACGTATCGATTGTAATATATTTCTGTTTGACGCTACGGTTCATCCGCATTCGTATGCGTTTCTCATTTCTCTATATTTATGTACTTGTATTAGAGTGGTCATTAGCTGTATGAAGAATTAGCTATATGCAGAAATATTTCAAATAAAGACTGACCTCTATGAATTGAAAATAAAAATATAAAAAAAAAAATTACTGTATATTGATTCCTGAATGTAAGGAATAAAGTCAAAATATTATTGTTTGGAGAAAAGAAAACCATTACTTTATTTAACATTGTTCTGATTGACCGGTTTCGGTCAAAAAAGCACTAGTTCATAATGCATCTCCCATAGAAGTCCTGGTCTATATTGGCGAAAAACTCGACTCTACGAATTTCAGAATCTTATCTTATGCGGTTATGCAGCCGGAACTTAAGCTTAACGCATAAGGAGTCGAAAAGACGCCACCTCCTACCCTTCCCTCCAATTTGGAGTCACATGTGTACAATTGTACCGATTGAACTCCAATTTCGTTGACAATACCCCTATTCCATTCTTCCCTTGAGGGTATATGGGTTGAGAATCTATTGCCAAAGCATAGTATGGGAATGGTATAGTCGATGGCATTCGGAATTGTAGTGCACTCCCCCAAAATCCTTGAATGCCGTATCCGGGTTGAGCTATATGAGATATATTTAGCCTAATTGCTGATATAAGCGCTCTCTGCTTGCCAAATAAATCTACAGGAAGTAAATGCAATAGCGAGTAGAGTGCTTTTGACGGGGTGGTTCTTAGAGCACCTGTTGTCAATACCGCAGACGTCCTTTGAATCTTGTCTATTAGCCGTCTGTGTACCCCCTTATTTAAGGATTCCCACCTGATTATCACTCCGTAAAAAAGAATTGGTCTGATGACCGCGGAGTATAGCCATGATACAATTGTAGGACTAATCCCCCATCTTTTACCTAATACTTTCTTAGAGGAATAAAGTGCTGCTGTTGCTTTACGAACCCTTTCCTCCGGTTCTGGTTTCCAACTTAGTTTTCTATCTATTTTGTTGTCGTTAAGAGAGTTTTGTAATTATAAAACAAGGTGGTAATCACAAAATGCATCCAAACTCGATGCATCGATCCCAATACCATACATCCCGAAGCCTTTGACGAGCCACTAAAGATGTCCGCTGTTTGGTATTGTAATGATGGAAAAGGACGCATTTCCTATTGGTAAATTTTGGCCACTTTTGATAAATTCCTAGCTTCAATCGGTTCAATTGTGTATAGTAAATTTTATAGTTTGGCCATATGGAAGCATCTCAAAGTTGATAATCCCTAAGCAGTCCCACCAAATGCGCAGCAAAAACTTCTTGGCCGTTAGTCTTGGTTTCGTCACCGTTTGAGTTGCCTTACCGCGCCTTAACAACGATCATTTTTCGACAATATGATCGTATGACCACCATTTATTATCTCAGTCATCATCTCTGTAAGAAATTGGTCGATTTCGCTTCGTTGGGACAAGGCTCCATAGGTGGAATTTCTATCAGTCACTTTTTTTTGTATTAATTCGTGGCGCATTCAAATATCGAGCCTTCTTTGGATCCAACTTTGTGCAGGTCCATTAAAAATGGTTTTTGATCGATCTTTAGCTTTTGGACTGCTAACATGCCAACTGAATCGACCAGTAAAAAAAAACAGGTAAAATAATTTCTTTTTTCAAAATGTCACTTTTCCTAGCTTGGCGTCAAAATAAAAAATTTTTTGAAATTTTGACGGTAGGTCTTTGGTGCATTAAAGAAACAATAGAAAATAAGGATCACCCTAACATACATATATTATCGTACATTGTTTTCTTATTTATTATTGCTTAGCTTGTTACTGCTGCTACTGTTGTTGTTGTTATTGTTGTTGATGTTGTTTTTGTGCTGGCGTTATCATGACTCTACTCATTTCTCATGTTGCTGTTGTTGCTTTTTTTATTATTGCGGTTATTGTTGCGTTGTAACGCCCCAAACAAACAGGAAATAAAAATAGAATCTGATTTCAGTTCAAAGTTGCCGCTACCTCTATGAATATTGTTGATATTGGCATTGGTTTTTGGTGTTGCCAATGTCAAATTGCCAATTTGTTTGCCATTTTTTTTCCTTTCTTTAACACGTTTACAACACGACACTTAGTTTTTCTATGTACTCATCGTATGTAATACTACATACATGTATGCACATTTGGTTGGTGTTTATGCCCAGTAGACATGAACGATTCTAACCTGTTGGTGGTAGATATTGTTGCTATGGTTCTTATATGTATTTAAAAAGATACTCGTAGCTTAAATGGGATGTTTTTTTTATTACGGATTAGCATCAAAATTTAAAGTAAGTAGCTATTTAATGTAATTAAAAATTCCACCAATTAGCGCTGAATAGTCTGAATCTTTAGGCATGATGTTCTTGATCAGTTTTCAGTTTTTGTGTTCATTTTATGTGATAGCTCTCTTAAGTGGTTGAGATAGGGAACAAGTATGTTTAGAGGAAATGTTAAGGAGGAAAAATTAATAGGGGGTCAGTCATTCATTTCACGGTTCTGGGTGCGTTTCCTCAGCAGCTGCTATCGATTTTCAGATCCATTTTGCTTTACTTTGTATGGGAGGTTCTTTAAGGGACAGAGATAGGGGGTAAGTAAGTTCGAAGGAAATGTTGAGACAGAATAATGGATGGGGGTCACTTTTACTTGTACACTTCACCGCCCCAAGAGTGATTTCTAGGGTTATTTGTCGATGTTCAAAAACCCTAAAAATCAACAAACAACTTCATAACTGCCAATGGATTATCCCCAGAGAGTTAAATATATTATAATCAACTCCCTTTAATATCTATATCTTTATCTATATCTTGTAACATATTTTCGAAGCAAACTTATTTTCTTTCTCCATCTTTGAGGAGGGCTCTTCTATAAAAGTTACTTTTTTATAAAATCCTTCTAAATACTCATAGACGCGTAAAATATATGGTATGACCCACCTTCATTCATTTTTCTGAATATACAACATTTTTTGTGAACATACTTACCACCTATCTCCATTTCTTAGATATGCTTCCCTATAAAATTAACTTAAAAGCATTTGAAAATTTATAAATATACCCTGAATTGTTCAGGAATCATCCCTGAAGTAGTGAAATATATATAACCAAATCTTATTAATTTTATTACTTCAACAACTTCTTCAATAGTACTGAATTTTTATATTCAATCTTTGGACGGGTTCCCCTACAAAATTATGGTTTTCTTTAAATTGAATGAATAAAATCATTTTGACTATCATCTATGTCTTACCTAACAAATGTGTAGCTCTTGACAATCTCAGCTATATTTTTAGATTGTCTAGAATTACTTTGTATTCCAAACCTAGGCTCTTACTGATCGAGTTAGCAAGTTGGATAGATAATGCAACCCGAGGGATTTGTTAAAATAAAATCAAAATTTCCTTCTACAATATTGCAACTTATTTTCTATCTCATTTCATATTAAGAATTCATTTTGCCCATTGGGAGCACTGAAATATGTATGTACATATAGTATATACAAATCCATACGAGTTGGTGTAATTGTAAGTATGCCAACGTTGCCAAAGTGATCAAATATTGTTGTTGTTGTTGTTGTTGTTGTTGGCATTATTTTAAAATTGATATCAAAATAATACCAATAATAACAATGTGAAAGAGCGAACAAGTTGGTACAATTCAAATTGGCATTGCCACAAATATACGATACATGTACATCAACAACATAATAACGATACGTCCTTAATGGTAACAATAATAACCGACTGTAATAACAATGGCAATAATAATAATAATAATAATAATAATAAAAGCAAAATAAGAAGAAAAAATTTAGAAATTTTAAACAAAGAAAAAAAAACTCTCATTAACAAATACCAAAGCCGATGCCAAAAAATGGGTGGTGGCGACGGCACTAATGGAGAGAACTCTACAGACATACACACACACAAACAAATACCATATCCCACGAATTCTTCCATTCATTATTTGTTACATAAATATTAATGAACTACTATTTATATGGAAATTTCTTCGTCTTTGACAGGGCTCCATTGTAAACCATCATTTCATCGAATACATAGTATCTACTTGTATTTATTTATAGATATGTATGAAGTATATATGTGGGTATAGTACATGAAGAATACAATTCGTAATATAAGAAAATCTGAAAATCGTGTTTAGATTGAGACACTATATTGTTTGCCTACGCGTCCTTGTGCACAGATTATTCACAAGTCCACTGTTTGCCATTACATTGTCAAGGGCTTTTACATAAAGCAAGCCAGACGGTATATATATAAGCTATTAAGTCATACGTATGGATGTTGTCACAACAAACACATTATATTGTATAATGCTATTGATGACATTCATGATGGAATTATGCAAAATGAACGTCATATGGAGTGTACATACGTATAGCGTTAATATCTGTTAATACTCTGAAGGATTCATTTGCTTCAATTCAATATGTCACTACCAATTCATATATGATACATGAAGGGCATTTCTTTAGGTTGTCATCATAATTTCGTATTGAAATAAAACACATTTCAATTGATCTGAATGTTATCAAGCATGATGTCATGATGTCAATCTCTTCATGCTTAAATTGCCAATATTTTTAACATAGAAATGACACTTGAATAGCCAGCTTTCATACACTTCTTAACATTTAATCACTATCGGAAATCACTGTTGCACTTGCAAAAACACCCTTTCACATCGTTTATGGATGTAGTGTATTTTTGGAAAGCAATCCTTTTGCTCAACTTGTCGTCTCCTTACAATAAGTGGTAGTCTCACATCCGGCGCGAGCGCGCTCATATGTATGTCAAAATGGATTATGTCTTCGATATAAATATCTGACACCAAGATGATAGTGGCAACACCAACATCACATCGGCAACAGACACATATGTATGCTCCATTGCTCGTTCATTCAGCCGTAGTACATCACATTGAGCTCGTTACCAATTTCATGGACAATCTTTTTTCGATTTGCACCTTTTCCACCTGATTTTCGTTTTCCGTTTCATTTCATTTGTGACGCCGACATTTGTGATTGACTTGTTGGATTTTTGTTTTTGTTATTTTGGTGCTTGTTTCTTTTTTTTTTTGTCTTATTATTTTTTATTTTCTGTTTTTTTTTTGGGTGTTTTTTTTTTGCTGTCTCTGTTTGTCATTTCTTGTATTTTTTACATAAACTTTGTTGTTATTTTATTGTAAGGTAAATTTCATTTCAATATAGTGTTTGCAAAGAGAACGCGTGTGTTTTTAAGGTCATCAACGGAAATGGCGGTGTGGAGTGAACGAATGGTTTTATGTTTTCAATTGAACTTTTTATTACCATTTACAAGTTACATTTTGTTTGGGTGTTGTTTTATCTTCTCCATCTTCAGGACGTTGTATTTGTGTTGTCGTTTCACTTTACTACTTGCTGATGACCTTCTTAAAAAAAAATGTACAAATGTACATTATGGAGGGTCAAATTGTTAAAAACTAACCTCTTAGCTCAACGAAGATGATTAAATTTAGATAATTTTTGGGAATTTTTTTGCGAACGAAGCAAAAATAAATTCTATATTTGGCAAATCCTACTTATCCTACTTATCACCTACGATCTATAGATCAGAAGACCAACGCACTAACCACTGAGCTACGGCACCCATACATTTCGCTGTTCTAAGGGCGATTTCTGTGCGGGATATACGTCGTTTTTCATATGTATGTTCTCGGGTTCAGTATATGTCTGGGAATCCTATTAAGGGATGATCATAGATTTAGAGAATGTTTAGAAAAAATTAAGTTGAATTTGTAATATATAATATTTTACCTCACCATGGGTGACCTGGAAGTGAAGGGAGCGAAATTTAGAAATAGGCTTATTTCTTAATTGTATGTACTGACAAAATTTCATCTTAAGCGATAAAATATGTGAACATAGCACCTTTAGTTTTGCTTCTCCTCAATCTCACGTTTTGCCATTTAGAGAGGCTCCCATACGAAATTGACAAAAGAACATCTTACGAATCGGCTCTATAATGGTGAAACGTCCGATTGACTCCTTCATTTTTTGCTCCTCAAACATTTGTTTTTTAACTTACTTTAACTCCCTGTCTGCATCCCTGAAGAAAGCTTCCATACGAAAAGGACTTAAAACATCTGAAAATCGACAAATAACCCGAAAACTGTATAGGAAACACCAGGAAATATATAACCGATCATAACTAATTTTTCCTCTTCAATATTTTCTCTATATTTACTTATCTTCATCTTCACCCATTAAGGGGGCTCCCATAGGAAATGAAGATAAAAACTAATGAAAATCGGCAAATATCTCTCTAACTGCTCCTAGAACGGTAAACCAACCAGACCCCATTATTTTTTTTTTCCTAACATACTCTCCATATATGTTTACTTTCTACCTGCACTCCTTCAGGGAGAAAATGAACTCAAAAATATCTGAAAATCGACAAAGAATCCCATTGCAGGAATTTCTTTTTGCTTTTTTCTGGAAAGAAATGTGTATATTGTTCCAAATTAAATATTTTTTGCTTAGACAGGTAGTCAAAATATTACTCCATACAAGGTGGCACACCTTAATGTAAATTCTTACTATTAAGCGAAATGTTTTCAGAATAGCCTAACAGATGAAAACTCAATTTTTATGAATAAAATTAAAATTAATCCAATGCAATGTGACGTTAGCACACAAATAACGTAGGCGAGTTTATGTATGGGGCATGGGGACAAAAGTATCAAACCAATTTTAAAGCAAAGTTATTTCGTTACTGTAGATTTTCTCGGAGACAAATTTCTATTGAAGCCAACTATATACAGCAACAACAAAGGAGAGTTGCAACGACCAACCACATCGTAATATCAAACTTTTCCCCAACCTTCCAACCAAATTCTCTCCATTTTTGTCAGTTCATACTTTTTCCCCAAATAATTCAAAACATCGACTGTAACAATTAATATGAAATTTATTTGATTTTGTTGTTATTATTGTTTTGTGGAATTTTGTTTTGAGCGATAGATGTGGTTTTTTTCTTTTTGTGTGGCAGCAAAATGAGTGAGAAAAAACAGGGGATTAGCATCCTGCCGGTAATGTCAGAATACAAGATGGAGCTCTTCAAGTTAACTTAAGTAGGCGATTGTATACGTATATACTTCAGTGTTTCTTTTTTAATGTTTTTTTTTCTTTGAATTATTTATATCTTTTATTTTTCTTGTAACCTTGTACTTGCTTCGCAGTGTATTTAATGGTTGAATGACTGCTGTGAAAATCACATGACTGTCCAATATAAAATAAAAAACACAACTATATTTATCGATCTGTCAATTTTCTATTACAACAGATTACAACAGATGACTAAGTACTTCATAATTGTTTTCATTCAAGTGCCACTACGTAATTAAATTGTATTTCCTTCTTCTTTTTATTGTTGTTTTTTTCTTTTTTACTTTTATCACTTATACAGGTATCCTTCTTTTTGTCATCGTATGTGGCACCATTGACATTGATTTGCTTTTTATACATGGGCATGTTGGCACGCTTATGGAAAACGGCACCCGGATGTAAGCCTTCGGCGGAATCACGGTAAGTACGAACCATGAACTTATGGTTGTATTTGTTGTTGTTCTTCCTGTTATTCTCCCTTCTTCTGTTTTTCTTTATTTTCTTTTCTTTTCTTTTTTTTTTTTGTGTGGTTTTTTGTTGTAACGCTTGAGAGGATTTCCTGGAAATACACATGCACACACACACAAATACACGCATTTTCACCCCACACACAATGAAAAATTATATACATATTTCTGATGAATGTACAAGTTTAGTATTTATGTGCAATTGGATTAGGAATTTTCATTAGGGGATGCCTCTGCATTTGTTCTACATACGATATGGATGGTATTTGAAAATGGAATAAATTAAAATAATAGGGTGTTCAAAGTGCAAGTATTTCAAATCTTGTATGCAGAATAATATTTTCTAAATTTTTCAATACGAAAAATTTGCTTTCATTACTTTTTTTGAGTGTGTTGTTCGTTGAATAAACGATACTGTAAATGATGCAGTTAGCAATAGATTTATTGTCGATGTTATAAGTCAGTTGATTGTGTTGCTATTTGTCAGAACATGTCACCTTTGCTTCAATTCATTTGCTCAACCAACTCTCAAACTTTGCCACTTTTCAGCTCCGTCAGCAAAATTTGCATGAAAAGACTTTTGAAACGGCTCTGTAATCAGGATCAGCATTTGAACGATTTCTAGGCTGACACATAGATAGCATTAGATGAGCAGTGAATTCACGTTCAATGCATGATATCATATTTCATATGAACACGTGTAAACTTTCAAATCAATTTGGCAACTCATTCTTTGTTTAACAGCTGATTGAAGTTGACATGTCGAAATGTTTTTCTAAAATGGAAGAATTGTTAAATCGTGTCGTTATCGAATATTTATTTAAAAAAGATTTCTCTGGACATGAAATCATATTATGTTATGCGAGAAACTTTTCAAGTAACCTGAAATAGAAATAAATACAATGTAGAACCATTTAAATTTAATATACAACGAGACCGGAAGAAAAGCTCCGTCACAGTTTTTTAGGAATATTAATATTAAATGCTCAATCCATTTTCAAGTGATGATATAGATCGACTAGTGAAAAATCATTCGAAAAAATGTCTTCACAAATGCTCTCCCAAAATGTCATAAGATTTAAATGTCATAGCAATGTCCTTTGTAGTCTCTTTGAAGGTTAGAAAAAAACCTGGTGGGCGATGGCGGAAGTCTGACCATGGATTCATATTTAGAGACTCAAAATCCATAGAATTTAACTAATTTGGTATTTTCGATAACAAACGATAACAAACAAGCCTCAGCATTAAAATCAAATATTTGACGGACCAAAGTAGTCACATTCTATAGATTTTAAATTTTGATTCGCTGAATCCAAATATGTCAGTCAGAAACCAGCAAAAATATAAGAAACCCGTAGTTTTTTGAGGTTAGAAAAAAAGACTGACAACTCTGATCCAACGCTGGGAGCTGTGTTTGGTTCAAAGTGTTGGTTGCACGGTTTCACAGTCTTTTCCTACTACTCTAAAAAACATTTATCGGACTCATTACGATTTTGAAAGCGATAAAAACACTGCCTTGTACTTATACGTATTTTTCTCAAGTAAATTTATTTTCAAAGACTTTACCGCTCGAGATGCACACAATATTTTATGTCCAATATGGCAAAGTAAGCAACTGATATTGACGAATCAACGTCAACGTATTGACGAATCAACGTCAACGTATTGACGAATCAATTTCAACGTACTCGTATAGTAAGTCGGCTGATTTTCTTGAAAAAAAAAACATTTATATAGGCATTGTAAATTAATCAAACACGTTAAAAAATAGCATTTTATTGTACCATTCTTACAGACAGCATAAAATACTCGAATATATGGCAAAGTATAGTAAGCAACGGAAGGAAGCGAACGTCAACGTACTCGTATCAGTTAATCAGCTGTTTTTTCCATAATCTTAAAATTTTTGCATTTTTTTTTATTATTGCAATAAACAAAGCATTTTATTGTACCTTGGATTACACAGTGCAACAAAATCCAATTAAATTCTAAGATTCCAAGAAGTTTCATTACTAACCGGTTGCACATATTGCCTATGGTATAATGAGAAAATTTATAAAATTTATAGTAATCCTACTCGTAAAATAGATTATAAATTCTGTTGATAATCATTCCATAATTCTGGTACTCTAAAAGATTTCGGGTATTTTTAGAAAATAACAAACAAATAATAAAAACCAAATTGAATTAAGAAATAAATAATTGAAAAATTGACATTTGTAAATAAATTTCAATAATTCTTCTGAATTATGAATATAATACTTTAAATAGCATCTCTAATTTGTTTACAGAATGATTGTATGAAAATGTAAAAACAATTCCAATTAAATGCTAAAATTCATCGTATCGATTAAATCGAAAATTTAACTATAAAATTCGATCATATTTTAAAGTTATTACAGCACGAATCATGTTTATAAGCAATAACATTTCATAATGAATTTTACAATTTTATTATGAATTGAAATTGTTCACGTACTCGTACTTAATTGTCAACAATGTGAAAGAAAAATATATATTTATGAACTTCCCTATTATACTCATACAAGTAAGTAGTCATGCAACACATGTTTATATACAAATGCATATATTCATGTATTTATAAATTAAATTCCAATTATAAACAAGGTGAAAAGAGTATAAAGACAAAAAAAAAAAAACAATAAATGAATTAAAATTCACGCATTGAAATATCGGCATGTAGGAACTTGATTTAAATAAATTTTTTAATGCTCATTTAAAACTTCAAATGAATTTTTAATCATTTGCATATGCATCAGAGCGAATAAATTAATGGTTTATAATTAAAATTGTCAACTCTTTTGTGCTGCTTATCATATACATATGTAAGTATATGTGTGTGTGTATATATGGTATCACATATATTGTTGTTGGCACATATTACGTATGTACATTACGTAACATAATAAAACCACACCCATGTTATTCACTTAATATTGACATACATATGTACGTAGGTAAAAGTAGTTAGTACTTAAAATATCTGATTATTTGTTTAAAGTACAAAATCTTATACACATTTATATAAATATGTACATACATATGTATATGTAAGTACCACCTATACTATCCATATATACAATGCACTACTTACTTAGAATGTCTCTAATGAAAATTGAGCTTTAGAGAGAAATGCCATCGTTAAGAGCTGCAATATGATAGATGTAATTATTTTAATACTTGTAGTTAGGTGAGTTTATATCTCATATTTCATACTTAAAGCTAATAATGCCAACAAATATGTACATATGTACATATACACATGTACATATGTATGTATGATACAATACATACAACACAAACAAGGCAATCTGACGGCGTCCTGCTATGTCTGTCTGCTCGTATGTATTTATTTAACTATTGCACAATAAGGATGCTTTCTTATAGCAAATACTTGCACTCTTGCAAAGACCTACATGCATACATACTAGTCAGAAAGTACATACAAGTATTTTTTATTGTTTCAACTGTCTTTAACTTTTGTCTCCCATTGCGTTGCAAAATGTAATGAGAAATGCCAAAAAAGTAACAAGTAACAAAACTTTGAATTTAAAAATGGAAATGGAAATGGAATGTCCGTAGGTACATTTCTATACTTATATGCATACTGTATACATATGTATGTATGTATGGTATGTATATACATTAGACTGACTCATGGGAAGCATGACTGTTTCAACTTCAAAATTTACCACATATTTTGTTACATTTTAATATTTTGTATGATTCGATTGGAAAAATGCGCGAAGCGAAAATTGGTCAGCAGCAAAAGACGGCAATAGAATATAAAGCTGATAAGAAATATACCGATCGAGTCCTTGCCTCAATATTCCCGCCGAACATATTTTACTTCTATCGCCACCTCCTACAAAATTGACATAAAAACTAAATTTCATTACATCTGAGGCATCAAATTTTTTTAAATTATTCAACTAGAAGCATGGCCAGAGCGCGAACAATAATTGAACTTACAATATATCATCTGCCAAACACTGCAAAAAGAGTCGTGAATTTTTTGGAGGACTTACGTTAGCTTAAGCTGATGAACGTGTTGTACCTAAAACGGCAAAAAAAACCGTTTTTTGGCTTAGGTCATTAGTGCCAATCACAAGAAATATTTTTTTCAGATGCAAAAGAAAAATAATTTTCATCCTATGGCAGACCTCTTAAGGGGTGAAAATAGGGCTTAGATTTGTTTGAGTAAAATGTTGGAAAAGAAAAATGACTAGAGGTTAGCTTTAGATTTTATACTCCTAGGAGAAATACCCCTAAGCAATTATTGGGTTATTTTTCGAGTTTCGTGTATTTTTTTGTTATTTTGTAGCAGAGCTCTTCGAAGAAATACAGATAGGTAGTGAGAGTGTATGTTGGGGATTATAAATTAATGGAGGTGGGCTCTATAGTTCACACGTCTAGTAAAGATTTTTGGGCAGTTATAGGGATATTTTAAAGTTGTAAGTGTTTTTTGGGTAATTTTTGTAGGTTAACCTTCCCAAAGAGTATAGATAGATAATGAGAATATTTAGGAAAAATATTGAGAAGTAAAAATTAATTTATAAAATAAATATGTGGCACATGAAGCCCCAAAGGGCTCATTGGCCGAACTTCTCTTCCATTATTGTTGTGCGTCTTAAATTTTGGACAATATTAGAAGGGACCTACTTATTTTAGACGGTTCCGAACGGCAGAACACTTGTGACATCACTTTTTCTGAGTTAATTTAACTCGATCAAATATTTAACCTGACTGGAGTCACTCTAGAACCAATTATGTTTAAGTGTACCTCATAAAATGATGAGAACCAACTTAACGAAATCGAAGAGGCATTCGTTTTTTGTATTTTTTACGTACATTTTGTCTGGGATACTCCTTCAGGAGTGCAGTTAGAAGGTTAATGGGTTTGGGAAAGTTGTTGGGGAGGGAAAATTATTGGCGAAGAAAAATTACTGGTGGGCGGTCTTACATTTCAGCACTCTAGGATTAATTTCTGGGCAGCTATGTGATACTTGTCGGATTTTTATGTGTTTTTAAGTTAATTTTGTAGAAAAGCACCCGTAACGGGTAAAGCTAGGGAATAAAAATGTTCAAGAAAAATATTGGGAAGCAAAAATAAATGGTATTTGACTATATATTAATCCATTCTATATGCATCCTGAGAGTGATAGAAGTTAATTTGATAAGAAAATCATAAATTTTGTGTTGGAGTTACCCTCACGCAGTTATTTATTATTGAAATCGATCAATTCTTCACTCATTCATGCCAAATGACCGATTGTCTGAGCAAACAAAATCATTTTTTCATAAAAAATGCAACATTTAGAGTTGTTTTAATAGCGATTCAGCTCACGAATGTCTATTTTTAAACATGAAATATAATACTTTATTAATCATTATAAATTAATTAAAAATTTAGAAGATAACCGCAAAAATATTTTTCTTTTTTTTTTTTTTTTTTTGTATGAATTTTAAGACGGTTTAATAACGTTTTATCTATACATTCGTAAGAACAGCGTGAAACTGATGAACATATGTATATGAATGTTGTTGATTTATATGATGAATTTGTACATACATATATTCATTATACTTCTTTGAATGTATGTATGTTCATACGAATTGTATTCTGCTGTAGACTGACTGCAACGGCTACAACAAATTACACACAAACGCACACACACTCCAAGAAGTATGCAACAATCCTTTTGTTTTGTGCTGTGTTTGTCTGGGTCTTGTTTTTGTTGTTGTTTTTTTTTTTTATTTTTTGTAATTTTATTTTATCTTATTTTATTTTTTATTTTTATTGTTTTTTTTTTTTTTGTTTTTTAATCAAATCCAATTTTAATATATTCTTCAGTTGATCCCAAAGCTAACTTTTCTTTTGTATTCTATATTGTTGTTGCGTTTGGCTTTTCTTCTTCTCTTTATTATTTTGGTTTTTTTTTTTTGCTATTATTTATCTTCTTTGTCTTTTCCATTTCAATGATACGATACGGTACTTTGCGATACGATGCATTGTGATGCGATGTGATCTGATCTGATGTGATGTGATGTGATGCGATGCGATGAGATAGAAAAGGAAAGCGTCGAGTAACACGAATGGTTGTTGTTGTTGTGCTGGCCTTTGCAATATGTTGGCTACCAATACATGTAAGTATAGGCTGGGACTGCAGGTTACCCTGGCAACATACAATAAAAAAAACACACACACACACACACACACACACACACACACACACACATTAGAATATTCAAATAATACCCAAGGCTCATACCCACTCATCATAATTCATCGGAAATCAGTAAATATGACAGAGATAAAATTGTATGTACATATGTAAGCATTGGTGTAGGCGATACAATAGATTTTATATCACATATATCACACATACATACATATGCATATACATATGTATGAGTGTTTTGCATGCACATTAATACATATTGTTTTGTATTCTATATACCAATATATAAATAACAGCAACAACAGCTAAAATGGCATTAGCAACAATCCAATGAATTTTTGATCCATGTATATTTTATACAATACAATACGCATAAACATATCAAATTATAACACCACAAATATAAATACAAAATACAAATATTCTGCCATATACCCAGCATATATACATAAAATAGGCCAATAAAATATAATAATATACTTAATGCTATAGAGGTGGGTGGATGGGTGAGAAGCTATGAGGACGATGAAATTCATAAATATAAGCACACATAAACAATCATCATTCAATCGAGTTGTGATCCTTCGAATGTTATTAGTTGGACTCTTTGTTGTATTTGTATGTTGGGATACTACACATATACATGTACATATGCAATATGCATAATGACGTCTATATACATCGTACACATATACATAAATTTCAATCGTCATCAGTCAATAGCAACAAATTACAAAACAGAATTATATTTAAAATGAGCTACCATTGAAATATGAATATGGATATATAAGTAGAACTTATATACACACACACACACACACACAATACAAATATGCAGAATACATCACCTAATCATAGGATATGATGCGTGTAATATGATACAATATGAATGTGTATTGTATATTAGGATGGGTCTTCGTCTTTCGCTCATACAAAATATAGAAACACATTCATCAAACTTCAATATTTTGATGAAAAGTACAATTTGGCGTATTCTTAGTTAGAAATTATTCTTTTCACATTTCAAATTTTCTCCATTGACCCTAACTAATGTATTGTACAATAGATATATTTATCACCTAATAATGGTATACAATGCATAGAGTGAAAAGCAATAAGTACTTGTATAGCGTGTAAATATCACACAATCAATAGACGACTGCATTATGCAGAACAAGCCAATATAAGCTATGTGAGTATAAGCAATGTAGGATGAAATTGCATTTGTTAGCTAATAAATAATATTCTCGGATATATACATATGTAGTAGCTGATAGCTTTCGCATAAATATTGCAACACGCACTTTTAGCTGCAAGCTGAACCTATCGTATATATTTTAAAATAATTTTTTCCGGAAATGAATATTGCATATTTACACGTACGTGTTACCTTGAACTGAAATTTATCGCCATTTGACTTTAAACATGATCTAAAAATATGTATGCATCATGACCCTTAAGAACTATTATACACCCTCTAGTGATTTGAATGCATTCTCTATCTATCAACAAATGAGTTTCAGGTATTTAATTACGCAACATGCAACTCATATGGATTCGTTGCCAGGTGAAGCAAGTCAATTCTTCAAAATTTGATTACAAATTGTAATTCAATGAATTAGAATCTGAATTAACGGCAGATTATTACACATTATAGCGATTATTATCTTATGAACTGGTGCAAAATATGTATTCCTGGAATTTTTACGATTCATTTACAATACAAATAAAATGTAATGTTGCTGACGTGAATCTGAATTAGCAAAGGGCCATACATTAGATATAAAGTCACATATATTTTTATCAAGCCTCTATTGAGTGTTTATTGTTTTGTGATTTGATGCAGAATGTTGATGGAGCTGGTTGATTTACGAATTGATCAGTTTTTTTGAAAAGCACAGAAGATAAATTTAAATATTTTCGTCAAAACAAAATATCTAATTAACCAATAAATATGAGTAAGTAATTATCCTTGTCTAACACATATGTACATTTCAAAATAATTTCGATTTAAGCAATCAGTTGATTTTCTGAGCAACTTTCTTCCCTAAAAAAGTTTCACAGGGCAGTGGAAGTGCGAAATAGATGTTGCATACACAGTTAAATACATATTTTGACGAAATATTAAAACATAAAAGAAAGTTATCAATCAGCATAAAAGAATCCAAGAAATTGAATTGAACATTTTTTTTATTTTTTAATGGATAATAATGGTGCACTCTCATTATCTAACAAATTCATTGTATATTATCTCATACTGTTATTAATTCAAAATTATGTCAAGAAAATGTTTTCCCACTTTTGTTGCATATACTGAATGTCGAAAAATTTGTGCAATAATTTAAAAAATATGTTTTCCCATATTTTCGATATTATTGCAAAGATCGAATAACGAAAAAGTTATACAATTTCATTCATTTTTCATTATTATTGGAAAAGTTTGGCAAAAAGTATTGTAATAAAATGAAAAAAATGAATAGAAATAAATGTTCGATATTTGCAATAAATACTGAATGTCGAAAAATTTATATAATAATGTCGAAAAAATTTGTTTTGCAGCTTTTTCGATATACTTTTAAAGATCGCATGTCGAAAATTGCAGTTTGAATATCGAAAATTTTGTGCGAAAATGCCGACAAATTTCTTTTGCCAATTTTTTGATAGCATTGTAAAAAGTATTGTAACAATATCGAAAATATAAATGAAATAGATTTTCGATATTTGCAATAAGTACTGATTGACGAAAAATTTATGCAATAATGTCGAAAATATTTGTTATGCCGCGTTTTCGATATTATTTCAAAGATCCTCACGTCGAAAAAACTATTTTCCTACTTTTTCGAAATTATTGCAATGCTTGAATTTCGAAAAATTTGCGAAATAATGTTGAAAATTTTTGTTTTGTTTTACTTTTTCGATATTATTGCAATGATCGAATGTACAAAGTGTTGTGATAATGTTGAAAAATCGTTTTTCCCATTTTTTCGATATTATTGCAAAAAAAAAATAAAATGATAATGAAAAAAATTAATCGAATTAGATGTTCGACATTGTTTGAAAACATATTTATAATATATATGTTCCGAACAAGTTGGTCTTAAAGTGAAAAATCGTATAAAAAATGAAATATTTTAATACAAATATATACAAATTCAATTAGATTCAATTAGATCCAACAAGAACAACTAGCTGATTATTAATGAACAACCTATTAACTATTTCATCAACAATGCAACGTCAACAAACAATCAGATCGAAAAATGTAATATATAATAAAACGATTTCAAGATTGAATAATTGAATAATTGATGAATTGATTGAATAAATTTTTACTTATTATTATCGTATTTAAAAAAAAAAAATTCTACAGTAGATGTCCGAGGATCCCAAAATTGCTTTTGAAACAAGAAATCAGCAAAATTGGCATTCGTAGCATAAACATAAATATGAGATAGCAAGTGTTAAGCTATCCATTTAACCGCAAACATTAATATGCCTAAATATTAAAATATTATTTATGAATACATCTACATCAATGCTTACATACTACTTTTACTCTGTATACCTCCTACATGTCGTATACGTTATATGCAATTAATTGTCATAGTCTTGTATTATTGTTTGTTATTAAAATGAATGATAAATGACCACCTTTTTGCATATGTTGTCATAAATAAAATACAATTTCAACTATCAACATTATTCATTACATACACGTAAGTACGAATGATAGATTTGTATGTACATTAGGGTGGATTTAAATGTTGGGATGAAAAAAATCTCCCCCTAGAAATTATAGTTATAAAATAAAAGTTGATTTTTAATATATGAGGAATTATAATTCCATTTAAATTTTAAAGCTCTGCATTCTTGCACAAATTTACTTAGAATTATAAATATATACTCCCTAATGTATGTACATATCATAGCGAAGGACATGTAGTGCAATTACTCATTTTTAATATGTTCTTACTTACATATGTCTTTTCTTTCATAGGTAATTTTGTTGTTGAAGGCTTTGGGCTTGTACGGTAGTACTCATGCCACTGTAATGCTACAAATTATTTCACATGTGCTAGCCTATACGAATTCCTGCATTAATCCAATATTGTATGCTTTTCTATCGGACAATTTTCGCAAAGCCTTTAGAAAGGTAATTGACTAGTCATTTATATTGGCACGTTTCTATTTACATATTTATTCATTAATCGAAATTTTCTACATGCCTGCATAGGTTGTCTGGTGTGGTAGTCCACCACTTTTGGTGACAAATCAACAAATCACAAAAACAACACGCACAACTGGCAATGGTACATCCAATATTGATATGCTGTAAATTGGATTATATGTAGTTACCCGTACAATGATGAAAAGAGATGTGTACTACTACTACATAGTTGAAATGGTACATGCATGTGTTGGTAAAGTATATTATACACAGATACTACATATATTGGCAATTATTTTCTCACTCATATTACTTCGTTTTTGTTTCATTGCAAATTATACAGAATACAGAGAAAATGTTTTCACATTAATGGACCACATAGAGGACCGATCACTCGAAAATCAGCACTGTTCATCAGAAATAAATAGAATTAAACTCACAAGTGACAATTTCCTAATATATCAGGTTCACTTCTTATTTGGATTTTCTTCATTTTGTTTTTTTTTTTTTTGTTTTCTGTTAAGTATTATTATTGTAATTTTACTGAAATGCATATACACGCACATATTGTATAATTGTAATGTATGCAAATTCAGCATAGTCAACAAATAATATATTCAACTAACTACTACTCGTATACATAGTATATAAAATGTATTTATTAGTGTTGTCGCACACGCACGGTGGTTTCATACATTTTGTAAGTATATACATATATACATAGGTATATCAACAGAATAATAGTTATAAAGATAAAAAAAAAAGAAATAGAAAATAAAATAAAACTATATTATATTGACATATGAGAAGTAACTTTGCAAAATGAGATAAATTCATTTTGTCGCAATTTTGGATTTTAACTATTTTTGTATTCTACAAATTGAAATCTATTAGAAATCGAAAAAAGTTGCTTTTCCATTATAAAATTGCCACATAAAAACAATATTTGGCCACAAAGTTAAACAAATACATAGTAAAAATTGAATTTTCGCATTAATTGAGTAGCAATATTATGCATAAAATTCAGAATATATATACAAAAACGTTGAAAAAATTTGCCAACATTATTAAGAAATGAATTTATCACATTTTCTAAAGTTACTCCTCAAAATAGTATACATACATATATAAATAATGTTGAGTAAAGGAATTTTGCTGAAATAGAACAGGAAAATGAAAAATATCGTTAATTCGATTGTTTTTAGTATAGCCGATATTGTAATAAGAATAAAACAAAGAAAATTGTATTTTTTTCTTTTTGTTGGAAATTTTTAGTAGTAATTCTTAATTCGACTTGTACAATACCATGTTAAATAGTAAAAAACAAAAAAAAACAAAACAAAAAAGAAAAATGTAAATGTATAAATCATAATAATGTGTATTTTTTGAAATAATAAATCGATGTATGGTTCAAAATTAGGAATAAATAAACTAAATAATTTAAACAACAAACAACAAACATTTAATAGTTGTTACTCTTTGTTTTTCTGAATTCAAACCTGTGATATTTATCATTGTAATAAAAGCCATTAAGATAGGTTGATCTATTTGATAAATTTATATTACAAAAATTACTACAATCAAAATTTCTAAATTAGTGCACGAGCCCTTGAGTTGGAAAACAAAAAAATAGCTTTTCATCTTTTTTATATTATTTAACCATAAAAACTCGCCGCTAGAGGGATTAAATACCAAACTGTCACTTAATAATTTTTCCTCGTAAATATTTCCGCCGAACATACTTACCTCCACTCCTTAGGGGTCCAATTAACTTTTTCATAAGATTCGCTATCAGCACTTCTAGAACAATCCTCAAGAGGTGAAATGTATGATCAACTAGTATTCATTTTGCCGTCGTAACACTTCCCATCATATCTGCCTAGGAATCGCCTCTACGGAGTCAAATGTAACTTGGAATACTATAATTTTATATCTCCATTATTTTCCCCAATCATACTTACACTCTGTAGGTGCCGTGGCTCAGTGGTTAGTGTGTTGGCCTTCTGATCTGTAGGTCGTGGTGCAATCCCCGGCTGATGCATAACAAATTTAATATCGAAAAGATTTTTCTTTCGAACGGTACCCACCTGTCGGCAAGCAATTGGCAATTCTTCCGACAGTAACAACTTGCCATGAAAAAACTTCTAAAAAGAACTCTGTGACAAAGCTCAGAAAAGCGGCTAAAATAAGTAGGTCCCTTCTAATACTGTCCAAATTTAACACGCTTCGGGGCTTTTAGTGCCACATACATATATATATACTTACACTCTATATGCATAATATAAATACCGCTGATGATTTTACAATTATCCTCCATTGATCCACCAACTAAAAGTGCCAAAGAGCAATTATAACTGCTCATTATTCGCCACACGCACAGAGCTGACAGTGAAAATTGTATGGGAGAACAACAACAAACTGACAAATATAGTGGTCTGTGGTAATTATAATACAAATTTTTAATATGTTGTACTTCTAAGCTCCGAAGGAACCTTTGGCCGAAATTTTCTTATAGGTCTGTTGAATGACAGAACCCTGTGACATCACTTTTACTGAGCTTTGTCACAGAGTACTTTTAGAAGTTTTTTCTTGCCGAATTGTTACTGCCTCGGATATGTACATTACATACAGGATTGTATCCTCTTCTTCTACGTCCTTGCAGCTTCTGCAGAAGTCATGCGTTAATGGCCTTATCCTATTCTTTTAGCATGTGCGCTGAGAACGCAGTGCTCTGCAAAAACTTCGAAATAACTAAATTAAGAAGAAGAAAAGAAATCCATTATTTTATTATTAACAGAATTATATGATCAAAATATATAGTATTGAAAATGTTAGGTATTGAAATGAGAAATTAGCCGAAAATATCCTCATTTTCTATAGCAGCTTAAGTGATAGCAATGTCTAAGAACAAATTATAGTTTAAACTTGATAAAATTTGGTTTAATTTTATATACATATTTATATACACATTTATATACACATATTAGATTACTCTAGATTAGGTTGAGAGAGCTGTACGCCTATGGGGACTCACTAAGGGCACATATCGTGCCGGCGTTATGCTTCACAATTTTTTTTTTTTGTACAAACCATCCATTGCAAGAGAAGCGTAATATATTCTACATGTTTCGAAACGTTGCTCTTGTTCTTTGATTTTCAAACATCTCTAAAATGCTTTTTGAAAAAAAATAAACGAAATTAAATAAATAATCCAATAAAGATTCTGTTCACATTAGTCTCATTATGCCGATTGCTTTTGACATGAGTCTACTCTCTTATATTGATAATAAAATGTTCATCAAATGTTGTCAGAATGCTTTTATGATTTTATTGCCGATTCCATTGCCGAATTGAATTTTCTCTGATGATAGAATTTATACAACAAAATATTTTTAATTTTTTTTTTTTTTTGAATAAACACTATTTATTGTATCTTTCTATTTATGAAATTCAGTAAATATTTAAATCATCAAATCCACAAAATATGACATAGACAAATGTCACTGAATAAACAATGTCTCAGCAACATATGTTGTGTTAATGTCTCGTTAAAAATGTTTAGAATATTTTTGACATCTCCATATTTGCTGTTTCTAGCAATGTATAATTTGATTTCAGCAATATATTCTGATTATTTAAAGAAGTAATCAAAACTCAAAAGTCAAAATAAATGCAAATGTTAAAATTTAACAATAAATGGAAAAAATCGCAATTAATAATTGCTGTGGTAAAATGATGCAGTGCTCCAGCAACATTTGAATATACACTTGTTAGACTATATTCTGTCAACATGAATTAATGATGTTAATGTACGTAAACATAATCCATGATAAAATTCGATGTTAAATTTACGTCAAATTACATCATGTGATCGATGATGAAATAATATGTTAAATTTAAGGTAATTTTAAGAACTTAAAATTACCTTATTTAATCGACGATGGCTCACTTTTTATAACACACGACATCAATGAACATATTTTAAATTTTTTTATGTATTTTCTATTGCAATCAGCACTGTTTTACAATGACATTCAAATATAAGAGTAAACCAACAACAAAAATATTATTAAAATATTAATAAAATGGAACTCTATTTTATATTTGGTAGAAATATTCCTTCTATTTGTGATATAACAACTAACCGTTGTACTCTAAGTGAGTTATCAGTGATATTAGCACTGACTAGCATCACCTACCTACATCACCAATCTACTGTAACTGGCTGTATAATCCTTCTACATATGAACTATTTTCGTTTATGCTAAAAATAGTATATAGTCATCTATGTAAATGAATTAAATGTATCACAACATATGACCGAATAGAAAACAAGTAAATTTCAATTAAATTACAACCACATCAAGCACACACACATACACATATATTTATATACACTTGTGTAAATATAAAAATTATCCTTCGGAGCATGAGGTAGACCACGACAAATTGGTAAATTCAATTTATTAGGTATATCCTAGATACATACAATTATATGGATATATGGAGGCCTGTATGATATGTATCTAAACTCAGGTGAAATTCATGTTATTGAAAATATTTTTCTATTTTTGAAATGAGAGTTTTTTGCAAAACTTTAAATTAGGACTTTCAATCATAACTTATTCAATATTATCTTGATAGAAAAGGTGTTATCTTCTTCACCAAATATGACCAAATTTCTCAACTGAAAATAGTATGAAAAATAAAACTACTATAATTCATGAAATTTTGCCATAACTGTACATTGGCTTGTTGCAAGAAAATTACTTCACCGCCAAATGCTGAGAAATTAAATTTTAAAATTTTCCATTCGGATGTCCACATCCTCATCAATAATTCATTGGCTTTTAACATCATTCATTTCTGCTTTTTTACTTCATTTTCGTATTTGTTTCCTTTTTACTGTTTTTAGAATTTTATTACTACGCCGATATTGACTCAATTTTTTATTAATTTTTTTTCAAAAATACGAACTTGGTTAATTATTTTCAACGACTGCCAAACTCAAAATGACTGACAAACGTTTCTAAACTAAGTATATATCATACAACCCCCTACTTATGTTGCATGTGCATATTAGGGAAGCCAACCTTATGCTGATCCCGCATATTTAGCAATTTCGATTACTCGGGATTGCATATAATTCCAATAAATGATTTTTAAATAATAATTATATATATCGGTGCCGTAGCTCAGTGGTTAGTGTGTTCGCCTTCTGATCTGTAGGTCGTGGTTCAATACCCGGCTGATGCATAACAAATTTTATATCGAAAAGATTTTTCTTTCGAATGGTACCCACCTGTCGGCAAGCAATTGGCAATTCTTCCGACAGTAACAACTTGCCATGAAAAAGCTTCTAAAAAGAACTCTGTGACAAAGCTCAGAAAAAGTGATGTCACAAGTGTTCTGCCGTTCGGAACCGGCTAAAATAAGTAGGTCCATTCTAATACTGTCCAAAATTTAAGACGCACAACAGTAATAGAAGAGAAGCTCGGCCAATGAGCCCTTTGGGGCTTTAAGTGCCACATATTTATTTTTTTTTATTTTAATTATATATCATTTATAATTTATATGCATATAATTTATTTATAATTTTTAACTTTAAACAACTACAAAATAGAAATAAAAAATTCTAAATTTCTAAATTCCGGAAATGATTTTATTTTTTACTTCCAATTATTTTTTCTCTGAATCCACCACTACAGTTGGTTTACGTCACCAAAATTCATATTGAAATATTTGAATTCGTGTTCACAATTCAGTGCTTACAATTTATTCATTAATGCATGCAATCATTCTTTCTTCGATTTTTTTAACATTTATGAGAATTATTATGATAGCAGATAATGTGTGAATCTTAATCCCGAATACCTTGAAATTCATTTCGCGATTCATTTCATGATTTTATTCGGAATCCAGGGATTGGCACTGTTCACTGGTTCATATATCTTCACATAAGTATATATGTAGATGATAATACCAGTGGTGTCCAGCACCATAATAAAGTCGTGCAAATAATGTCAAATTTATGCGAATTCATAAACAGGACACCAAAGTGATTGCATGTAGCAGAGAAGTGTCCTCTTCGACATTTTACGATGCTTACGCTTAGATGCAATACTTTTTATTGTGTTTATTAAAAAACAATGAAATGGCAGATTTTGTTCGAATACAATACATGTCACAGGTAAAGCTCAATGACTAAACCCTATACTAATTTACACACTATGGCACAAGAACAACAACAACAACAAGTGGTACCTGTGTATATTAGATTTGTTCAAAACATGTATATCATATTCAGAATATTAGTTTTTTCAATGTGCTGAAAAATATTCAAAAAACTTTGCATTTAAAAAATGGGATTTATAAAAAAAAAAAATTTTTAAATTAATGGTAACAATGCACATAAAGTAAAAATGTAATATCGTCATTTTTATAAAAATTAAAAAAAAAAATTTTCATCCTTTCCTTATTTGTTGGATTAAACAGAAGTTTTTAAAATTTCCTTAACTACGAAAATTAGTCATACCTTTGTAGACACTCTAAATATAAGAAAATTGGAAAATATTTTTTAATAAATATCTTTAGAAAATCTTAAAAGTTCTAATGAAAAATATACGTTGAAATTTCGTACAGATTGAATGTATATAAAATACGTAAAATAAAAAGAAAAAAGTTAAACGGCCTCTCACAGGACCCCGTACGCCTAGGGGCCCCAATAATTGCTGGTACTTCCAAGGCAAGTGTTGGTTTTGCAGATTACAAATACTATAGATCAAGATAAGCTAAAGGCTACAATGTATTTTTACAAAAAACCACAAGATTTTCTGTGGAAATCCATTCTTGAAATGACAAGTGCCATTTTTGACATAACATCACCCTTTAATAATTCCGCACATGATTTTTGACACTTTAAAATTGCAAGCGAGTTAAGTCTATAGGCTTTTGAAACGAAATTTTTTTCCATCCGTCTGTAGTCGCTTTCATATATATTTGGGTAGAAGAAATTCTCATCAGTGGATCTAGTAGCTACTAATCTTGGATATTATTTTCTTGCTAGTATCGGTTTTTCTATAATTTTAAGAAACACTGAAGGACCCGAACGAAATAAATACGTATAGAAAATATTGAATTCACTTATCAGAATTTGATTTATGTAAAGGGACCCCATATTTTCCACTAAGTCCCTCCTCCCTCTCTCTCTCTCTCTCTTCTTAAGGTCATGCAACACCTTGAGACGGCACTGCTTTTCATGTAGCAATACTAACAACTAATATGGCAGATACGTCTTCATTAGTTTTTACACGGATTTGTCAACGACATAGATTGAGCAAGTGTGTGAATTTAGAAAAAACGAAGTACAACAACAACAACAATATATTGTAAATAAATAAGTATAACAAGTCGTAATTTCAAATTGTATGTACTTATCCATACATACATATAGAACCACCCACGACATATTATATAGAGTTTATATTGTGATGCTTGAGCAAATAGCGCCTCCTAACCTGAAACGGTTATGTTTGAAATCGTTGCGCATACTACAGTTAGCATTCAGTTAGCACTCTGCCGTGGTAACATTCAGTTCAAAAGACAGCATTTTCAATAGTTCAATTGATGCCTGAACTAGTTTTTGAGCAACATTTCATACTGTGAGCAGTGAGCCGTGAGCAGTGAGCTTCGCAGAAATATGATCGTTACAACACAGTCAAATTATTCAAATTTAATCTATTTACTAATTTGTATGATTCTTTACATTCTCCAAGCTGAAACTTCACGTACAGAAGAAGGTTTGGAATTACTTTTTCGTGCCAGGTAAATGAGAAGTGAAGTCATGAAGAACCATCACATTTGATTGAAGATCAATCATTCCATTATCATTTCAGAACCGAATCCGATTGGGCAAACGTTTGGCATCATGAAACCCATTCAAGATGTCGCGAGAAATTGCTGCGTCAATTGCATTGGGCCTGTGAAAAGGATATCTATCGTCTAACGCGACGCAATAAAAAACGTACAGATGAATCAATTCAAAAAATCCCTCACAAATGTATGTGAATATAAAAGTGAAAGTGAAAGTGAAAGTGAAAGCGAAAAACATATTAATAATCCATATAAAAATATCTAATTTCAGCTCAATACACTGTCAGATGGCTATCCTCAAGTCCAGAGCATTCGAGCAGCACATTCAACACATTGCTCAGGACTCGACGTACAGCAGATGTTCAATCTATAACAAGTGAATGTTGCACCAAAATTGGTTGCACTTGGGAAGAATATGCTGAATATTGTAATTCGAATAAGCGTCGAAATCATTATTGAATGCATGAAATTGCTCATGAAATGATGAAGTACGTACGAGTATGAGTTTACCAATATGAATGTAATCCCTATTGATGTTGAAGTCATCTGAATATGAATAATATTTTACCAATGAAAAATGAATTCTGTATAAATAAAATATGAATAGTACGATTACATATTGAAGAATGACACATTATGAATATTTCGTTGGGTTTATCAATCAGACCGGCGTCCACCGTAAATATGTTAATATATAAAAGTAGGTATGTGTATGTTTATTCGATTTGTCCAAAATTTCAAAATATTACTTTTTCATGCACTGAAAGTATTTCTGAAAGTGCATTGCAAAAAAAAAAATGGAATCTGAAAGAAAATACACATTAAAAAAATCTATTTTTTCTAATCTATTCAACAATTGTAAAATTTTTTCTAGGAATATGAAGAAAATATTTAAAGAGCCTCACAATAAACCCTAAGCATAAAAAAAGTGCCTTTTTCGGCTCAAATTTAGTAGAATCTTGCTAATATTGAACTCATCCAAGTCATTATACGCATTTTTTCTTCCCCGGCGGAGCCTTCCTAATTACAAGCCATAAAAGAGAACTAAATATTAGTTGTAAAATATCAACAACAACTCTTAATGATGCATTTTTTAACGAATTTATGAGCCCTTTTGGACGCTATTATGAATTTTAAATTTTCTTATTTTTGAACGAATTATGAATCATTAGAAAATGTGAAAATTTTCTAATGGGAGAAACCCATTTTTGACAATTTTTTATATATTTGACCAAAATATGAAATATATGTTAGATAATAAGCAATGCAATTTTGCATGATATTTTGATTTTTATATTCAACAACCCCGAAGAAATGCGTGTGCCAAAAAATGTTGGATATCGCGTGGGTTTAAATGGTTCAATTTTTCAGCCCACTATTTTCCTCAAACATAATAATACTCCATTACTCTCCATCCCATAAGATGACGCCTCTAAAAAATTATGCTGAAGACAAATGAAAATCAACAAATATCTGCATAGTTGCCTAGGAATCGCCACTAGCGCAGTGAAATGTATGAAAGACCGGCATCACTTTTTTCACCCAAAGATTTTTACCCAATGGCATTACCCTCTATCTTCAATCTTGGGGGGCTGCCATACAAAAAGCACGAAAAAACATATAAGTTTTGATTAATAACCACATAGTTCCTTAGGAATCGCCTTTGGGGACGTGAAGTGTAAAATCGATGCCCTATAGTTTTATCAACCCAACATTATTCATGAACAAACTTACCAGCTGCCATACAAAATAAACGAAAAACACCTGAAAATCGTCAAATAACCACATAGTTGCTCAGAAGCGCGCAAATTCTCGTGTATTGGGGAATATTATTTTAACTACCTTGTTTGAGGGAAAATATTTTTTATGTGTTTTTCATGTATAATCCAAAAAAAAAAATTCAAAACTAATTTAAACTCCGAAGAACGATACTCTTACAGTATTGTTGTGCCCTTCATATTTGGACGGTGTTGAAAAAGACCTATTTATGCTAGTCGATCTCAAATAACTGATATCTTATGAATGGTAAATTGTTGAAAATTTACCATTTCTAATAGACTAAAAGTGTCCGTTTGAAAGAACAAATTTTAGTCCATGTATAGAAAAAACATTTTTCTGAAAAGCATCTACATATTTTCGAACATGTCCAATGCACACATGTAGGTAACTCTTTAAGAAGCCGAAATAAAATATGTATTAATTGAATCAATCCGCATTTACCGCAACACATAAACAAATATGTATGCTTGCTCATTCGCTCGTTTTTTGTTACACTTGTATGTATGTATGTACGTAGTACTGATAAGCTGCAAATCAAGTGTTAATCCATTCATTTATGGCACTCAACAGCAATGAGCAATGAGTCGGAGTGAATTTGTATACATAAATTGTATCAGTTGCGAAAATCTGCTCTCGTTGTGCAGAGCTACATAATTAAATTTATTGTTTGGAACCAAATAAAATCAATAATAATAAAAACTATTTGAGAATACAAATCATAAATATATAATGTTGAAATTTGTGGTAAACGATTATTCGTCACTATTTTTCGCCTGCATTCTATTATTGTTACAATTCGTTATTGCTGCCGCATTACCGGTAACAAGAGAAAATATGATGAAGCGTGATATTGCCGGCGATATTCAAATTCCACCGCCGGATGTTGTGCGTATCTCACAAGTGTAGTATATTTTTTGTATATAAATATTAATACAACAACAACAACAAAATGTCACTGATAACATTTTTCGAATTTTTTGTTTGTGTTTTTTTTTCTGGTTTGTTATGTTTTTAAACTCTCTAGATGCGCTTTATGCGTCGCTTTGGCTACTTAGAGCCAAGTCCCAGTGATTCGGAAGCACTATATCACGAGTCAGCAATTATTGAAGCACTCAAGAATGTACAAAAATATGGTGCAATCGCTCAAACTGGCAAATTGGATAGTGAAACATTAAATGTATGTACATATAGTCGGTGCGTATCGTCTATAATTTGTTCTCACATTCGAATTTTTTTTCATTATAGCTTTTCGTAAGTCCACGTTGTGGTGTACCTGATATCGAAGGAACTCCATATTATTTAGCGACAAGCAGTAGTACTACGGAAGAAAATGATTTTGATGAAGAATTCAATCAGCAGCGTGTACGGTTTAATCGCCGTAAACGTCGTTTTATAATTGGCGCTCGAACATGGACGAAACGTCGCATCCGATACTTGTATGAATATTAAAGTGCTGAGTGCATTAATTTCGAAAAATTTTTTTATTATACTGAATCGCCATTTTTGCTTATTTTCGTTGCGATATTGTTGCAAAAATATCGATATATTTCGATATATATATATCGAAGAATTTTTTTCTCCAATATTGCAAACGTTTTTCGACATTAATTCATTCAACCTTAATTCTGCTTTTACAGCATTGCCAATTGGTCATTGAAAATCGACAAAGAGCAAATTGAACGCGATGTGGCACGCGCCTTGGAGATGTGGTCTCGTTATAGTGGCTTACGATTTGTTCGCGCAAATGACACTGACGCTGATATTATTGTTGGTTTTGGTTCACAATATCATGGAGACAAGTAAGCGAATATTTAATAATATTCTTCATAGTAAATACGTCCAAAAATGTCGCGAAGTCTTTGAGGATAAGGGTGTTTTTTTGTGGTAACAATGTTTCAATGTTTTTTTGAAAACTCTTTGAATAAATGGGATTAGAGGAAATAAATATTTAAAAAAAGAGTACTTACTTAGACCACAACAATGTAAAATTTTGAAATTGCTTTTTTGGAATATTGCAAAAAAATCCAAAATTGATTGCTTTCAAATACTTGTTAATTGAATTAAATATAAGAAAATTGAAAAATAATAATTATTAACTTCTTTCTAGGAGAATCTGCTAAAATTATTGTATTGAGTAGTGAAATATGCTAGGAACATATTTCGATATTTTCTTTTGCAAATCATAGCTTTCAGAAAAACTGAGTTCGAAGAGTTAACACGCATGCATATATTGAAACAATCAATTCTTTTATTGTACTTCTTCTAATAGCTATCCATTTGATGGTCCTGGCAATATATTAGCACATGCATTTTATCCTTATGAAATGGGCTCATGGGGCGGAGATGTACATTTCGATGAAGATGAAAATTGGTTAGAAAATTCAACGGACTTGACAAATGGTGTCGATTTTTATTCTGTAGTTGTACACGAACTGGGACATAGTCTTGGATTGGCACATTCACCTATTCAAACATCAATAATGTTTCCTTACTATAAAGGACCCACACATAATACACTGGATTATGATGATACATTGGCAATGTACGAAATGTATTGTAGGTACCAATAAATGTTTAATTAATCAATATTATTATAGTACACATGTATTTTCTATTAAAATTACATAAATTGATATATTTTCTAAGTGAGTAAACAACTTGATGATGACACCGAACTGCCTGATGTGAATGTCATGACTGCAGAAACTCCAATGGAAACAACAGAGGTAGCTATTACTACATTGACTGATAATTCACGTAGTCATACAACCTTTCGCGGAGATTATGAAAGTGTAACAAGTCATAAAGTGAGTGTAAATTTGAGTATCAAATCGAGTAAAAATTCTTTAGCTTGTTGATTAGCATATTTTTCTTGGTTTTTTAATAGAATCGCTATGATTTCTTAACGCCAACTACCACAACTACACTTAATCCGAGTACCACTGAAATATCAGCACCAGAATTACTACCCGTTCCTGATATTTGTGAAGGACACTTTGATGCTGTAACTATGATCAATGGATCAGTGCATATATTTAAAGGACCATATGTATGGAAATTAACTTCGCAATACAGTGTTATCGATGGTTATCCGATAAGCATATATGATTTGTTTCCGCTACCAAGAGACGATGTAAAGCGAATAGATGCCGCCTATGCACGTTACGATGGAGCTATTGTACTTTTCACAGGTCAGTCACAGAGAGAGAGAGAGAAAATTTTGGCTCATGGTAATCTCACTTTAGTGTATTTTCTGAATATCGTTTGCGAACTGATTTCGAAAATGTATTTATTATCAAATCGAGTGCATGTGATAAATCTGGTACTGACAGGCAGCACATACAAAATGTGGACTTCAATTTAATTAGTCAATACTCAAACCTCTTTCATAATGGCAATTTAATATTGATTAAAATTATTAGAACAAATTACCATGGGAGTCTAATTAATAAGGTAAAGTAAGGCAAAATTCGTTCTCTTTCGATAAGCCAATACCTCGCTATATGCCCTTTTTCAATTATGACATTGTCGATTTTCACTGTCAATTCATTATATAATTGCCATTTCCTTACCTTTTTTGTTCAATATTATTTCAATTTTTATTTACAATAATGGAATGAAATGTTTGACATAAAGGCAGTGCACCGACCTCTAACAACACAACAATCCTTTGTCATTATTTGTTCGACTTTATTTAACAAATTCATTCGAATACAAAATGAAAGTTGGAAAGAGTAAGATAGAGATTCTTAATTGGCTTCATGGCCAACTTGGTAAAGTGACCTGAGGGAATACATAATTTCTGTCTGGCGATACTTCATAATTTATTGGATCCTATTATGAGTTCAATCCGATCTTCCACTGTGGTGAATTTTAATTTGGTATTATGACGCTCATTCGATGAGAATAGCTGTATATAGATTGGTTTGGATTTTTTTTCCATCAATGAAACTAGCCTTTCCAGTTGTTGTTTGGTGCTCACGACCAAAATGTTTAAAATTCGTGTCTACTCCACCAAAAGTAAAAAAACAAAATACTTACATTTTCAGCAATTTCTAACACTCTGCTACAGCAACGAAAGCAAAATTGAGTTCAACAGAAAATTCGACCCCCAATGAAAATTTCGGCAGGGCTGCACAGCTCATAATATGAATTTATTATTCGATCTTCGTAGACTCGAAGATCAAAAACCGAGTGCAACTCATAATAAGGCATATAGATTTCGAGAGAGTACACATGATTTCTTTCTGGCAATACTTCACCATTTAATATGTTGCCTTTTTTATAATTTTTCAAACTTACATAGCGGCATTTACATCCAAATTTACTTCACATATGCATACGTTTATTCAAAAACATTAAAGTGCCTTAATAGAAATTAAATTTCGCCATAAATTCAATTATAGAAGAACCAAATTCATATGAAAATCACTCGAAAATGAAATGCAGAATATACACGATTAATGTATGATTACTTACCTATATACTCACATTCCGTTAGGTCGAACCTATTGGGTATTTCAAAATGCGACACCCATTGAGGATAGTCCAATTCCAATAGAGGACCTAATTGGTGATGATACAGATGTGGATCGGGTCAATGCAGCGATGATGTGGCGTAAGTGAAAATGAATTAAAAAAAAAAGTATTTTTCTTATTTTTAATAAACCAATCATCATTTTGCACATAGCGAAAAATAACTATACGTATATATTTGCATCCACAAAATTTTGGCGCTATGATGACCGCTTCAAAACGATGGATTTCGGTTATCCAAAGACGATGAGACGCTGGCCAGGTATACCAGATGATCTGGATGCAACAGCTACATTGGCAAATGGCAAAACTTATTTTTTCCGAGCTAATTTATACTGGCTGTACAACAATTCTATGTTACGCCCTGAACGAGGTTATCCCAGGAGGGCATCTACAGCATGGCTTGGCTGTCGAGCATCGAAAAAAGTGCCATTACGAAATTTTAATACAACAGTATCATTTATTTAAACTACCTCCTAATTTTATTTCTCTTTTTTCGACTTCAACTTTAACGTGGATTTTGACGTTGCTTTGTGATGAAGCTTTGTCGCCTTTGTTGTTTGCGTGTGTATAATTGCAAGTGTATAAAAATAGTATCTAATAAAAACATACATTACACCTATACTACAATAAAATGATGTAAGTAAAAGCGGCATAAATGGTAACCGCTCGTTTAGACGGAGAAGTCTACTAATAATGTGTTCATATACTGGTATGATTGCAAATCCAAATAGATAAGCTCGTTCCAACACATTTAAATTGAGTGCGATTTTATGCATGCGTAAAATTTGCGCATACATCCCAGCCGTATAGGCCAGATAGAGTGTATAGCGAATAAGTAGCAAGTCAACGTGAAAGAGCAGCGGAAAAAGTGAATAGTATCCAACAGCGCTGAGTAGAAAGGCATATTTAGCATCCGTAATGTCCAGCAAACATAGAAAACTATGAAAAGACAATGCATTTAATAAATAAATAAATAAATAAATGCATTAACAAAATAATATATAGCATACCACATTGGAATTAGACACATAAGTATGGCTTTCTCATGCACATGCCATCCAAATATAAAAGCAGCACATGAGCACAGAACTATGGCACGCAAAAACAGTGTTTTACTCTCTCTAGAATAATGATGTAAATGTTAGTTTCATTACAAATGACTGCCGATGTGCCGATAATCCACTCACCTCTTTGTGGTAAAGAATAGTATCTTTAGCAATATTGGTAACATTGCCAAAATAGTTAGGATAAAAGTTGCCATCGGAGTTACAGTAGGCAATACTACATGTTTGAATTCACCAACCAATCCGGATGTGCTGGATATTTGACTTTCATCTCGTGGTACGCGAAGCATCATAGACGCTACTTTATCTACACTATTGTAAGTAGCCCATATATTTGGTGCCCAATATGCATGGGTCAGACCACGTTTGAATGGAAATAATCGACGAAAAACCTATGAACTCAATATTAGTTAATCAATTAATCTTATACATCGAAGCACCTTCCTAAATACCTGCGGTAATTGATTCCAAAATGGACCGAAGGACAAAATGAACGGTGTTATGCCAACCGTGCATAATTTCAGCAAAGATGTAACAAATTGCTTAATATCATTGTTCATACAGTAAAACTTAAGAAAATAAGCAGCAACTGCAGGTGCCATGTACAGAAAAATATGTTTAAAATTAATCAGAACAGCAAATGTAAATGCCGAAAGCAAATATCGCTCTTCCAACAGGAAACTGATGCTAAGTAGAAGAATTCCAAATAGAAAACCATTGTATTGAAAGTGTATATGATCCACAAAGATGAGACCCACATTCAACAGAAGTAGCAGTCCCGCTGCAATATGCTGTTGTGTTGCTTTAGCGATTCCCAATTTTCGAAGCATTCGCCATACTCCATAAGCATACACAATATCCATGACAATCACAGAACAACGTTGAAAATTTTTCGTTCGTGTTGAGGCATAATTTAGATTGTTCAGCTCCAGCATTTTCGGATCAATGTAATAAGCCACCTGTGCTAGTATCCACTCAAAATATGCAAAAAACGGTGGATAATCCAATGTCCATTCGCTGGTGGCATCCACATACCAGCGATTGAGTGGCAAGGAATGTGTAATCGCAAGCCAATTGCGATGCACTTCAAAGTCTGTGGAATGACTGTAATGATGAATTAAATTAGAATATACCAATATCAATGTATATGTCAAATTACTTACTAAGCCGGTATCAACAAAGATTTTAATGCCGTCGCAACAATAAATATTTCCCAAAAATAACACTGCTCCATATCGCAAAATTAACAAAAATAGTACACGACTTCAATTACCAAACTCTTCAATGCAATGTGTTTATGTAGTTGCCACATGAAAATGGAAGATGCCTTCGGTTCAAGTTGGTTATATTCACAACCGCCCTAAATTATTTTTACAATAAATCAAAATTTTGGATAAACAACGATCTTTGTAAACATAAATCCCGGTAAAAAATATATCCATAAATTCAAAGTAAATAAATTAACATCGTTGCCACACCAAGCCAAACTTTATGATACCAATTTATAATTTCTGAATTCATATCAATGGCTTCTTCTATTCTTATCTAAAAACAAAATTGTATGTACGCACGTAATGCCAATATGATGTATACATGAATCCATATAGGTATGTATGTAGACTAGGGCGGGTCAATTTCTTTGTTCCCAAATCGTATGGAAAAAAAGACAGTAAGGAATTTCGCCGAATGAACCATACAAGTACTTTCAAATAGATTTTGAGTTCCCGCATTTTGATAAAAGCACATTGCTACCCACATTTTTTATTTTTTGTATTTATAAATTAAAGCGATTTTTGAAGTATGAAGAGTTAAAAATGTTGGAGAAATCAGGATCTTGTAGCAGCAAGTAGTATTGCCAATCGAATTTTTCTCTTACTTGACAAGTACGTGAAATAAAAACGCCTCTCTCATCCCAGTGCGTCTCTTGCTTTCAAACAAAATGTTTTGTGTCTAAATCGCAACTTACTCAATAATCTAATAAACATATTTTCTCTGAATTTTTCAAATGCATAGAAAACCGAACATTTGCGGTTCATGAAATATCACGATAAATAAAAAACAGAACAAATTGACCCGCTCTAACGTGAATACATCAAAACTCACCTTGCAATTTCAGCCTTCTTCTTATTCTTATTGAAAATTGAATATGTATCTATTAATTTGCTTTGTCCATTTTTGCTATCTGCTGACAGCCAGCAAATGTCAAGTAAGTACAATGTTGCCACACTATCAAAGTATCAAAATGCCTATCATGACTACTTTCAAAATCGAAATATTTAGCAATTTGATGCCATAAATGAAAATATTTACGTATAAAAAATCTTTATAAAAGTTTTTAAAATATTTAATTTCATTTTATCATCATTACAATGCAAAATTTCATTATGAAAATGACAATTGATCTAATATTTGCTAAGATGGTAGCAAATGAGTGGCAACGATAAGAAATGTTCCTGTAAATAGACGCCAATTCAGCCAATCATGATCACAGGCGCATAACAGAGGCTTTCTATTGGAGATTTGCAGTATTTTTGATCACCCCCGTCTCCCATTGGGCAAAGAACAACATTTTTAAAGCACGTGCAAGTTACCAACAAATAACAAACGAATAATAATTGTGGCTAAATACCGGAAGCAACAACATAGGCTGACAAAATCATCTATCAGGCCCAACGAAACCCCACTGTACGTATCAGGCAATTTTCCACCATACATACATCACCATAAAGTTGTCGGGAGTCGATTCTTGTTTGTGAACTACACATATCAAAACAATTGTTGTAAACTAAAAAGTGAGTGCAGCTTCAACTGACCAGGCAGGCGTCAATTACTTGAACCAAATTGTAGCAGCGGCCGTAAACAAATTGTACAAACATACATATACATATATTGGGGACATCATCACACACACACACACACACACACACTGTGCGCAGTCAAATGTACTCATCCCACGAATCAACAGGGTAAGTATGAAGTACTGTGATGGAAGTGATGGAATATGTGCATAATTTGTGTTGTGTTTTTGATTGGTTTTTAGTGCGTTCAACAACTCCTTTACTCTTACACCAATAAAATTAGATATGAGTGGTATGTCTCACTCATATATAACGCCGACTACTAGTGGAGGCCCTGTGACAGTTGCAGCAACTACGGGTACGCTCCACACAACTACCATACCGCTTACACAAATAAGCAATGTTACATCAATTATAACAAATGCACCGACCACAATCGCCACATCGACCAGTTCTAACATATCAATCGTCACGGGCGCAACACCCAAGGAGAAGTCAACAAAAGCGTCACGAGCACACGCATTACGCAAAACGCCTCCAACACTTGATACATTCTGGCCCAACGTTATGGCCGATGTTCGTAACATCCAACAAGTCGATGCAAAGCATCAATCTCTGCCACTTGCACGCATTAAAAAAATCATGAAACTGGACGAGAATGCAAAAATGATAGCAGCTGAAGCACCACTGCTATTTGCTAAGGCCTGCGAATACTTCATACAAGAGTTGACAATGCACGCTTGGATCCATACCGAGGACAGCAAACGGCGGACACTGCAACGTTCGGATATTGCTCAGGCCATAGCCAATTATGATCAGTTCGATTTTCTAATCGACATTGTGCCACGTGAAGATATAAAGCCGTCAACGAGTGGTCACAAGAAGGACACACAACATTCAGTGGCACCACCAGTGCCGCCACCACCGACAGCAGCAACAACAACACCTGCAACAACAGCAAACACAGTCGCCTCAGTCACTCTCACCATACCAACAACGGCAACTATCAAAGCAGAACAACCAGAGCTGATTACGTTCGGCACATTGAATCCAGATGCATTGGCGGCTGCAACACAACCGACACCGCAACCACAACAATTGCAAATAATACAACAAGCGACCGCACATCCACAACAATTGCAATATTTTATCACTGGGCAGCCGCAACTAGTGCAGCAATTGCAGTTGCAACAGCAACAGCAAATACCCAATGGACTGACAGGTTTAAATTTGGTAGCGCAACAACCGCAGCAGCTGATTCTCACCGCTGGTCCGAATGGTCAACTCACAGCCACTCCAGCGCCAGCACCTGCCGCCACCGTACAACAGCAACATGCTGCAATTTTGCAAAATCTAGCTCAACAACAACACCAACAACAGCAGCAGCAGCAGCAACAACAACAGCAACAGCAAATACAAATATTACAACAGGTTGTTACACCCACAGGCGAAATAACTAACGTACCCGTATGTACTTTTGACCATTCGATACTCCCATTCAAATAGCTAACTTAAATTCTTTTCACACAGATCACAATTAATGCCAATCAATTAAACTTGTTGCGTCTACAAATGCAACAACAACAACAACAGCAACAGCAACAACAGCCAACGCAACAGCAGCAAGTCATAATACCGGCACAGTGTCTTACAGCACAACAATTGCTGCAATTGAATGCTAACACCGCTGCTGGTCATACTGCACAAGTTGGAACAACTATCCAACTGCAACAGCATCCGCAAACACAACAGCACCAGCAGCAACAACAGCACCATCAAGCTGGTGCTGGTGGTAATACCAACATTTTTCTCAGTGCTCCCCAAACCATACACACGGCAGTGCCGGTATCCCAGCACCAGCAGCAACAGCAGCAGCAGCATCATCAGCAGCAACAACAACAGCAATTACATTCAAACCCCAATTCGATTATATCCACGGATCGGAATCTCGGCAGCACTTATCGAACAAATTGCTAACCATCGCTAATGGATTTTGATTGCAGCATTAGCAATAACACACATAGCATGGATATTTTGTAGCACACATTCAAATGGTTTGTTCGCAAATATCACCACTGCAAGAGAGTTTCATTCGTAACATTGCCAAATTATTGGTTAAGCTATAAGTTATATATACATACATACATACACATTATTTGTAGCAACATATACATATATTTATTACGCATACATATATCGTACTCGTGTCTATATATATATATATATATATATATATATATATATATATATATATATATATATATATATATATATATATATATATATATATATATATATATATATATATATATATATATATATATATATATATATATATATATATATATATATATATTACGTACATTACATTAATTCAATAATTAGTAGTGCTTTGCAATTTTTCTTCTTCATTTTCTTTACTATATTTTCTTCTTTCTTTTATAAATATTTTAATAATCAATCGCAAAGCAATCAAATAATTCTTTCGTTTAGATTGTTAAACTTTTATATTTCACCAATACATTGAAGCACAATTGAAATATAAAAATATAACAATCTAAACTAAAGACTAAGGTGCAGTAGTAAAAATGTAATTGAACAAAGAAATCAATTTATAAAGTTATTCCCTTTTAACAATAGAAATAGAAGTAGGAACACTAACGTTAAGCTAAGTTAGTTTAATTACATATTATTAATTCATATGTGCAACGCAAAAATATAATTAATTAAGGAAAAAAATATATGTATGTTCAATAAGAATTACATTTCTATTTTTTGGCTAAAATTTTATTAATATTTTGCAATTCGCGCGTGCTCCATGGTTCCAATGGATCCGGTGGTGATACCATTCCAGTATCAGCGCCCTTGTCTCGCTGTTGCTTTTTTGATGGTGCAGAACAACCGCGTGCATATGACGATTCACTTTCGTTTTGTGTTTGTTGCGGTGAAACCCTTTATGGAAATAGTACAAATTTTATGTACATTTTAACCTTGCCTCATACGAGTTCCTATACATGCATAAACCACTTACCGATTCTTACGTCGAACTCGAGCAGTTTTGGCTCGACGTGCCGCTTCATCTTGGGGATATTGACGTTTGCGCAAATGAAATTGTTTCATGGTAGCATGTACTTCCTCTGCAGTTGGTATATCTTCACCGTCCTCTCCATCATTGCCTTCCTCCGTTTCCACTTCGGCCTCCTGCTCTACGGTTAGCACGTGTTCAGATAAAGCTGCGACGAAATTGAATTCCTGTGCCAAAAGTAAGTTATATTATTCTAAAGTAATGTTTATTAATAAGATGAGATGCACATAGAGATTTATATAGAGTACATAATAACATAATATAATGAGGGCCCCCCTAAGGGATGGAGATAGGTGGTATGTACCTCTGGAGGAAATGTTGAGGCAGAAAAATTAATGTGGATCGATCATACACTTCAATCGTTCCAGGGGCGATTCCTGAGAAATTATGGCGTTATTGGTCGATTTGTATGTGCTTTTAAGCTCATGTAGGGGAGTCTACCAAAGGAGTAAAGATAGGGTGTCAGTATGCTCACAAAAATGTTTAGGTAGCAAAAATAAATTGGGTTACGTCATACATTTCACCACTCTATGGGCATCGCGGAAGCGGTAGGATTGAAATTTATATAAAACCCACTAAAGGTGAAAATAGAGGTTAGTATGTTTGGGAAAAATGTTGGGAAGGGAAAATGAATAGAGTTTAGCCCTGCACTTCAATTTTCCAGAGGCGTTTTTGGATATTTCAATAAATGTCACAATCAAAGAAAACTTTTTTTTGAGGTTAGAATCTATTCACGATTGAAGATAGGAGTAACTATGTTAAAGAGAAGAATAAACAAAGATCTGCCTTACATATCCACACCCTAAAGAGGTTCTGAATAAATGTTTCAGCTGTCATTCTTTTTGTTTTTTTTTTTTTGAGGTTAAGAACGAATTAAACAATCCCGAATTCGATTTCAGCCACGCCTACCTTAATCCGAAAATAATTTTCATCTCCTCTGGTGTGTATTAAGACATTTATAATTTTTCGTGTTCTTTACAATTCTTTCGATAAAAGAAATTGTTATAATAAATTATTTCAAAATCTCTATGACAAAGCTGAAAAGGATACTCAGGCAGAGTATTGTATTCATAATCAACTGGGATAGACATAAGATCTAAATTCAAGATTTTCAAAGAATTGCAATGGATTTATGGATTCTTTTTCCCCAGTTATTCGATAGTAGCATACTGAAAGGCTCCTTAACATCACCATTACCACATAGAATATATTCCCACACAAATGTAATTCAATTATTTGGATTTGTAGTGGATTCACCCTACAATCACATCACAATTATTCTATATATATATGCATACTTACAGGTTCTTCAACATTGGCATTATTAGATGGAAAATGCTGCCATACAGATGTAATTAATTTATCTCCATTTATACATGCTTCATTTTGAATGTTTGTCTTGGCGAGTGCATTACGCGTTCGTCGTGCCAGCGAAAGTTTACCCAATATTGGTTTGCCACCATCACTTTCTTCGGTCTCGACTTCGCTTAACATTTTCAAAAATGCCTCCAATTTCTTTGGGTCGACAATATCTTTTGGATCTTGAAAAAGTGTTGTCAAAGTGCCTTCTAATGGTGGTGCAACCGTATCCACCTTAATAGCGGTGGTACTCGTGGTGGTGGTGGTGGTGGTAGTGGATGAAATAGAGACTGCTGAGGTGGAGGTCTTTGGTGTGTTTGGAATTGATTTGGGAACTTTTGTTTTTATACTCATTTTAACCAGATCAAATGCTCTATTTGCCAATTCTTGAAGTGTGACAAAAAATTGTGGGTCATTTTCATCGGGTTGTCGATCCGATTGTATTATGAGCTCTCTTAAGGGATCAGCAGCTGCAGAGAGAAGATTTTCAGTGGAATATATAGTAGAAGCAGTGCTAACGGAATGCGGTAGCATTGTAACACTAGCAGCACCAGCCGCAGGGATGGCAGCAGTCAAAGTAGTGTCATTGGCAAAATTCAACATATTCATGGCATTGCTAAAATCAGTTTCAGGATTTAAATTGTATGGATCTTTCAATTTCTTCTTTGCAATTTTCACTGGGCTCGATATTGAGGCGCGACCCCACATAAGACGTCTCATTTCTTCGCCAGTCATACCGCGTTTTTTCAATGCATTCAATGTGACACGACCGACACGTTTCCAATTGGAGACAGCACCTTTTCGCTGTTTAGCACGTGTTTTGCTTTTACTCTTAATCACCATTACACCACGCACCTCAAATCCCGAATCGTCTGAGGGTCCCAGCGGTATTGAGTAAGCCTCTAGATAGTTTTTAGCATCCGCTTGTTGTACAGCACGCTCCAGTGTGACAACAATTTTTGCCCACTGTTTTGTCGCAAAACAGAAAGAAATATAACGGCAAATTAGCACACGTTTATGTGGATGAATATTGCTCACTAACCTGTTTCATCCATTCCTTTTCAGATTGTTCGATAACATGGGCATAGGTGTTGCCCATCATAGCGATTAACATGTTCAATAGCAGTATGGGAACGAATATCATAAAAATCACAAAAACTGTCTTCGATAAGTTCGGATAAGTGGTTTGATTCAAGTCGGGATACTAGAAGTATTAGCGCATTAAAAGTCATATTCTACAAAATTTGGCCCAAACCAAAAGCTGCTTACATTATAATCACCAAGCGTTGTCTGGAACAGAGCCATCCATGTACTGGGAAATGTATTGAATGGTGTCGACTGCAGTTGTGGGTGTCCCTTGTAGAGAAAATAGAAGGCTTGCGAAAAGCCACACAATACGATCGAGTAAATGATGCCAAAGGTGAACATGTCACCAGTTATCATCGAATAGATCATTGTAACAAAAGGACCCGTCAGGCGAATTGCTCTATAATATTTGTGATTACATATTTTTTTGGAATGCCAACACCAAATAATAAATACCCAGCGAAAAACATCAGCAAAAACCAACTACCCGGTACAGCAAAAATTAGGATAGCCTCTTCCGTATCCGTATCGCCCATAATGCGAAAAGGTATGCACGCCAAAATCATCAAGTTCGATACTAAAAATATTGCCTTTGCTGGAGCATGCGACTAAAAGGTGTCCAAATCAATGTGAATGTAAAATTTCAAATCAATGCAGAGGCCATATATTCATTACCAATTGTTTAAGAAATGCAGATAGACCTTGATTTTTAATTTCATCACCTTGTTGGAAAATCACATAACTAAGTACACCACCAATAGTTCCAAGCTCGGCACAATATCTTGCAATTGTTTGTACATCATAATCATTATTGTCTTTGCCGCGATCATTCGAATTCTCCTTTGATGAAATCTTTTTGGATCCATCACCATCGTCGTCGTCGTCGTCATCATCGCCATCATGTGCTGGACGCAAATAAACCGACATGGAAAGACATAATAAATGAATAAATAGGATAAGCAATCGCTTAAGAAATTGATTCTGTGCAAAAGTTTTCCATTTCTCTTCAAGTAATCTCTGTATTATTCCACCATCCAACATATCCAAGTGCTCCTCTTTGGTGCCATTCAAAATGATAAACAATGCTGAATTCCAATCTGAGACAAATAGGAGATAACAGTTACACCTTGTGGAATAGCAAAAAACGAAAACTCAACTAACTCGTTCGTCCATCTGGTAGTAGGGTGTCTAAAGCATTTAGTGGATATCCAGAGCAAGTAATATTACTGTAACGCCAAAATTCACGAGCCGATAATTCCAACATCTCACGAAAAACCTCTGCGCGTCCCAATTTGCATGCCAATGTAAGCGGAGTTAAACCCGAATGATTGGCAATGCCATTCTTTGCTGGGGTCTTTGGATGTCGTAAAGCATAACCGAACATGTCCTGTCGAACAAAGTAGACAAAGCTGAGAAAAATCTCTCGATTCATTTTATCAAAATAACACCTTACCAACTTATCGCATACAACGACCATATGCAAAATCATATTGCCAAATGAATCCTGTGCATCGGGATCGGCGCCACAATCCACCAATAGATTATAGACGCTCTCGTTGGCACAGCAAGCTGCCCAAGCCAACGGATACTCACCCATATAGGCCAAACCTTCGTAATCGGTTGATTTCGCCGGATTGGCGCGCTGTTGATCACGCGGCAAAAAGAAACTTCCTATAGCACGCTGATTAATATCAGCTCCTGCTTCAATCAGATCCGCCACTAGCTCATTATTACTATAAGCAATGGCCAGATGTAATGCGCTGGCGCCCAGATACTCCTCGCCCTCCATGACATCCAATGCTAAATTGGGGAAGACGCGCAACAAGACACGCGCCAATTTTGTATGCACCTTCGAATCGCAAATAATCAGCACATGCAAGAGACTTTCACCCAATGCTCCACGATATTGCATCTGCCAGCATGCCTTATGATCTTCCCATTTGCCCAACGGATCGTGTATGGAGAGGGAAGCCTCAATCGGTATGGTCACCTCAGTGTGATCGCGATACTTCCAACGTAAAAATTCAGCTCGGTTGATAACTTGACCCTTACCATCGTTGTACATGAAAACACCAAATTGATCTCGTATTAGCTGTTCGACAGCAACAATTCCACCCGTGTTGATGGCATCAATTAGATCACCACCTTGAACCATATTTTGATAATCATATTATAGAGGCATCTACACATAAAATTCGTATTGATTGTGTTCGTACCACTTTTGAAATCAGCCAATTTGTACAGGAGACATTTGCTAGCCGTAGCCGATGATTGCGAAATGACAGCATCTAAAATGGCACCCGGCTTCATTTCCGGTGGTTTCTTTCGTAGACATTTTTTTAAGAAAAACTTCATATTTTCTCGATAAGAAAAATTATACTCTTGCTAGCGATTATGCTCGTCTATCTTGAGAAAATATGACTACACTCTGTTAAATCGATATTAACATCTTTCGTCGCTACCATAGCTACGCTTCCAGGCATTTTTACTTTTTCTATGCAGCAAATTTAGCAACAGTGCAGTAAGAGGGGAAGAAGGGCAGCTGCAGAGAAACCAGTAAGATATGCAATTAATTATTCGCAAGAAACGATAGCACCCAAGAATTATGAACCTCGAATGAGTTAAAGCGAGCATACAAAATATTCAATTTTGATAAGATATCCGCCCTTAGAAAGCTTAAAGTCTAAGACCAGCCTTATAAACCTACAAGCTGTAGACGAGAAATATTCATATATATTTTGTTAGGTTAGGTTATGTGGCTGCCCTCTCTGAGAGGATACACTTAGGCAATAAAGGCCCATAGTGATACCGCCGAGCTTCCCTTCCAATGTTGTGCGTGTTAAATTTGGGCTTTGCAAATCGCAACATCACTGATTGCTTATACTGATAAATCGCTAGGGCAGTTTTTTGACTAATGAGTCTATATGCCTTACAATTTTCCGGTATATGTATAAACTCTGGCATCTAAATTAGGTAAATGGATAGTTCATAGTAAAATCTTTAACATCGGAGGTCGAAATTCTTGAAGCATCCGAGCCACATATGACGATAGGAAGTTCAATTCAAATAAAATTAAGCAGGTAGATAGGTATGGTGGCTGTTTTGTGACGCACTTAGGCCAGTTATGGCCCATTGTGATACCACGGAAACTAGTTCTTATCCGACTGGGTCCTCTTTAAACTATACTGACGATTTGATGAACTATATTATCTTTCGTAATTGTATGTTGGCCATTTCGATAATCCTGTTAAGAGAGTCGATTCCGAGCGTGTAAAACTTGCACAGAGCCCTCCACCCGCACACAAGATGTTCTACGGTTTCTTCTTCTTGGCAGCTCCTCTAATAATCACAATGCAGTGCTCCTAGTCTACTAGTGTGCCTACCAAAAGGCAATGACCTGTTAGGGGTCCGGTTATCCATCTAGTATCCAGTCTATTGAACTTTAATAGTAGCTTAGTCCTTAGTAAGAGTCAAGAATATATGATTCCATTTGAAAAACCCGCAGAGACTCTACCTGTATATATTATCTATCCGAGTCATCATTCTAGTCGTTTTACTATGTGTGTCTGACTGTCAGTAAGTCTGTTTGCCTGTGGCACCATAATTGGCTATATTTATAATCTTTTTACCAACGGACGGATGAGTTCGTGAATGGATGGAATCATTGGGAGAAATTCGGAAGCCGGACTCATATTTGAGTCCAGTAAATTCGATTATGTAGTTGTTTGTTCTGACGTTTCTTCGTTCTAGGGTTATTCATCGAATTTCATATGATTTTAGGATAATTTTACAGGAGCACCCCCTTTAATGGATGCAAATAGGGGACTAGTATGTTTTGGATAAATATTGGGGTGAATATTAGAGTAGGGGTCGATCATATATTGTTCCCTTCTAAAGGCATTCTGGGAGTAGAGGGGCTTGGTTCTGTGAAAACGTCACTTTTGTACAGGAGACACTCTAAATAAGTATGTTCCGAAAAAATATTAAGGGGGACAAATTCTAAAGCAGCCAGACATACATATACATACATATACTCCCTTTAAAATGTTTAATAAAAAATTTAATTTTGTAGGGTAGCTGGTGTAAAGGATAGAGTTGGGGGGTATTTTGCGGACAAATATTGAGTGTAAAATATTAATGGAAGTTAATCATACATTTTAAATAACACTCTAGAGGTGACTCCTGAAAAGCTATGGCGTATTTTATCGATTTTTTTTTTCCAATTTTTTTTAACTTTAACTAACAATGTGGCACCAATTTCCCCTACCCAAAGTCAACAATTTTTGGTTTGAGCATTTTTTTGGGAAATCTCATAAAAATCGAAAATTCGTACACTATCCTACGTACTCGTAACTATGATCATGAACTTAGCTCATGAACATATAAACTAAGAAGGCTTGACGCTCGTCAAGTAGATAATAATTATCGACTGTTTTTGTATTTAAAGAGAATTATAAAAATAATGGTAGCGTAAATGAATCCGCTTATGTACCTACCTGGCTACTAAAAAACATATACTGTCGAATTTCTTAATCGTTATTTTTTGTTTTGTTTTTTTTTTTATTAATTTTATTTATTTACTTTTGTGATGTATGTATATATATATAAATATATTTATTACTTAAATTTTAAATACATATTGATCATCATAATTATCAATATATTATATTATATGTAATAAAATATTGTATATATGTATATTGTATTATGTAGGTTTGCTTAAATTATACACACACACACATAATGTATTTTGTATGTATTTATGTATATATATGTAGATGTAAGCTTTGAGTTGAAATTGTAGTTGTCTACTTTTTTGTTTTTTTGTTTTATGAAAAATACATACATATACGATTAAGAGAGAATATACACAACATTTTGGCCGTTTGTGTATCAATTTATGTAGAAAACAACACAAATTTGTATATATGTAGTATGTAGAAACTAAGCTACAGGAAAATACAAACAATAATACTTTTGAATTTGTAAACTGATTAAATATTCAATTCAATTACAAATTACAAAAATTTTAATTTTACTCAAAAACAATAAAAATAAACTAAAAATAAAACAATAATTTATACACATACAATGATTTGCATTACTAAGTAGTAGGTTATTATAAAATTTGCTCAATTATTTTGGAAATGTTTCATTGATGTTGTACAATATGTATGTACTATCTATGCATTGGAGGATTGGATTATAATTTTTATATGAATTTTGACGAATGATTTAAAACTACTCTCTGTTGTTGCTTTTTATTTGATTATGTTTGGAATATTTAGCAAATAAAAATATCGTGTATAATGATCGCAATGATCCTGAGCCAAATTTAAGTCGAACGCATCGTCGTCATTTAATCATTTGAATACAGCGAAAAAATACAAGACTCTAAATATTCTATGTTGTTGTTGTTGTAGATAAAATATTGGTTCGTCGTACTACTAATATATTGTGTATGTATGTACGTATGCATGTATATAGCGATGTAAATCTTATGGCAACGTTTTTATTTTATGTAGTCTTTTCGTTTGTTATTGTATTTTTTTGAAGATTATTATATTTGTATATATCGTAATTATATGGTAATTGTTTGCATAATCTTTTAGTTGGTTCACAAAATTTTCAACTAAATAAAGAAAAACAAAATACAAAAACTCAAAAGTGTCAAAAAAACAAACAGCAAATCAAATCTACATAATTTCGTTGAAGGTTCTTTATCTTCCTTCTTAATATTAATATATATATCCTTTTTTTTTTTTTGAAGACTAGAGATTAATATAAATTGTTTATAGCAAAAAAATTTTACAACATATCATCATAAAAATACATCAAATATATGTACGAGAATGTAAATTTGTATGTGAAAACAATAATTATTCAAAAAATTATAAAAAAAAAAAATAATATAATAATAATAATAATAAATACCAAAAATAAAAAGACTTGAAGCATATGGCAACAGCGTGCGACCAGTATTTTTATACAAAAAATACTGACGCAAACCCGATGGTATACATACATATATCTCAATCATTTGGCAAATCATGTGTAATCAAGATTATCAAGTAGTTATGCATTATTAGATTAATTAGATGAATTGAAGACAGTTCTATAAACAAATTTCTCTACTAAATCGGCAGTCTTAATATTTGGAGTTTCCTTGTTTTGTCATTTTTTGTTTTGTTTTGTTTTTTTTCTTCTTATAAATCTTGTTAATTTAAATTCTCTTGAAAATAAACTATTTGTAGTTCGAGTATTATATTTTGTCAGATATGTGCACTGTCTCTGTCATCATCATCATCATCATCATCATCGAGTACACATACAGTATGTAGTTATATTGAAATGTGAATATGTGATTATATTATGTTTCATCACTTGTTTTACATATTTATATAAAAATGCATCGTTTTGTCATGTTTATAATTATACACACATATATATGTATGTATGTATGTATGTATATGTATATGTTGTATATCAAAACCTCATTATTGCTACATATGTATTGTATGTAGTTATGTATGTATGTACCTATATGTATAGACTAATAAATTTGTCATCTTCAATATTGTTGTTGCTCTTGTTGTTGTTGTTATTGCTGCTTTAACATTCAACAAACGAAATTATTTATTCTTGCCATTCATTCTCATCCACACCCTCCATATCATCTTGTTCCAATTTTGTATTGTACTCCATACGTGCACTAACCGATTTTTGAATCTGTATACGAATGAACAAATGAAAACAAAAATGAATGTATTAGATACAACTCATAATTGCGCATGTGTGTAACAAAGGATGGCAAAAAAATAACTGTAGACACTCACTATCTCACCTAAAGAAACAGTTTTTGCCTTTTATGGAGATAGAGATAGAGTGAGAGGCAGAGGGACAGAGATATAGACATATAGAGATAGATAGTGAGACACAGAGATAGAGACACAAAGGTACACAGAGGGAGACAGAGATATACAGATGTCGAGAGAGAGAGCGACGGAACGTGGGAGGGAGAGAGAAAGAGAGAGAGAGGGAGGGAGGGCGAAAGAGATAGATGTATAGACAGAGAAGGAGAGGCAGGTAGAAATAAGTAGTAATGCAAAGGGGGGGGTGAAATAGGTAGATGTATAAAGACAGGGGAGAGAGGGGTAAGATGCAGCAACAAGTAGAACTATATAGAGAGGGCGAGACTGAGAAAGTGGTAGAGCGGGAGACAAAATTTTCTGTATAATGGAAGAGAAAGATATATAAATATATGTACACAAAGAGGGAGAGAGAGAGAGATGTAGGTCGTGGGAGAGAGAGAGATATATAGGTATTGGGAGAGAGAAAGAGGTATAGGTAGTGGGAGAGAAAGAGATATAGGTAGTGGGAGAGAGAAAGAGATATAGGTAGTGGGAGGGAGAGAGTTAGATATAGGTAGTGGGAGGGAGAGAGTTAGATATAGGTAGAGTGAAAAGAAAGAGATATAGGTAGTGGGAGAGAGAGAGATATAGGTAATGGGAGAGAGAGAGATATAGGTAGTGGGAGAGAGAGAGATATAGGTAGTGGGAGAGAGATATAGGTAGTGGGGGAGAGAGAGATATATATGTAGAGGGAGAGAGAGACATAGGTAGAGGGAGAGAGAGAGATATATAGGTAGTAGGAGAGAGAGAGAGATATAGGTAGTAGGAGAGAGAGATATATAGGTAGTAGGAGAGAGAGAGATATAGGTAGTAGGAGAGAGAGATATAGGTAGTAGGAGAGAGAGATATTGGTGTGGGAGAGAGAGAGAGAGAAGAAAGGTTGTTAGGTTGTTAGGAAGTTAGAAAGTTAGGTTGTTTAAGAAATATTTGCCTCATATGGTCTGTCTATCACACAAAAATGGCAAATATTCGCAGAGAAAGCGGAAAACATATTGATCTAGAATTTTTTATTTTATTTAATTAACTAACGTCCCTGTTATAAATCTTATGACAGATTTATTTTCAACGTCCTGTTTATGGTCATGATCTAGGCTTGAAAGACACTATATTGATCTGAAAGTCAGTTGCCCTTTCTTGAAATAACACTATGTGTATATCCGACTATCTCGTTAAGCGAGTCCATATACTAAGGCAATTTTCCAATTTATTGTTAGCGATTTCGTAGGATTTTTGCTTTCAGAAAAAATGTAAATATCGCTGAATAATATTACAATTTGGCGCCTCGCTTAAGGTTATTTCCTTAGCCTGAAAGATATTACACTGATCTATTGTAGAATCCGGAAACTAAACTGATTGATTCCAAAAATATTTCATAGTCTAACAATTCTTGGTTTACAGTTATTTTTTTAAATCATCCTTAACGCATTAGACATACCTCTTTTTGTTTGGATTTTTCAAATTCAGTTTTAGTTAATGATTGTGCAGCACCGCCACTAATATGTTCCGCTTTTTTTGGCTGAGTAAGTTGTTGTATAGACGACACTGAAAAAAAAAAATCACACAGTGAAATGTGTACAAAAACTGTAAAAAATTATAAATTCAATTTACATGTTTCCATGCCCAATGGTTGTAGACTAATTTTTGTTGGTTTCTTATCATTCATTGAGAACCAATCATCCGCAGACATTGTAGGTGCCCATGTAACTCTTGTTGGTGGAAAGAGATCATCTTGAAATAGATCACTCTGTAATGTAAAAAGCAATAGCAACAATAAATTTCAATTAAATTTTTTTTTATCAATTTACCTAGCCCATACTAACCTTAATCCGTGGTACAGTAAAACTAAGCGGTTCAATACTAGTATTGGTTAAACGATATGCTTTCGAAAACTCAACACTTGCAACATCACAATGATTCTTTGTGAGAAAACTTAAACCTTGATGCAATGTGGAGCATCGATGATGCGACAACGGACATATGTAGGATTCTTCGTCTGTTATCTCATAGCAATATATGGTCGAGTCACCTTTACCGGTAACAAATAGTGTAGAGCTATCCTCATCATAGAAAGGTATAAGTATAGATGGCGACACATCCAGACTGGCCGTAGTCAAAGGTGCATTCAATTTTTGTGCATTATATACACTTATCTGACGTTCCGATACTCTGTAATATTGGAATGAATAGAATTGCATTATACACATATCATAGTCAGCCCAATGTTAAGACATACTTATCAAAACCAGTGCAAACAATGTACTGTCCTTCAAGGGCCCATATTATACGTGCACCACGAGTGCCGACCGGTCCGTTGCCCTCGCGTATTGGTGTCTCCGATTTACGTGGATTATAAACTCGAATTTTGCCATCTTTGCATACAGTCGCTCCGAATTTACCGCAGGGACTCCACGCAAAATCGAATATTTGATCAGAATGGCCCGTCAGCGAGCATTTCTCTTCCATTGTACGTAAATCCCACAATTTTATGGTCATATCATAACTTGCTGTCAGCAAAACATTCTGCGCCAGTGGGTGAAAACGTATAAAATATATTTTATCCAAGTGTGCTGTTAATTCTTCTTCCGGTACATTAGTCGGTTCAGTTAATCCACCATCATTGATGCGCCACAGTTTAACTATGCCGTCATCGCAAGCAACAGCAAGACGTTTTGGATCGAATGGATCCCATTGAAAGTCCATAATATTGCTTCCATTCACCAGCGATGGAATTACGCCGTCCTGCAATCGACCCGGACGATTTAATTCGAAAATGGCTATTTTACCACCTGGTCCAGACAATGGCACAGCCACGCGTTCGTGATTGGCATGAAAACCATTACATTCACCCGGAATTTGACGACTCAAATTCCGTAGATTCTCTATATGTGTCGATTTATGACCAGGCGTACCCTTGAGGTGGCGAAATTTCGATACTTTGCCAAAAACGGTCGAAGTTCGTTTGGTCGAAGTTGTGATGGCAGCTTCAGTAGCCGATTTCTTAATGCCGCCGCCACCACCGCAATCATTATTGGATGCTGTCGAAGACGATGATAAATTACGACGTCGCTCTTCCAAAACTTTGCCCTCTGGCACTGAGATACGTTTATTATTATCACCCGTACTCGATAAAGTGCCAACAGTTTGTTGTGTTGGCCTCAACACCTCCGTTTTTGATAGTTCACGACGTCTGAAATCAAATCATACAAATAAGAATTTAGTACCGTAATCATACATTCATCACAAAACAAGAAAAATTACAATGGTACTGGTGATTGTGCCTTCTCTTCGACGGTACTCTTTGAACGATTTTCATACAAGCGACGTCTTTCAGCAATGCTACTTCGTGCCGATGAGAAACGCCGTAATTCGGCATCGGGTTTGTCATCACCTTCTGTGGAATTTTCCGATGATTCAGAATGATTTTGTTCAAAAATCTAAAAACAATAAATTCAATCGATTTAATATGCCCTCTAAAGTGTGTTAGATTTGATATAAAGCCAACCTTATCGGGTGATTCGTCATCATTAGCAGTAGACTATTATTGTTGATGATTATTTGTTGTTAGTATGAATAGTATATGAATAGTAATGTAATAAATACATATGTGTTAGTAATTCGAAATAGAAGAGAGAGAGAGAGCACAATTTTTCACAAGCAAAGAGATAGAGAGAGAGAATAAAAATTGCATTTGTTAGTTCACCAAACCAGCTATATACAATACATTCTAGGTGATATGATATTGCGCGAGACTTTCAATGAAAATACCGTTTTTATATGGCCTTAGCAATCTCACTTAATTTCAATAGGCGGTTATCCAAAACCAGATGATGGATTTTTTTTAATAGTTTCTGGAGTTGTCATCTTAATTGGATATCCAGAACGAGCATCTTTGGTGCTTGTATGGTCTCATTTAAACTCAGCAAACCACCGACAAATTGTTGCGACGGTGCAGATTCCTTGTAACACTTTTTAAGCCATTCTTGGGTTCGCACGACATTTGTCCAATCAAAAAGCATTGTACAGTGAGCATACGAAATTCTTTTTTTTTTTTAAACAAAGCAAAAGAAGCAACTCTCGATTTGCTGTAATTTTCAAAGTAATGAATGAAATGTCATGAAATTTTAACGGTAACTTTTCTGAGCTTTCTGCTTCTGCTTTGTTGTTAGCTGTCTCGGCATTATCATTTCATCTAGTATTAATAATAATTTCCAATAAATTACGTATGATTATTATGATTTACCTTACGACGTTCGGATGTTGTCAATGACTTTTGCAAATCATTCCCATTTTCGACATCACTCGACTCACGTGTTGGCTCTATAAAAGAAAATATTTATCATATATTTTTTATTTAAAATATTGTGTTTTAGAATGTTAGATAATTTTTTAGGGATTTTTAAAACTATCAAATTATTTTTTCCAATGTCAAACAAACAAAATGCTTACTCTTAATTTCAATTTCAACAATTAAATCAGGCTTGTTTGCGACTTGTGTTGCCGAGACATCTCCATTATCTTTAGTTAAAGTGGCCGTAGTTGATGATAAGCTATGTATATTTTCATGTGAACCAGGAGCAACTGGAACAGCAAATACTTTATCAAATGATACATCAGCCGAATTACTTGAGAATGGCTTTGGTCCAAGGCGAGGCTAATAAAGAAAAAAAAAAACAAAAAAGATGATCAATTAAATTCCATGGTAATACAAAAACGTAGGAAAAATAAGTTTTATTGAGCCAAATTAGATAAACAAAAATAAGTCAAGACTGGCACATGAATACAAACGAAGAAACAAAGAAAAAAAAATGAATACAATGAATGGATGACACATACAACATATATATATACATAAACCTCTCCATGTACCACATAATCAAACCTACAAACGAAATATCAGCAAAATGAAAAAGAGAAAAAACATCCTCTAAATTACCTACTTAAAACACAAAATCCATAAAAAAAAACAAGAATAATAACAAAATACACAGTAAACGTATGCTCAGCAAATAGAGATCATCCAAAAGCACACCTTATAACTTGTTGCAGCTGTGGTGCGTGGTCTCGGACGAGGTATCATTTCATCCGAGCTCGTTTGTATGATATCATCGTGCAAAGAGTTGTTACGCGAAGTCCGTGGTAATGGCTTCGGTGGTATAGCAGGGCTGTTGATTAATCCCCCCTCATATTGTTGTGGCGAATCAGTGGTGGTGCTAGTGATGGTGGTAGCTGTTGAAGTGTCCTCACTTTCAATCGAATCCTCTCCCGGCGATTCATTATTTATACTTCCATTATTATCAACACTGGTATGTATATGACATTTAGATTCTTTTTCCGATTCTATTTTATATTTACTATCAAATCTTCGAATAATGTCTATTTTAGATAATTTGCCCTCATCATCATCATCATTGTCGTTATTATCATTTTTTGTGGTATTCGAATGTCGTTCGGCATTTGTCGAAGAGATGGATATTTTACCAATATCAATATTATCGCCGCCGCCGCCGCCATTGCCACCATCGCCACCAGTGCCGCTACCATCATGCATATATTTTCCATTACGTTGAGTTATGGTTGATGTTATGGATTTTATAAATGCCTTTTTATTTTCAATATTCTTAATCAATTCTTTTAAATTACCACGATGTATCTGATGATTACATATCGATTGACAGTGTTAGTAAGTGAGTGAATGAGTGTGTGTGTGTATGTGTATGTACATAAATATGAATATGAAATTAGAGATATTTAAATGAGGTATAAATAGAAGGAAAAAAGAGACAAAGAGAAGCAAAAAAGTATGAAAAACACACGTTAAAACATTATAATATATTACATTATACATTTTTGTTCAACGTGATTTTTATATACATAGCATGTAGTAGTAGTAGTAATAGTATAAAAATAAAAAAAGTATAAAACGAAATAAACATAATACTCGTTACTCCAACACACTTACAATGATTGGTGCATCGCCTAGTTCACGTTTCGCTGGATCCAAACTCATTTTTGGCACTGCAATATTACTGCCGTTCATCCACTCTGATGCAGTTAAATCAGTCTTATAGCCAGTTGTTTCGGGATATAAATCGCTATGAAAATCACGATAAGTCTACAACAAAGTACACGGAAAATGATCGTCATACAAAAACAAAAAAAAAATTATTTTAAATCATTTATACCTTTCGGGGAACTTGATACATTATGGGAATAACCATATTTGATGTCAATTGTAGGACACGATTAACTTCACCCTCCATGACTTTAAGAGCTCGTTTCGGTACTAAACATGCACCTTTGGTCTGTTCACCTGTATGACGTAATCCTTCGATTAAATACGGATCCTTATCGCTGACCTCAAGATAATTAATCGTAGTATCTCCTTTGCCGGCAAGGAAAAGCATATTAGTATCGGGATCAAAGAGTGGCATCAGAATGCCAGTCGAACAATCGAGTTCAAGTGTTTTCTCTGGTACCGAAAATTTACGTATATCACGTATAATGACTTGTCGCAAGCGGGCCACATCAAAACCGGTAGTTAGAATTCTTGTTTGATGACCCAACCAAACGACACGTGAATCTTTTATGCTCTGATGTGATTCGGCGACCATTTGAATGGGTGACCCAGCTGCACGTGGATCAAAAATGCGTACACATTTATCTTTACAGCTTGTTGCCATCACCGTACCATCCTGTTTCCAACTAGCCGACTGTATGACTTCAGGATGTTCATTATTTGCTGTTTATTTATTGTTGTGATACAAGAAAATGCATTGTATTTTTTATTATTATTGTGTAATTGAAATGAAATAAGAGCTTCTTACAAAATATCTCTTGTTGTGTTGTAATGTCGAAGAGAGTAACACAACCACTAGCTGTGGAATATAATAAACCATCGGCAGTTGGATGAAAACCAACAGTTTCCACACGACGTTGCTTATGCGAAAATACGCATTCCGGATCAGAAAGTGAACTCTCCAAACCTTTTTCGGGAATATGCCATATTTTCACCTGAAAAATTATATATAAATTTCTTTTATTATTCCCAAATTTCGATATATATATATTTTTTCAATCACACTCACCAAACAATCTTGTGATGCTGTCGCCAGCAGACCATCATGAAATGGTGAAAATTCTAAATCGGTCACTGTGTCTGTGTGCCCATGTAATAATGGCATTGTTTTACTCTTGCGACCACAATCATCTAATGGCAGCACAGCTACACTGGAGCCTGTATGTTCCCAGTTAAATGCCATAAAAGCTGCCGATGCAGCAATATTATTACCAAATGTCTGATATGATCCAACACAAACATCACGTATACACGCTTCAGGTTTTGGAACAATTGGTGCGGCATTTTTGTACTTTGATGCCTTAAAACGCCAAGCCATTGCAATTCAATCAATCAATTTGTTAACTTTTTTATTATTGTCCTTCTGCTTCGTCTTCTTCTTCTTTACCTTCTTTTAATTCTACTGATACAAAATGCCTGCAAATATAAATGAAAATACATCGATTCAATCATAAAATTGTTCTTCCAACATACTCCTCCGTACAATGTAGAATAAAATTAATGATAAATAATTGAAGAATGTCTCCGCATATGATGTGTTGACAACTAAATAGCAACAAAAATAAATAACAACAGCAACAACCTCAGCTATGTATGAATCACTTGCTATTATTAATGAAATAATAAAGATATGTATGAGAGACGAGAAAACGCCTTGTGGGTGCATTCTGATAACAAAGCGAATTAGACGGGGCAGCAAAGATTTGTATACAACTTTTGCAGACGAATGTGATTGAATTTCAAATTTTACTTAATGTGATAGTTTAGAATTTTTATAAATCATTATTATTACACTTTAACTCATATTCATTCACATAGAAAGTGTTCGAATATTAGTTTATATTGTATTACGCATTTCAAAGTAATTTAGCTAATTTTGTCTATTGTAATATTATGAAAAAATATATTTACTATTAAATCTCGTTACAATTTTGAAAAAAAAAAAATTGAAAATATAAACTTCTGTGAAAATTGAACATAAATTGAAAAGAAAATCGGATGCCATCTTTAAAAAACTAATCTTTCCATTAAACAGACCGTTAGACCTCTAGACATTTAATTCTAAAGAAATACTTTCATTAAAAATATAATTTATTTCCAAAGTTAGAAAAAAAGATGTAAGAAATTATTTTAAATTAATTGCAATACGTTTTTTTCGTAAACGTTTGAGTGTAAGAGCAAGAAATTGAAAGAGAACCATATTGAGAGGAAGATTGTGTTGCAGTCAATAGTTTTGTTTTTCCTTATCAAATGACTCCACAATTCAACAAACACACAATGAATTCGTCAAAAATTTTGGATTATTTTGTACATTCTCAATAACACATAAATATTTGTAAAATATCTTTAGATATGCTTTACTACATATTTCTAATTCACGCATGACAGGAAATCAGGAAACAGTATATGTAACATTCATATAAAAAAAAAGGAAACCAAATAAAATCTGACAGAAAAGGAACAATTTTAGATTCACCTATATATAGGACATCGGACGGAAATGTGCTTCAATGAAGGAGCAGCATTTGCAACTTTTAAAACAGTGACTAAACCTGATAACAATAACAAAAGGTATAAAGAAAAAATATGTATGTACTTTTACGGAAGTAAGATACCTACGTGACAGTCAGGACTTTGTATATGTACGCTGACGTGCCAGTATACTGCACAATGAAAACTTTTGCATAAAACACTTTGTGAAAATACATCTATACTACATACGCATATGCTTAATCAAGAAGAAACATCTACCTAACTAAGAAATAGTCAAAGTGCGTATATGGGGGTTGCTGGCAATGGAGTGTGAATCTCGCCACCACGATTGCCAACAACACCAACGCCAACACCAAACTGTCAACCACCACCACTACTACCGGCTCAAGCAAATGGGAAAAAATAGAAAACCATCATGGGGGGCAAAACGGACTATCAATTGAAAAAGCGCAAGCACATATACACAAGAATATACTCATACATATGGAAGGTATAAATTTGTGATTGTTACCAATACGTTATTAAAAAATGTATTCAACATTTCATACTTTCAGCAAAAGAAAATAGCACAAAAGACAGGGGCATTTTCCGGTATATGCCGATATGTCAAAAAAGACAATGCAGACACCAGTCCATTTTATTGGATATAAATTTGTAAGTGTATGTACTATATAAATTGAAATTTTAAACAGGATGTCCATTGTTTAACCTCTCTTTTCCAAATGCAAAACGTACAACAGGAACTTAATTTTTCGATAAATGTTCATATTGTAGCTATGTCAGATTAATCAATTACATACATACATATGTATTTATAGCAACTTTCTTTCCCACTTTCTGAAAATGTGTCATCAGTCGTAAGAAGTACATACGTGATTTTCTTCATCGTTCTATCGTCAATAGTGCTATTGCTACTGTTGCGATGCGCTATACCATAAATGGCCAGTATGTATTTGTATATTTTGTATTTAGAGACAAGTTAATTTTAAGAATTTGTATGTATTTAGATAACAGCAATCTTATACACTGACATTGGAAGCTTGTTTTCTGTTTGTTTTTGTATTATAGTTTCACATTCGCATCGCAGAGACATTAATACACGTAGAAAGTGGTCAACCAAGTGAGGCCGATGACAACTATTCTGCTCAAATTGTAAAAAAAAACTTTCCATAAATGCTACACAATTCCATTTTGGCTATCAGCTAGTGTGACATTAATATCCTAATGATTTATATACATATGTATGCATGTATTGATTCACAAAGCAATAAGTAAGCGCCCATGGGGTGTAGTCGCGGTGTTATCTTTCTTTTTTTTTCACATTTTGTATACATACAATAGCGTCTTCCTCTGCTCCAGCTTTCTGCATCTATGTGTTGTAATTAACTAAGTAAAAAATGTTTTTTTCTTATTCACACTTATTCATTATTAATTAAATTAAAAGCGAGCTTGTATTAACTTAATGCAGTCAGTTTTCATTGTATATTTTTTGCTATCTATTGCTTCGGTTTGTGCTTGAGCAATAATAAATGCACACACCCTTTTTTTCACAAATCAGACGACACACAACAAAGGCGGCAGCAGCACTTGCAAACGAAAGAAAAATTTCTGGATGACCACCATCACCATACAAAATGGAGAAGTACAATATTTATTTTGATATATATATGTAATAGTAATTAAATAATTAATCTTACACTTTTGTAATTGCAAATTCGAATAAAATATATTTTAAATATTTTTCTTCTTGCCAACCAACAAATTCTTTCTTTTGTGCTAGCACAAAATTAAACTCTGCCAACTTTTACTATTTACCTCTCCCGCTACACTCAATGATTGCACTCGCGACCGACAACGTTAACAACGCAATGAAAAAGCCGTATACAAATATATCGATATTTGCGCTCAACACAACGTCGGCGCAGCGACTAACTTTAAAACATAGGGTGGTTCAGAAATATAGATTATAATAATATGCCAATCATTGGTATTTATTTTCAAATATGTCATTGGTAATACCCTGTAGAGCCGGCTTCGACTTGATGCAGCGAAAATAATCGATATATCAACAAGCGTCATAAAATAATCAATTTAAAAGAGAAATGCATACCATATGTAAGAGGAATCTCTCTCTTTCATTTTGTAAAGTATATCATATCTGACACTTTGTTTATTTACAGGTATGTTTTTTTTAAGAAAAAGCGAAAAAGAAAGCAAAATAATCGCCGATAATCGCAGAAAAAGAGAAATAAGGGATTCGAAGAGAATTCAAAACAGTCATTCGATATCCGAGGTTTTTTGTTAAAATGCTGTCTATTAACAGTGAGACATTTTATATTCTAAAGTTACATAGCGAGCGAAATTTAAATTTAATATTGTAATTAGTTTAATTTGAAGTAAATGCCAAGTTCGAATTTGAAGAAACATCGACACTAAAGAATTTTCAAAGCGGGAATAAATTACATCTTTGTTTTCAATTGTTGATCAAATAATTTTCAAACGAATTTTAAAAATGTATGCTAGATATTTCTACATGTAATTCTTCAATCAATCTTCAGCAAATGAATGTGATTTGAAAATTAACATTTTTAAACAGGTGAAATTTGGAAAAAAATGCCCATTAAACCTATTCTAGTAATATAAGAAAGAGAAAAAAGTAATTCAAGAAAAATACATTTATTTCGTAAATTTTATAAATAAATAGATTTTTCAATTTTATAGATAAAATTAATTCATATATTCATATGTATACGTGTATATATATATAATTATGTATGTAAGTATGTATATATATCAACACTAATAATAATTACACCTTTATTATATGTACGTACATTAATCAATAGAAATTGCACTAATACGATTTATCATTATTTATGTATATGATTTAATAATCGTATGAGTATAAAATACATAAGACTTATTCACATTAAATTTCAATTAATACAATAGATATAAATAAAAATACACACAAAAACAAACAAACAAAAAAAAAAGACAGAATTTAAAAATCTTACGATACAAAATGAAAGACTGATTTTAGGCACATAAATAAGGAATTCAGAAACAAAACTCTCTCTCTTTATGTATTTGTTCTTAATATTATTTATTTATTTAGTATTTGATTTTTATTTTGCAAATTTCAGAAATTATTAATGATTATTAAGAGTAAATAAATAAATGTATTTATTGTAAACAATAAAAATGCCAATAAATGAATATCACCTTAATGTATGTAAATTCAAACGATAATCTCGACAAAATATATAGCATAAACAATGAAAAAATTAAATAAATTATACATACATGTGTCGAAATAAACAAACATTTTAGTATCGTTTGTCTCCATTATGCATTAAGAGTAATATTCCAATATTATAGTGCATATTTACGTATGATTTTTTTTTTATGTGATTTTATTTGTTTTGATTTTTTCTTTTTCTTTTATTTAGTATTTAATATGATAGTATTAGTTGTAGTAGCGTCGGCAATAAATCTGCGTGCATGTTTGTGTGAGTGTGTGTGTTCTGGTTTTATCTGTGTGCTCTTGCAGTTTGCATGTATGTATGTATGTAGAGGTACCCTACTAAGTATAGAACTTGTTTCAAAATAATACAGTGCAATACAATCTGCTCGCAAATATTTTGTAAATATTATTTACAATTACAATATAATAATATATTATTTGTTTATCCTAAGACAGTCTTGTTTCTATGTATCGTCTGAATATAATATAGTATAAATATATGTATATATATATATATAAAGTTGAAAGTAAAAATCTGTACGTTTCACTGCCGTAAACACAGACTCTCTTCACTCCGCCATACAAATATTAATATTTATTTACAAAAAAAAAAAAAAACAGTACATATTTGTTGTATATGTTATTATATATATATGTAGAATATGAAGCATGTAATGATTGATTTTTGGCTCTTAATTCTAATAAAGAAAATTTTTCAAGTAACAATTAAAAGCAGCTAGGATTTGAAAATAATGATTATTTCCAAAGAAAACTATGAAAAAAAGCAACACAATTTATCCAAATTTTACAAATATTTTTGGAGGTAAAATATTATTTTTTATTTCAAGTTTTTGCTCAGTAGAAGAATATTTATTAGAAACGTTTTCACAAATATTCTTCAATAATATTTCGTTTACGAATGAATTTGAAAATATTTCCTTTGGTTTTAGTTTTTTGCTTTGAAAAAGTGAAAAAAAAACTTTAAAATTACTTTCTAATTGTGATGTTTCGATAATTGATATTCCATTGTTGCAATTTCCATTAAATTCTTTAGAACAACCATTATTTTCACGCCCTGCATTATTTAGTATTAAGAAAACCATCACAAACCATGCTCGTAGATGGACGCCTGCCTTTAGAATAAATAATTTTTATTTTTCTTCACTTTCTTTTTCTCTCCACTCCCTCTCAAAGTTAAATTATGAGCTATGGCAGCTTCATAATAACAATTTCCAATTGCATGTCATATGAAAAACTTGTTAATGAAAGCGACGCCTACACCAACATGTCATACATATGGCCATGTTACAGATCAATTAGCAAAATGTAGTAGTAGTCAACAAATGAAAAAAAGGAAGAGTAAAGAAGAAAAGTGCAACAACAACGAAAAACAAAACACATAAAAAGTACATACATTCGTTTCCAAATTAAGTTTCAATGTGAAAAAAATCACTTTTTGGCTTCGGATAGATATATCGTTATGGTTGATTATTCAACAAATAAATATACTTGCTTGAAATTTACCACAATTTCTAATTTCGTTGTGTATTTGTGTGTGCATTGATATATTGGTGTGTGTGTGTGTATGTGTGGATTTATATGTGCTTAGTTCGTGCAAAGTAGTTATCTATTTAGTTTGCATTATACTAGTTTTACAATAAGTAAGTAGTTTTGTTGTTTTGGGTGCAAAAAAGCATTTTTTTTTCTTGTTCTTCTTTTGTTTTTCTATGTGCATTCATTTCATTTAATTCATTTTTGTGTCTTTCTCATAGGTGATTCAAGTCAATTTTTCTTCAACATTTCGCTTATGCTTAATTACCTATGTATAATTGATTTAATATTATTTATAACACACACACATTAGCAATAGTTATAGATGTATGTATGTATATTTGTATTTCATATATATAATTTTGTGGGACTGATTCGATTGATTGATTGATTGTTTGCTTGTTGGTTGGTTGGTTTTAGGCATGTACGGGCCTCTTGCCACGCGGTTTTATCGTCTCTGATATTTGCCACATTTCCTCTTCGCCTAGAAAATTTTCAAAATTCTCAAAGAAACGTATAATACGTTCATTACGACGAAATGGATAAGAACTGTAAATAAGAAGCAAACGTTGTTTATAAAAAAAAATTGACTGATTGAGATAACAACAAACTAACCATTTTTTAAAACGTTTCATATTCACAATGATATTGTATTGTTGCCAACGTTTGGAAAAGTTAATAACACCTTCCTTCAAATAATCCGGATTTCCAACATGCACAAATGTTAAATCTTGCAATACAAGACCACTAAAAGAACAAATATTCAACATATAATAGTGATAATTACAAAATTTCACAATATATACTTACATATAAGGAATACATGGTGGATTTGTTTCGGCCAAAGCCTGACGATATACACGAAAACTTGAACTGGAATCGATCAGAGTACAATATTCCTTAAGACCTTCTGTAATCGTTTTATGCCACTCTAATCTATAAAAATATATGTATTCATTTTAATCAATTTAGAAGTAAAATAAAAATCCAATTGCTTTTACCTTCTTATTGGTGCCGAATCTAATGCAGACAATAGCGCCAAATAGGAATTATAATTATTCATTTTGCGTAAATGTTTCATAATTTTTATAAATTTTATAACATGTTTTTCACGCTCTTTCGCATCGGATAACATAAGGATTTTGGAACGTGCCCAGTAGGACATTTTGTTAAAGTGTTCGGTAAATTTATTCAAATTCGGTGACTTTTCCTCACACTGTTCTTTGGCAAATAGTAATACTTCGGGAATTTCGATTTTCTGAAATAGTTCAGCATCCAATAATGTCATCTGTTCGGCAATTTCCAATGATTTTAAATCAAGCAAACTTGGTTGATTTGTCACCGTAAAGTACATGTCGGATTGGAAATTTGGCATCTTTTGTTCCTTGTATGTAGTAACCTAAGAATGGTGAGTAGATTTGTTAGTATACAACACTCGGGTGAAATATGTATATATTTGTGAATGGGGAAAAAGTATCGGTCGTTTAATCAACAGCATATAACTCAAAAACGTCCAGTATTCAAACAAAAGGTCATATATTTGCCTTTATACGCCCGATACTTTATCCCCAATATATCTATATCACAGTCGTTTCGACTATTTTATTACAGGGGAAAAAGTATCGGTACTTTTGATCAACAACATAACTCGAAATTAAAGGAAATTCAGGAAATTCGAGAAACGACCAATATTCAAACATATATTTGACTTTAAAGCGTCCGATATTTTATCCCCACTATTACATTACATACTACTCTACAATTTTATTGCGAGGAAAAAATATCGGTCTCTTTGATCAACAACACATAACTCGCGACCGATACTTTTACTCCAGTATCCATCCGTACATTACAAACCTTTTCGACAATTTTATTACGCAACAGCTTCACCTGATACAACTGACCTGAACACACCAATTGATAGACAAACTCAACTAACAATGTTAAAAGTTGACTTGTCAAATCGGTTAAACTGGAATTTAAAAATGAATAAAATAAATAAATAATGCATAAATGTATGGACACACAATCACAACAACCAACAAACACTTACGTCAAATCATTTACCACTCTGACAATAAGTGAAAATGTCTCTTTGGCCGCTTTTTGTTTCTGATCGTTTATCTGACAGAAGAAAACTGTATAACGGTGGGTTAGCTTCTCTATTACATCTATTGGCTGAATGAATGTACGGAACGTTGTAATGAAGGCTTCACTAAAAGCTGTGTAGGAGAAAACAAAAATGATGATGATTATTTGGTGGGAGCTCATATCCATTTGTACCATACCATTGTCACAGATCTTTTGTACACGGCTTGCATGCACAATTAAAGCATCTACATAGCCACCTTTTACTTCGGGACCATCTTCATTGTCTTTTTTGAGGACAAGATATGGCGTAATGTCGATTTCTTCCAGCATATTAGGAAGTTGATCCTTAGACAGTGAATTCTGTAATTATTATTTGCAATTAGAAATTAGAATACATACGATTGTAATATACTTACATTTTTATTACTATTATTGTTGTTGTTGTTGTTATTGTAATTGTGATTTTCCAATACAACATCAATACCTTCATCTTCTTCAGATATATCAGGTGCTTCACCCGAACAATTATTACGTACAGTTTGTGTATTTGATTCATGACGTCTCCCTTCTGTGGCATTTCTCACATCTTCTTCCCCACCTCTGTCGCCATCCAATTGATTGGGTAAATTATGTGAATGATACATTTTGTTGTTGGAATCCTCTTCATTCAAATCCATAATCTCCTCGCATAGCGAACCCATTATTTCACTGCCTTGTGTACCGGACAGTACTCGACCATGTCGAGTTGTCTGACCACCGGCTGTATCACCATATGAATCTGTATTTAAATGCATTGACGACACTGGTTTTGGACTAGGAGGCGGTGTGGTAATTATAGTTGGTGGCAACACCGACGGTTTGCGTTGTCTATAACTTTTTGGCGGCAATGCAGGCGGTATTTCGTTTTCGGGCGATGTTAAATCTTTGGTTAAGGGCACGATACTAAAAAATAAATGCAATAAAAAAGAAAAAATTCATTAGTTTCATATAAAGTCGACATAAAATACCAAGAGTACTTACTTCATAGTCTGACTATGTGTGATGTTGCGACTCAAATTGTATGTGTGCAAGGTGTGACGATGCTGCTCAATCGAACGTGTAGATGCCGAACATATTTCCATATAGGCCAGTACTGTTCAAAAGAATTAAAAAGTACATTTTTATAATATTTATACAATACAATTTGTTGTTATCAGAAAATCAATTGCACATATTGTCAAGAAAATTCAACTCTATGACTAATAAGATTATTTCATAAAAATAAGCTTTACAAAGAGATGCATATATATATGAATATGATAGAGAAATCGTTAAAATTATAACAAGTGTAAGGTTCGTTATTTTCCAAAAAAAAAATTTTGCATCCATATTTTCTTCTATTTTTTCAGTAATTTTTTTTTTTAATAAACTTTTTTTCTTAAATTAAAAATGGAAATTGCCAAATTATTTTTATCATGTTCATATATGTTTTTCTTTTCTTCTCTGTGACAAACAGTCCAATTTTGTATAGTATTTTGCACAAAGCATAGTACACGCGATCCACTTTTAGGCTGTAGCGCTTTGCAAGCTCAAATTTTACATACACAATTGTCTATGCCATTTTGAAAATGGTTAAAATCTGTATTTTTGCGATTACATAAAAAATCATATTCGAAAAAAATAAAAAGAGGGCAGCCTTTTGTCAATTTCATTATAAACTTAAAAAAATAAATTTGTGAGAATTAAACTAGTTTTTTTTTAAATAAATTTCATTATACATAAAACGAAATTGAACACCATTTAGACCTAAATGTCAAAAATTTTTTACACGTTTGCCCTTTAAATTCAAATCCTTCGCAAAACCCCAGAGGCATTAACCCATTATCACCCCCATAACATGATTCGTAGTGGGTTACTCCCGAAATGCAACCGAAGAATTGGTTTTTGGATTGCATGAGCGAGTATTTTATACATTTTCTAAAAGAAATCGCACTACAAATGCTAACAGGCTTAGAACCTTATAGTAAATTCTTCCATAGAACATATTTTTGGAATATTTTAACCATTTCATTCCTTATTTCTAAGCAAATCCTACTACAAATGCTAATATGTTCAGAAACTAAAAGAAAATTAATTTTTTGGATTATATTATTCTATTATATTTTATTTTATAACCTTTAAAAAAAAAAAAAATTAACGTCTTTAAGGCACTACGAATATTAATACTTTCCGAATCTTATAGCAAATTCTTTTGTAGGGTACTCATATATTATTGAAATGTATTTACCCATTATGCCCCGTCTTTATGGCTATTCATGCCATTTCCAAAAGAAATCACAATTTTTTAGCACTACGGGTGTCCATTAGCTATGGGATAGTGTACAAGTTTTTGATTTTAATACGTGGTACCCCCTATTTTGAAGATTGTGTAAAAATTGCGTTAGCCAATATTCGAAAAGTTCTGTGTGGGAGCAAGTGATCCCATCTTGAGGTCGAAGGTTATTAAAATGGGAGAAAAATCGTTGCTCCTTAAATGCTAAAATAACATACCTAACCCATATCTCCATTATTGAGGAGATATGTCCCAAATCTAAGGTGAAAAAGCATATACCGATAGATGTATGGCCGTGGGGGTGCACGGTCTTAATATACGAACTCAGAATATCTGCCGCCCTTCTGTTTTAAACTAGGCTCTACCCAGGGTGATTTCTACTTCTAGACTAATCAGACAGCCAAGCTGTCATCAAATCTCTCTCTTCATGGGAGTTCTATTTCAAACGAGTCACCGAATGCTTTCTTATCGTATAAAATTTTTCTATGCAAAATAAGGTCACATTATGTTGGGTGCCGGGGCACAACGGAATCGAGAGCAATGTAATGCCAGACGAACTAGCGAGAGCTGGCTTGTCTTCTCCACTGACAGGCCCAAAACGCGGTATAAGTTGGGCATCGGACAAAGCACTAACATTACTACGACATATACCAAATACAATGGACAAATTCGACAGATCTCCGCCAAGCGAAAACCCTCACACCCAGCTTTGATACAGTTTTTGGTAGAATTAGCCTTAGCATAACAAATTTACGCCTAGTAACCGGCTATCTCTCAGCACACCCTATCTCCATCACTTAAAGAGACTTCATTGCAAAAGTTAAGGTCTTTTTTTATAAAATTCGCTGCCACCACTCACAGGGTACCCTTATAGAGGTCAAACATATCAGAGATCGTTATGAAGTTTTGTTCGCCTGCACATTTTTATGAACATACTTACCCCCTAGTGGGGCTCCCATACAAAATTAAGTTACTTTTTTTTTTGGTTCCCACTGCTCTCAGGGTATTCTTACTGAGGTCAAACATACCACCGACCACCATTAATTTTTGCATCTCAACATTTTTCCTTATAATAATTACACGCTATTTCCACCCCCTAAAGGGGCTCTCATACAAAGTTGTTATTTTTTTATAAAATTGGTTGCCACTGCTATCAAGGTACCCTTACAGAGGTCAAACATACCACCGACCACCATTAATTTTTGCATTTCAACATTTTTCCTTAAATAATTACACGCTATTTCCACCCCCTAAAGGGGCTCCCATACAAAGTTAAGTTATTTTTTTATAAAATTGGTTCCCACTGCTCTCAGGGTACCCTTACAGAGGTCAAACATTCCAGCGACCACCATTAATTTATGCATCTCGACATTTTTCCTTATAATAATTACACCCTATCTCCATCCCTTTAAGAGACTACCATACAAAATTGACTATAAAAAGACCTTTTCGTCCGTATTTTATGGCTTGCACGCAATCTCACAAAATATGAGCGAATCTTCAAATGAATATCATAATATTAATCAACCGCATATGTCACTATCCCATAGCTAGTGACTACATATCAATTACGATATAAAGTAGTACTGCATATATAAAAATATAACATCTTCCAAAACCGTCTATGAGTTTAATAAAATTAATTAAAATATTTCCAAGTTTATGAGAATTTACTTTGTTGAATTTCCAGTATTAAATGTGCCTACTTGGATCATGATGCAATTGCAAATTATTGCATCATTCATAATAAGCAATTGAAAGCATACAATAGATAATTGTAAACCAATTTATACAGCACATAAACCGCAGACGCATATATGCGTGTACTATGCATTCATGCATATTATGGCATTATGCTTATAATTTTTTTGTATTTTTACTTTTTTGTTTAAACAGTTTGGAAAAAGCAATGGCAGCTTAATCGAATGCGCAAAAATGAGCAAAACAAGTGATATGATGATTATGAAATAAGTACGTATTATAACATTCACTATTGAATGCTAATTAACTATTAATGTATATGCATAGATATGGATAATATGTTGATGGTATGTACGAGTAGTAGAGATAAAGCAAATGCATAGCAGCAAATGAAGTTTGTTTTTTTTTCGAAAGAAAGAAACAGGTGTTACAGAATAAAATTACAAAAACAAAAAACAACAAATGAACAAAATGAAAAAGGAAAAAAAAATAGATATATAAGAGAAGCTCTCATCGAAGAGAAATCGAACTTAGTAACTTGAAACGTATTGCTTCAGACACTTACCCGAAAAGGCCACACTTTGAAACACTAAATCATTAGAACAATTCATATGCGTTAGCGTTTTACTTAAAACAATATTACATTTATTATTTTCATTATTATTATAATCATCATCATCATTATCATCATAATAATAATAATTATTATTTTGATCATTGTTTCTGTTGTTGGTTTTTTGTTTCATTGAAATCAAACTATGTGGAAATGATTTCGATTTTTGTGGCAGTGGTAATGATAGTGGCAGTGATTGTTGTGATACTTGTCGTTGTCGTTGTGCTTGTAAAATAATAGCAGAAGGTAAATTCTTCTTCTTGGTTGGTGTTGTTCTTGTTTTTCTTGTGCTTTTGATTGTATACTGAATAATTTTGTGTTTTGTCTGTGAACTGTTTTTTGTTGTTTCAGTATCATGATGGGTTCGTATTTGAAAAAATTAATTATTTAGGATATTGCCAAAAAAAAAAAAAAACAATGCATACGTAGGTATAATTTAAATTGTGTACAATTGTTCATATTGATAGTGGAGAGGCATGTATGTATGTACGATATGTTTGCATTTGGCAAATCATCATGACGGAATTAGTAAACAAATATTAATGAAAAGGAAACATAAAACCAAAATAAATAAACGTCAGAATAAAATTTTAATTTAACCAATAAGACGAACGAGCGAGCGAGCGACCGAGAGAGAGAGGGGCCCCATTTGTTTGCGAACACGTGATTGTTTGTAGTATGGTGTAGATATCGCGTGTGTGTGTGTGTGTATATATTTGGAGGGTGTATGCGTATGTACATCAAATTTAAGTTGAAATAAAAAATATAAAAAAAAAAATAAAAGAAAAAAAAAACACACATATAAATAACTGAGTGAATTATGTTGGTGAACTTACTGTGCTTTTTCTTCATCGGTAAAGGCGGTGGATCTTCTGAATGTTCACTCTCACCGATGGCATTACAGCTGCCAGCAATACCACCAATACGTCTTGGCTCTATTAGACTTTGATGTTTCGACTGCCATTGATAGATGTGATGCTGCTGCTGCTGCTGCTGTTGCTGATGCAAATGATGGTGATGTTGTCGCATTTCAGGTAGATCATGTGCGCTAAAGCTGTAAAATTTATATACAAATTTTGATTCATTAAATTGACCACTCAATGAACAGAATAATTTTGATCAGGAATTCTAGTTCTCATAGCTTAGAAAATATTCAATTCGAAAAAAAAACTATGAAATAAAAGGTTTTATTCTGATTGATGAAGTATTAGAACTCGCTCACCAACTCTAAATTTGGAGAAAAGCGATTTTTCAGCATTTTTCTTATTGTTCAATCATAAAATTCGCCTCCAGAGAGATTCCGCTCAACTTAGCCCATATCTCTCCACTGCATATTGGGGTTCCTCTATGAAATTGACATTTTTATCAAATTCGCTCAGTGGACACCCATATTAATTTGTTCTCTAGAATATTTTTTTCATTTAGAACAAACTTATACCCTATCAACTTTTTGATGGACTCCACTACAAAATTAATATATCTATAAAATTCGTTTCCACCGGACCCAATGGTCCTCTCCAGAGAGGTTCAAAATATAATCGGCCCCCATTAATTTTGTCTGTTCAACATTAACACGCGCCCAGCACTACCAGGCTGCCCCTAGTGGGGGGAAAATTATATGCTCAATCCCCATTAATATTTTCATGCGACATTTTCTGCACACTCACTTATCCCCTATTTCCATCTTTTAAGGTGAAAATCAATAGATAACCCCTTAGCCGTCTAAGAATCGCCTCTGGGAGAGTGAAATGTAACGCCAACTCTATTAATTTTTATTTGCCCAATATTTTTCACAAACCAACTCATCCCTTATCTGTATCCCTTAAAGGGATTACCATAAAAAATGAACGGAAAACACTGGAAAATTAACAAATAATACGATGGCCCTCCAATTATCGCCACTAGGAAGTAAAAATGTAAATCAGACCACCATTTAACCAATATATCCACAAGTTAGGGTGGTCGCCATACGAAATTAACACAAAATCACATGAAAATCGACAAATAACCACATAGCAACACAGTAATCGTCTATAGAGTAATCAATTATAAGACCGACCTCCAATAATTCTTCCTCCCCAACAATTTTTTCCGAATATTTCCACCCTCCAACTGTAACATTTAGGAGAGCTCTTCTACAAAATTGACTTTTTTAAATAAAATTGGCTTCGAACGCTACCAAGGTGCTGCAAAAGGGGACCGAACCCTAATCATATATATATTTGATCCACCAATTGACTATAATATACTAAAATTTCATCAATCCGGTCGAAAATTTCTATTTTATAGTTCTTTCTCAAATTGAATGTTTTGATGTCTTGTGAGGGCCACCCTAATTTTCAGACGACCACTTCTTGTATTTTAGACTACATATTGTCTAAAGAAAGCATTGTACAATTTTCAATAGTTTTGGACATAATTAAATGAAATTTCCATTTATTTGCGAGACATTCAAGTAAAATGGTGCTAGGTCCAAAAAATCACTGAGAAAGCGGTTTTACGTCAATGAAATCTTTAGATGACTTTTTGCTTACGTTTTAGGATAAATATTGTTTAAAGGAAGCATTGAGAAATTCTTAATAATTTTCGATATAAATATCCGAAATTTCCAATTATTTGTGAGTCATTCGAGTAAGATGGTGCAATGTCCGTAAGGTCCCTTAAGGAGCGACTCAACTTCAATGAAATCTTTACAGGACTTTTTGCTTTTGTTTTAGGCTACATATTATTTAGAATGTGAAATTTTTAAAAATTTCCGATATATTTGATTGATTCTTGAAAAATCAGTTCTTGAAATTCTGGAGTGGTGTCGCATCATATAAATATTATTTTTTTTATAATTGAAGAAGAAACTCAATCACATTAAATTATTTAAATTAATACTTATTGTACGATGCTATATAAATAATTGCATATTTGTAGTGGCATTTAAATGAATGTCTCCCACTGTTAGTATGTACAAGGTTATAATCAGCTTACCTGCTGCTAATGTCATCAACATCATCAAAGTCATCATACGGCGAGAATTGACGTTCTTTGTTGCGTGAAATCTTTGGTGGTAGAGCGGGAGGCACAATTACACCATCTATATGCGGTGTCACTACATCCGATAGTGTCGCCAACTCAAGACTATTTGTTTTGATCAATTGTGATGATATTGATTTCAACTGGCTTATCAGTAATCTTTCACGCTCAAAATGATCTGGACTAGTACTGCTCGTATTACTCATTAAATGATTGTCATCACCACCACCACCACCACCCGAGCTTTGTGCGATCGAATTGAGTGGTGAGAATATTTTTGTGCTTGATAGATTCTGTTCCATGGCCGACGACATTGTTGTGCTAGTTGTAGAAGAAGTGCTTGTAGTAGTAGTAGTAGCATCGCAGGATGATGAATTTATTGTGATTTGCTGTTGTTGTTGTTGCTGCTGCTGCTGCTGCTGTTGGAACTGATATTCGCCCATTTCTGAGTTACTGGATTTAGTAGAAGATTGAAAACTATAGTCGGACGAACGTTTCGAAACACTTTGTGTAGATGTACGAAATGATTTCATGGAAACAAAACCTTAAAAGAAAGAAAACAAATGAGAAATTTAGAAATCGTAAAAAGCAAAATACAATAAACAATATGGATATAACATATATGTACATTAACATGCAACACAAGAAGAAATGACAATAACAAACAAACATAGATTCATACACAACACACATACAGAAATGACTTCACAGAAACAATTCAATACCCGATTCATTCGAATGGCGATTATTCTCAATTTTGCGCATTTCCAAATTTTCACTGCCAACACTGCCTTCACCACCACCACCACCAACAGAGGCGACTGCCATAACCGTTGCTGCAGCCACATTTTGTATACCCGCAGCAACGTATGCAGCAACAACAGTCGACGATTTAGCACCACAATTACCCAGCATCATTGCACTGCCGACGCCTCCATCAGCAGTTGTCGCTGCAGCTGCTACTGGAGATGATGCCTTCAAAGCTGCACCAATTTTATTCTCATTTAAAGTATCCTTTTTATTGCCGCCACCACCGCCAACACCGTGTGTTTCTAAACCAAGTTTATAATTTACATTTGTGTATGTACATACATTGTAATTGGATGTGTAAATATAATCAAATATTTATATATTAAAAACAAAATCAAACTAAGCGCACTCATTATACAAATGCATTGTGTATCTCATATACTCACTAAATGCAAACATTTTCTCAACATCATCATCGAGAACACTATTTTCATTCAATCTATTCTCCATCAGACCTAAAGCTTTCAGTTCTTCCTCTTCACGCGAATGATTCAAGGCCGAATCAAGGGAGCATTGACTAGAATTTTCATCCGGAGATCGTGAGCGTACAGATAAACTGCAAAATAATCAAAAGAAATTCCATATTGGGGATTACAAATAAAATTGAATGCATTGTATTGTATCTTACTGATCAACACCATAATTCATTAATGAAAATTCTGAACTACAATCCAAATCGGAATTCATACTAATATTATTAGAATGATGATTCGTTTGTTGACTGCGTCGCTTTGGCGGCAATGGTGGTGGATTATTTGATCTACTGCAAATGCAATGAAAATATTTATTAATCAAAATTCTAGAATAATAATGACACAATCATATCAATTACCTATTGGGAAGTGGTGGTTTAGGTGGAGGACTTGTATCTCTTAAAATACTCTCGGTACTATGTGAAGCACGTATGGGATTTGAATTAGTTTTCTCCAATATGTCACGCTCCCTAAAAAATGAAAAATAAAATTTTGAATATCAATATGACATATTGGGTATATTGGTTAAGCGGTGCATAAACTTACTTGGGTGTCAATGTTATATCAGGCAGAGATGTTCGTTGACCAGCAACTTCTACCGGTGGTCGCATTAAATGATTATGCGATACGGTCGATGACACTGTATTCTTTTCAGCACTACCACTCGATGGTCCATATTTGAAAGCATTCTCTTCTTTTTCTTTTAGTTTTTGTTGAGCCAACATCACCAAATTCTGTATTATTTAAAACAATATAATGAATATAGATGGAAATTTATACAAAACTATTTACAGGGTGACAAAAAATAACTGTAACTAACAACCGTTAGTAATGATTTATGATTTTCTATTTTCTAATACAATAGGGAAATGCGTGGTCAAAAGTCGTTTTTGAGAGTTCAGTCCCCTATTTTGCACTATAAAGTTGCCATGATGTGTTCAGAAAGGGGCTGCAAACACTCTGGTAACACCTTAAGAATCACAAAATTATCAAAAAACTACAATGTGTTCTCACTTCTTCTGATCTTTACCACAGAGCTCCTACTCCATTAAGGGCACAGATTCATCTTGAAAAGGAAATTTGCCTAAATTTACGAAAGTGGATGTTGATTTGGCAATCATCGAGCTAAGTCGTAGCCTTAAGCTGCGGATACCACAACGGACGTTTATTCATAATGGAAAATAAACGAAAATGCCTTATAAAATTTCAACGGGCTTGCAGGATTGCAGAAATTAATCACCGAAAGCTCTGAGTCAAAAATTTGTAGTTGAACAGCGGCAAATACCACACAGTATGTCATAATGTCGGCTGAAATTTGCGTAAATGTACAAAATCTCTGATTTTTTGTGCAGCCAGAAGGCATACAACCATAAAACTTTGAAAGCCATAATACTTTGTCCAACCCAAAAAAAAATTCTGATGCTGAAAAAATATTGTTCCAGAGAAGAGTTCGCTTTAGTTCAGAAATTAACAGAGGGCCTTGGTTTATATTGTGTGATTGAACCTCGTTATCGACAACGGTACATCATTATTAAATTATGAGTTTTGTGGAGCCCGAGTTCATACAATTATAACACTTTGTAAGTCATGAAATTTCATTGAACCCAATTTGGTGATGAAAAAATGTGGTTCCGGAGAGTAAAAATTACAAAAGAGTGGTTTCATATGACGCAAGGATAGCGCAGAGCTCATTTTCACGATTTATAATATCATAAAATTTTTTTTTTTTTATTTCAGAGGCAGCCTATAGTTGGATTAGGCTTGGTTGGTGTGGCCGTCGTTTCGAATTGGAACATACGTACGTCAGACTGAAACCAATTCTAAGAACACATGGATATTCCATTCCCATCGCTCTACATCTATTTGTCGAAAAAGCCTGAAGGCTTTGACAAACCTCAGTATGCTCTAAAGATATAAGTCTCTGATTGTAGAGCTGGCTCATCTGATTGACTTAGACGCACAATAGATGCGATGTGGTTTGAAGCCCTTTCTCGTCTCTGGTTTAGAAACAATCTAGCGGCTTGAGGCCACATAAGTCGAAAAATCATGTTTATTTAAGTCGCTAAATTTATGTATCAATTTCTTACTGAGTGGAGGCCGCAACGTTTTCGCTGTTCTACTAATGGGTGAGTCGGCCCATCATTTTTTGAAAAGGTCGGCAATACGTACGTCCAAGTAAAGATTGCATGTGACGATAGGGATGCCTAGAAGGAAATTTAGGGCTTCATTTATGCTCTGTCTTGCGATCTCATCGGCCCTACAGTTCTTTTCGATCACTCCTGCGTCGAAGTAACAAACACAGGAGATTATACTGTTGCTCTGCCATCTCGTGGAGATATGCAGCAATCAAACATGGTTTTCGATTTCAAGAGAAATAGAATTGATGGCTCTTACAGGAGCTTAACTATCACTCAGGATGTAAACGTTATCTCACAGAGAGACACTCTGATCTTCTTGATCTAAATGAGTGCAGTGTGAACAACTTTGAGCTCTGACTGGAGCATGCTTCAATGATAAGCAGGCAGTCGCAGTGAATGGGTGAGGTTGAAATTTTCCCAATATACCCCTATGCTAAGCTTTCCATTGAGCTTATAGCCATCAGCAACATTTTTATGACTCATATGCTCTGACTTTTTACAATTTGCCTACATTTACAACGATAAAAATATTTGTTCATCATAAACAAACAATTTTGCTTTCTCATCACCCTGTAGTAACCCATAAAGTGCATTGTAATTATATTATTACCTTCACCGCATCCTCTAATAAATCCACAACCTCTTTAACATTATCATTACTTAGCGAAGCGCATTCATTGCTGTTATCGCTAAGCATCACCTCGTCACAGAGTTTTATTAGTTTGCCCAACGATTGGTATACTTGTTGTGTGGCAGAAAGTAAAACGGTGCTGTTTTCATTTAAAGTATACGATTGCACAACTGCAAAGCAAACAAACAAACAAATAAATAAATAAATGAACACAAAAATTAAACCTCTTCCATATATGTATGCCATCTACACATGCACATTCACATGTGTGTGTATGAGTGGCTGTGTGTGTGTAAATGACAAACGATGCGTTAATAGCGTTAAATTACCAGCAAACATGCTTGCTATTGTTTCCAAAATCACAGTGCCATTGCCCGGTAGTACTTCAAGTTTCTTCTTGAGAATAACATCACGAAAATGTTTCAATGCATTCGATATATCCTTAACATGTGTGTCCAGTGATTGTGAAGATTTAGCCACTTCCTCAGCTGTTGGTAGTGGTTTCGTTGAGCCATGCTTACTGCGTGGGCTATGTGGTGAATGGGACCTGTTATACAAGCAAACAATATATTATATTATAAATTGAGAGTACATAAAATTCAAGTCATACATACCTGCCCAATGTATTGGTGGGTGTACGCATTAAGGAGATTTTCTCAAATAGATCGTCTTTGAATGAACGTGCCCGTCGTGCCAATTTTGTACCCTTTAAGCTATTTTTATGGCCCGATGTTGAACTTGTATGTACAGCTGTTGTTCCAGCTGTTGCTGTTGCTGTTGCTATGCTTGTACCAAGTGGATTCGCTGACGCAGGAGTCGAATTCGGCGTAGGCGTACCAGTGAGATTTGATTGTGATGACAGCGATGAATTGGGTGTCGATGGAGTACTAACGGTGCTATCTATAAAACGAAAAAAAAAGCGAAATTATAGATAAATAACATTAGATTGTCAATAACAAGTCGACGATAAATGAATATATGTGAAAATTGATTAGACACTTGCACATGGTGCACCACTTACAACGAATAAAATTCTTTATAACCACTCGTGGTCGATATGGGTTAGAGAAATATTTAGCCGACTTTTGTTTGCGCCGTTGATATAGCATACTGCCGCGATCCAATGAATATGACATTACATTGTGGCGTTCTGCAGCCGCACAATCGCTTAAAAACGTCTCATCAAAGTGTGGCATTGCATAATAGTAATGAATACTAACACCACCGCCACCAAAACACCACCAACGACGTCACACTAACGCTGCTTGTGCTACTAATGATGATGTTATTGCCGCTGATGTTGCTGCTGCTGCTTTTGCTACTGTGTGACTTGGTGGTGCTAATGTGAATAGACAAGCAACATCAAGATAAGAACAAAAATAAAATTTTTTCCCGATAACAAGAACAACAAACCGTCTTAATTGCATTCATGAAGTGGAATTCGATCGAAATTTCATTTCAATTTTAGTGTTTTTTTTTTTTTTTGTTTCTCTTTCTTTATTTTTGGAATTCTATTTAATTATTGTCTTATACGAATAATAATGTATATTGGAATAAAGACTTATTGGCGATACGAAAGCGGGTTTTATATTATATATAAGTTTTTATTTTTTATTTTTTATTGCGTTGCCGTGTTTAAATCAGGAAAGCACACTGAATTATAAAAATCAACAGAGACAGTGGCAAACCGACAACCATCTCATCGTAACTTAGCAAACAGATACAAAGATACAAAAGCCACTTTACTAGCTGCTGGCCCCAACAATACAGTGCCAACGACGATGACGACGACAACCATTCGCGATCGTTTGCGCTGACGCTGATGGAATGCGTCGTTGCCATATGTGTAGATATATTCATATCCAAACAGTATCGAGTATGTATGTGTAAACCTAAATGAAATTTCAATACAGTAATCAGCAGCAGCAACAGCAGCAACAGCAGCAGCAGCAATCAGCACATATGAGAGCGTAGAAAAAGTGAAATTAGCTGATAGATAGATTGGACTGTGTCGTAGATATTTTTTGTTTACACAAATCCAATATCGAGGGTGACGATATAGCAGCAACATTATGGGCATTATGGGCAAAGCCATATTCAGTTGTCAAGTGACGCGTAACCAAATCTTTATAACAACTTTGGCGACACTGTGTAGCACAATCGTGTGGACAAATTTTTTTTTTACAAAACTTTTATTTAATCCCTATACATATTCAATACTCAAATAAAATTAAAAAAATAAAATAAAAAGAGATTTGAAGAAAATTGACTTATTATCATCACCATCATTGACAATACAAATCGAATAACAAACAACAATAGTAATAAACATTTTTAATAAAGCTCAAATACACACACACACACACATACACATTGCCACACATCTATATATTGTATATGTCGCACATACAAAGCAAGAACGGTACTAAGGCATGAATAGAATGTTGATGATCGACGACAAAAGCAAAAAAACAAAATTGCCATCAACTCTACATACATAAATATGCTTGTTGTTACCTTCATAAATATTTTTACCCACTAGGTATTTTTTCAGATAAAAATTCTATGAAATTATCGTTTTTAAGATATAAATTTTTTTTTTTTTATTTTATTCGAAAATATATATGTTTTTATTTTGTTCGTAAGAATGTATAAATTCAGATTAAAAAAAATATTTTTTTGTTGATATACATACTTTTATATGGAAGGTAGGCGTGGTCTTTCAACGATAACGCCCATTTTTAAACATATTCGTTGAGTTTTGAAAAATATTCTTATGCGCCAAATTTCACTTCTATAGCTTTATATTTTCATGCTCAAAATATGTAAATATACAAGCGAAAACATATTTTTGTATGAGAGGTAGGCGCGGTCTTTCAACGATAACGCCCATTTTTAAACATATTCGTTGGGTTTTGAAAAATATTTTTATGCGCCAAGTTTCACTTCTATAGCTTTATATTTTTATGCCCAAAATATGTAAATATACATGCGAATGCATATTTTTGTATGGAAGGTAGGCGCGGTCTTTCAACGATAACGCCCATTTTTAAATATATTCGTTGTTTTTTAAAAATATTCTTATGTGCCAAGTTTCACTTCTATAGCTTTATATTTTCATGCCCAAAATATGTAAATATACAATCGAAAGCATATTTTTGTATGAGAAGTAGGCATGGTTTTGAAGCGATTACGCCCATTTTTTTAGATATTTCTTCATTAGTAAATAAAAACTTATATTCCAAATTTCACTTTCATAGTTTTATATCTTCATTCACAAAGTGAAAAAAAATAAATTCTGAAGCATATTTTTGAATGAGTGTGAGGCGTGATTTTCAATCGATTATAACCAATTTTTAAAATATGCGTTTATAGGTAAAAATAATCTTTTGTAATAAATTTTAGCAAGATTGTTGCATAAATGTCGTAGTTATCGTGAGATCAGATGGGCAGATGGACGCTAAAGCGACTCTTTGAACGTAGGATATAAAAATAAGTTAGAAATATGCGAGGTTTCGGATAAATGGAATTCTTTAGAGTGAAATTTTCAGACCGATATGCAACAGATTCATATATCAGTAATAAAAATGTTTAAAATAAAATATTTAAACACGATTTCTTTTGAAACCACACTCGTCCTATGCGCATCCAAGCAGGACAAATTAATGTGGGTCTGTCATACATTTCACCACTCTAGGGGCGATTACTCGGGTTATTTGTCCATTTTCCCAAACACCTGAAAATCTACAAATAACCCCATTGTTGCCCAGCAATCGAATCTAGAGAAGTTTGACCAATCCCCATTGAGTTTTCCTCCTCAACATTTCCTATGCTATAAAATTGATGATTTTGTAGAAAATGTTTAATATTGGCGGGTCCACCTAATCAGAAATTTCTTCAAGTTTCTTTGGGAGGAAATGTTTGAAATTTTCAAAACACCTGAAAATCGACAAATAACCCTATAGTGTCCTAGGAATCGTATCTGAGGAAGTATGACCAACCCCCATTGAGTTTTCCTTCTCAACATTTCCTAAGACCACTTCTTAGGGGGACTCCGCTAAAAAGTTTATAGTTTTATAAAAAATTTAAAGAATTTAAAACATTGGGATTTCCTTCTCAACGTTTCCTAACACCACTCCTTAGGGGGCTCCCCTATAAAATTTATAGTTTTGTAAAAAATTTTAAACATTGCCGGGTCTCTCCAATCAGGAGTTTTTTCATGTTTCCTTGGGAGAGAATGTTTGAAATTATGCTAATTTAAATTTTTTTATTCAAGCCGGTAGTCAAAATGATGCTCCGTAGAATTTATCCCACCTTAATATAAATATGCACTTTACAATATCTTCGGTGTTCCGTCAAGCGATTTTAAATATTATGATCCAATTGAATCAAAATGACAGTGACAAGGCACAGTTGACAGGTGACAATAATTCGGTTAAATGAAGGTCAAAACGTGAAATGTGTTCATCGAAATACGATAAACAATTCTTTCTTTTTTTTTTTGGTAATTTTGCATCTGGAAACATTTCGAAATTTCAAATTTCAAAATTCGAAATTTTAATTTCAAAAATATTGAGTACCACGCGAATATTTTTCGTTCTATTATAGAATTCAAAAATTACCAGCGAAACGTAAAATTATTTACGTTGATTTTAGGTCAATCGAAAAACTTTTTTTTTTTTCAGAAATCCCTCGTGAGCTAAACTCGCTTTAAAAAAAAACCTCATAAATCTTATTATTTTGTGTATTTTGCAGAATTTAGTAGTTTTCATTATCTCAGATAAGAGTTTATTAGAGAAAAGAAATCGAAAATTCGTCATAGGAAATCGATCTCATTTACCTACTGGGTTATATGACATACTGCATAGACCATGCTCTAATACAATGACTCTACTAAGTACATACCTACACATATTGTATAAGCCAATACAAGACAAGTGAAACGAAAACTGAATGAACTGAGTGAGAAAACTTGCTGTTGATTTGAACAAAATAAAAAAATAAAAATATGCTATGACGTTTGTCACACGTACTGCAAAAATTTAAAAAAATTAAAAATAAAAATCGACAAATCGATGAAAATTTGGAGCGAAGTGAATATGAATTTATGTATAAATCGTATACAAGCACTACTCTATTTTTTTTTTTTTTTGTTATACTCGTACGTATACAAGTTTCTAAAATAATTTATGCTGTTTAAAGAAGACATCATATGTCGATCGGTTTCATTGACTTTTCTTTTCTTTTTTTTATTGGTTTTTTTTTTGTTTTGTTTTGCACAAACAACGACAAATCTATGAATAATTCTGAGCGAAAATGACGACAAGTCCACTTGGTCTAAAATAAAAATTTCGTCAATGCGATTAAAAATGAGAGAAAAATTAAATCGTCAAAGAAAGTTGTACACTAACAATAGATAATTTTTTTTTTGTGCTGGCGCCAAACAAATTATGAGTCGATGTATTTGCGAATAAAATATTAAATATGAAAACATTTCCATAGAATTGAATGATCTAATAAGAAAATTCTATTAAACTGAAATATAATTTTAATTTTACAAATATACAAAATGGGTGAAACAAGACAACTAGGTGTGGCAACCTTATAACCCAATTGCCTATTAGTCAGTTTTTTTTTTTTTTTTCAATTGAGATGGCTCATCCATACATTTAAAGTTCGTGCATTTAAGCTTTATTAATGGAAGTTAAATCAAATATTCTCGCATTTTTCATTTTTTCTTTCAGTTTTGGTTAACATTTTTTGAGAAATGCCAACCAACAAAAACTCGGTATATAAGGATGTTCTCACCAGAGAATTGATTTAGTCGAAAATGGAGGTAATCGAATGAAAACCACACCTAGCTCACATACAAAAGCATGTATTCGTATGTATATTTTCTCATTTCGCGCACAAAAATATAAAACAATGAAGCTGAAACTTGATAAATACGATTATATTTAGTGATGAATGGACGATTGTGATACTGGACTGAATCGTGTGAAAACCACGCCTATACACAATGTATATTTTCACATTTTGCACCTGAAAATATTAGGTGGGACTCTATTTGTCCGATAATATAACATGAATAATATAACACTAACTATAAGAATGGGTGGTATCGAATGAAAACTACGCCTACCACCAGTATAAAATATTATTTACACGAAAATACAAAACTGAAAAGCTGAAGGCTGAAACACGACAAATGAAATTATTTTTATCAACTTAGAGGTAGTTTAAAAATTGGCATTATCATTTCAGTTACTGAGATAAAAAATTTTTTCTCTATGATGATATTTGATAAGAAGGCATGATAGCCACTTAGGTCAGAAAGGCCCATTGTGATACCACCGAGCCTCTCTTCCAATACCGTTGTGCGTGTTAAATTTGGACAGCATTAGAAGGGGCCTGCTTATATTAGCCGGTTCCGAACGGCAGACCTCTTGTGACATCACTTTAACTTAATTTTTTCACAAAGCTCTTTTAAGAAGCTTTTTTGGCAAATTGTTACTGCCGGAAAAATTGCTAATACTTGCCGGCAGGTGGGTACCGTTCGAAAGTAAAATCTTTTCGACATTAAATTTTGTTATGCTTCAGCCGGGGATTGAACCAACGACCTACAGATCAGAAGGCCAATGCACTAACCACTGAGCTACGGCATCCACGTTTGCCATTTAAACATTTAATATTTTTCCTCAATTGTAGAAAAGTTTTTAATTTCTTTCTCAAAACATTGTCATGCCTTTTGATGAGTTTAGATGAATCAATTCTATGAAATCATCAATTTTGCAGATGACGCTAAATATGTTCAGGGCAAATGTTGAAAAGGAAAAACTAATGGAGATCGCCTCTACATCGTAACCCTATTCTTTGGCAACGGTAGCGACTTTAAGGTGATTTTTCCTATGTCAATTTTCTAGGAGAGCCCTCCTGAGTGTTGAAAATATGGGGTCGGAATGTTGAGAAAAAATATTGTGTAGCAAAAATGAATTATGGTAGGTCATATACTATATCCCTTTACAGACAACCTGGAAGTGCTGAGAGCGAATTGGATCAAAACAAATATCAATTTTGTGGGGTAACACCCCGAAGGAGTGGAGATAGGGGCTAAGCAGATTCATGGCAAATGTGAAGATGAAATTCTAACGAAGATATGTCCTATATCGCATCCCACTCGATGATTCTTGGGCAGCTATGGTGATATTTGTCGATTTTCATATTTTTATATTTATTTTGTAGAGGAGCCCTCCCCCGAAGAGTTGATGGCAAGGGGCAGAAATGTTTGGAAGAAATGTTGAATATGAATTGTGATCGGTGAGTAGAGAGGTGAGACCAAATTTTATCAAACCAAATGCCAATTTTGTATGGTAGCACCCCGAAGAAGTGGATATAGGGGGTTATAGCATAATCTGCAAAAATATTTTGGTGGAAAAATTAATGAGGGTCGGTCATAAATTTTAACTGAACTGATTTTCTAAAATTTTGTGACAATTTTAACCCCAATTTGTCACCATTTACATCATCCGGTATACACCACATTATGTGGTGATCATGACGAACATTTTTTAATGCACATAATTTGATCAAATTTATTGGTAATTTGTTCATGATTGATAAGATTTTTGGTCAAATTTTTATATTTATTGGATTATTTTCATTCGGATATCATTTACAATCAGATTAATAGCTTCATGCTTGATATATGCTCAAAAGTGTAAAATTTACATTTACAAAACAACAACAACAACAACAACAACAACAACAAATTAGATCTTGGTAACCCGACAATATAATATTATTTTATGGGATTTTCGAATTTAAGAGACCCAAATGAGAATTTTTGTGCAGACGACTTATGTAAACAGCGGTCGGCAATGGAATATTTTCTAGTAGTTGTTACTTTCAAGATAACGTGATCATTTAAAGATTAAACTATATTTGATTAAATATAATAGAAGTCTCATATAGGTATTCTTTGTCGGCAAATACTGTTAACAGCGGCATGGGGATATTTTTTAATAGTCTAAAGATTAAGCTATATTTGGTTAAAAATAATGGTAAGCCAATATAGTGTGCCTATGTATTGTAATGATGTAAACAAAACATTATAAGTTTTCATTTTTTTTTTTCACGCCTAAGGCCTCAGCTGTCAAAGTCGTTTGCACACCCCTCCACAGCTCCTTGAAAACTCATTACCACCTGGTTTTTTTTTTTTTGCATAATTGATTATGAGCACACACATATACACATATATAGCTCCCCAACTCAAAAGCTTCATTATACCTCCTCTTTTTTTTTTAAATATTTTTCTCTTTCTTTTTATTATGTCATACACATATGACATACATACGAGTAAATATGCATGTGGCTCACTAGATATGCATAATCATACAAACATGTACAAAAAAAAAATTAAAAAGTGAGAAAATGTTGGCTTATTTTTTTTTTCTATTACGTTAATTAAGCGTTCAAGGGCAATCGAAAGAGAGACAAACTAAAACAAAAAAACAGAAAATGAATACAGAGCGTCTAGTAAGTAAAACTCACTTAGATTATTAGTAGACACATATGTGTATTGTTTTTTATTTCTCAAAATGACACAATTCCCGTAACAACCAAATACACGCACACGTTCACACATAATAATGATTGTAGTAAAGTAATAAATCATAATTACAAAAACAATAGCATATTGCTACAACAAATACACAAATACGAGTATATGCTTGCATGTACTTGCTTACATACGAGATACTCGAGATAGACACATGAACTACACGCATACATAATTTGACGTAATTAAATGAAATGAAATGTCATAATTACTTACTAAGCTTTTTCAAGCCATACTTGGGCTATATTCCACCATTACGTTATACATACACATATGGACATATTACGAAACGCACAAAACTCAAGCGCCACACAAATGAAATGAAAGCAATAGAAAATGTACAGGAAAGAAATAACAATAAAACTCCACGGTGGTAGTCTATGTAGGTAGAGTCTTTCTATTTACAAATGGAATGTATCGACGCGTATCGTCGATACCCCAAAAACATATGCATAAACGAACGAACATGTACAATTAATTTCAAATAAATGAAATTATGAGCATTTTTAACCAATATTCATTCACTTTTCACTTTACTAAAAACAAAAAAAATTCTTATACACGAGGCTTGACCAATTTCACGTGTGAATCATTATATTTACACGATTTATGCGATTTTCTTTTGGCAACGTTTCATTGGCGGTATATACTATTAAGTTGCAAGTCTGGACGAATACTGAAAATTTAAATAAAAGAACATTCAAGTGAATGCCTATAAACTAGGCATATAGTACATACCATCATACGTACCAACAACACTGTACAATGGAGCTGCGAATGTCAATGAGTGTACATATTTGTCGTCGTCGTCGTCGTACGTAGTGATTTGTCATATTTCTGTTTTTGAGCAATTGAAATAAACGCAAAAAAAAAAATAAAAATTAAAAGAACAACAAAATGCATTATAAATACAAGCATTACTCAAGTTTGCATTCGCTTTCACGTATTTGCATTTTATTATTTGGTGCTTGGTGCTGTTGACAAAAATCAGTTGTACTCGTAATGTGTATCGTATATAGTATGGGTGAATGCTTTATGGGCAATAATAATAATACCAACACACATGCATAAAACCACATAAATTATGTACTCTCGTAAACACATTCCTTTAAAAACCAAAAAAAAAACCAACTCCCACATTATGTGTACACAACACAACATTTTGTTAAAGCATGTGCGCGTTCAAATATTTACAACTTTATTTGGTCAAACATCATCATATAGTATTTCATTGAATAAAAGAATTACTGTATTGTTTTTCCAGTGGGCGACCACCAGTTTATACACACACACACACACACAACAAACAGGTCATTTGACTCATGACCGACAACAAAAGTGTTTATTTTCTCATCCCTTTTGTTTTACACAAAAGGGTAACAACATTAACTCGCAATACTACATGTAAAATATGGTTATGTGTTTTAGGGCTGCTAATCCCGTGATCCTCTGAGAAATTTTTTCAAATCTTCGCGAAAATTTCGAAAATGTTAGACAAAAAATGATAGTTTTCGTGAAATTATTCATTATAATGCTCCTACGCACATTATGGTGCCTCATCTATCATACAAAAAAAAAAAAAAGAAGGAATTTTGCTATTTTTACCCACGAAGACATTTCGACTCAATAAAGAACCAATCGATTTGAAAAAAGCTCAATTAAATTTCTCCTAACGAACCCATTACTAATTATCATTAAATTCAGTAGCGAACGATACATCTTAGAGTCATATTTAAAGTCTTAAATATGTCTACCCAGTTGCGGACAATTTGGTTTGGCATCACTTAATTATAAACGTCAGTGTAAAATGAAATATTATAATTATTTGTTATTTTTTCTTTGGGGAAAAAATAATTTGTTTTGTTTTTCAGAAACGCTTGTATACGTTAGGGTGGTCTTTGGATTCAAATTTTTTTTTCAGTCTCACATATCAATTTGTAATATCTCAGATTTCTCTATGGAGACTCAAAAAATTAAAATTAATTTTTTTCAATCTAATACCTAAAATCTATAGTCGAAAATATCACATAAAAATGTTGGTTCCGATTGGAGACAATTAAGGCGTATCTCACTTGGGCAAAACTTCAGATCCCTTAACCATCTCCAATCGGGACCAAAATGTATATGTGATATCTTTGACTGTGGTAGTATTGATTGAGGGAATGAGATTTAAAAACCTGATGTAAAAAATTTCTTCATACATTTAAGGACCATCCTAGTATATGTATATTATGGTAATGTAAATTTAATAAAAAACAAAACAAACGAAAAATGTCAAAATCGATCATTAAGAAGTTAATAAAGGTTTTCTCGTACTTAAATTTAAGCATCATTAAGGGGCACAAACGCATGATTAATTAACTCTAAGTGAATTTGTTCAAATCTTCACTAAGGGAGTGAAATAATTCTGAGTGCGAATTTTACATTTTCAGATAATAGAATAATATTATCTACCAATTTCTACATCACAGTTTTTAGAAAACCAATAGACAGCTAAACTGATTTGAAAAAAAAAAAACACTAAAGCATTTATATTTCAAAATTTTCTTTTCCAATTAATGTTCTCTGTTAATATAAAGATATAATCTGCTAACGTTTGCATCAAAGTTTTTAGGAAAAACAATAGAAAATCCATTCGTGGGAAGATTAACAATTTTGAAGAATCTAAAAGTCTATGAAAAAGTCGAAGATTTCAGAATCTGAGACAAAAAAAAAATATACATTCTACTAAGTTTTACATCAAAGTTTTTATGAAATGCAATAGAAAATCCATTCGTCGGAGAATGAACAATTTAGAATAATCTAAAAGTTGAGTTCTCTATGAAAAAGCCGAAGATTTCAGAATCTGAGATAATAAATTCTACTAATTCTACTAAGTTTAGCATCAAAGTTTTTTGGGAAACTCAATAAAATGGTATTGTTTTGAAAAACGTTATTCTTAAAACATCGTTTTTTATAAAACAAGATTTTAAAAATTTATTTTCCAATAAATTCTTAAAAAATACATAGAGAATTATACTTAATTCTACTTTAAAAATTTTCGAAAATCAATAACAAACCATTAGCGGGTTAAAAAGTTTAAAAAAAACCTACTAAAAATCAAGTTTTGTATGAAAAAATGTGGATTTCTAATTTGTATTTACCAATAAACAGAATCAGCTAATAGAAAACTATAAAAGTAATAAATTTGTGAGAGAAACCATTTTGAAGAAGTTTTTAAAAATCTTGTTTTCTATGAAAAAATTTTAATTTCTAAATTTCATTTATCAATCAATAATGCCTTAATTTCGCATTAATTATAAAAGTCGAATTTTGTTTTTTTGAAAATTTCAAATGACCCGGCATCAGCAACAGAACCCAAAATTGGCAACCCTATCGGCATTACATACAGCATTGGTCATATATGAGCAATCATTACAATTGAAAATTAAAAGAGTAATGATAACACGAAAAGGGTGTGAAATCTATAGCGCCTACAAAAATAAAGGGCAGCATGCCATACAAGTTGGTATGTAATATCCAGTAGCGTCATAGGTATATTTGTGCTAATAATGATTGATCTATGTATGACTAATGGTGAAAATATTTCATTTTTTTGCTGTTGCTTTGGTTTTTTTTTTACGATTCATCACAATTTATGATATTCTCTCTGTGCTCACAATGAGTTGAGTTCATGTGCTATTAAAAAAATATGTACGAATACAGGCATATATATACAGACATACAGACATATTCGTATATAGAAATATTATGTAAATTTAACTTTAGAATAAATAAACTTGCTGTACATATGTCGTATGTAGAAGTAAACACAACAACGAAAAGCGCAAAATATCACAATTCAAGCGTTACAACACACCAACTTAGGCACTGACAAAACGATTGTCATCACGATCACAGATCAAGATGTATATTTTGTAGTTAGCTACTATGCAAATCATACCTCCTCGTGCTCGTCCTCCTGCACCATCTGGATTGGTAGTAATAATATTATTGATGGCATCATCCGCACTAACCGTACGATTGAACGGACGTGGTTTACGATTTTTTAAACGTAAACGCAATTCACTCTTTGCAATACGCATAGTGGTGGTGTGGTAGTAAAATCTTCAAATTAAATTCCACAATTCCAACGCCTATGTATGGTAAGTGGTTTTGCTGCTCTACTTCTCTGTACAACAACACTATTCTTCTTTTTTAATTATATTCGAGAGTATTTCAATACACTTGACCGCTTGTACCATATGAGATACATTATGGTTGCGCGTGAAAGTATTTAAACGCATTTGCTGCGACGCAAAGGTCGAATGAATGGCGAACACGATCACACACAGACCGTTGTTGTCCAGCGCACCATGAATTATAAAGGAGAAGTGAACCAATTCGCTTAACGATGATGTAGTTGGTAGTTGGTTGGTTGGTTGGTTGGTACACTTAGAGCACAACAACAATGGTATAGGGTACTCGAGCGTGATATGATGTGATGACTCCTGTGTGCATGTCTCCTCGTTCAGTCAGCGAAACGCGCTCAAACTATCGTACCGTGCAAACACTACTGTGAGTTGCTTCCGATTGTTACAGACTGTGTACTATATGAATTAATTCGAACAAAAACCACACACAACAACAACAATAAAAAAAAAATTCGTTACGTTCGATACGATTCGATTTCAATTTCAATTGCTACGTTTATATATGAACTATGTTGTTGTTTGTTTTCATTTTCGCTTTTCATTTGAAACTTAACTTCACTTTGGGGAAATTCATCGCCGAGTAAATCATAACACAATGCTTTCGTACGGCGGCTGATGATTGCGTGCGCTAGTGTTGTTCGCGTTTGTCTGAACGATATTCAACACGACGACGACGACGACGATGGCGACCCCACTATTAAAAGTTTTCTTTCAATTATTTAAACATACACATGTGTGTGTGTGTGTGTGTGTGTATTTAATTTCCAAGAGATATGATATTTTCTATTATTTTCTAATTGATTTTTGTTGCTATTATTATTAGTTCACTAACTTTAGTTTGTCGACATTAACGTTGCCGTCCGTCACCGATTGTGTGGTCGATGGTTGGTTATACTGTGGTTTTTGCGTTTCCACATTACCAGCTATAGATTGCGCCATTGACTAAACAATACTCATCAGTGAATATAATAGAGAAGCCTAAAGAGGAGGAAAAATATGTACTATAGCAATAGCAGAATCAGCGGTAGCAGCAACAACAGCAACAGCAGCAGCAGCAGCAGCAACAGTAATGGCAGTAACGCCAGCGACAGCAAATCTTGTCTTATCAAATGTGAAATAAAAGTTCTCAAAGCACAAACAGACACACACACATACACATCTCAAATGTGAACAATATTTATATATGTAAGTTTATGTATATTTATATTTATAATATTCTATTAAAAGTATATTCCGCAAGTTTTTGCCTTGCTAATAACAAAATAAAAAATAAAAAAATAACAAAAATACCGAGCAAAGTCAATGATAATATAAATATGTAAGTAGGTACCTATATATATATATGATACATTAATGTATTGGTAGGGTATATAAATAAATATAATATTTTATAGACTAAAGGTTACCAGAAGAAATAATAAAAAAAAAAAACAACGTGTCAACTATACTTAGCAGTTCAATCGAATTAAAATTTATAGTAAATTTTTTCTGAGTGTATTTTTAGTTACAAACTCATCATTTCTTGACATTTATAATATTGAATATTCTATTCTAATACATATGCAATATTGCAGTGTGGGAAATGTTTCAAATTTCACATTTCTATATAATTTCCAGTAAAGGTCAAGCAAAATTTAAGAAGCCAAAGGTTTTCATCTTCAATTGATGACCTTAAATAGACAAATATTATTAACTGCTTCCCAAGAATGGGAAGATGGGTCTACGTCATGGAACCACAAGACCACGTGGTCGACCAAGGTCCATTCATCTCATCAGAATACGGAAATGTTTGTTGCAACAGCAACAACAACAACAATATTATTAACTATGTAGGTAAAGGTCATCTCCAATAGTAAAAAAAAATTGTAGTACTAGTCTAGTGGCTAGTGATAAGTAGGATTTGGATCAACAAGTCTATGAAAATTGAAATAAGGAACACGAGATTCGCCAAAAACGTCTAGGCAACATTTTTAACATTAATGGTATTCATCTAAACGTTTAAATTTACGAAACGTTGAAATTTAAGCGTTTACACACACTGTTAGCTGAACGCATCCCATGAAATATTTGTGTATTGTAACATAAACAGCTGTCCAGGGATTGCTTTTTATCTTCGCTTAAATTTACACTCTGAAATCACCCCTTAAACTTACACAATTTGTGTAAAACATTTCTCACGAGGCTGAAATGCTTAAATGCATTTAGATTTAGGACCCCTATTACATTTAGGACTTTAGAAAGCTATTGGCATGATGTATACTGAGCTTAATTTTTCACCACGACAACAACAACTAGCTCACTAAGTCTTCATGTGTTGTCCCTTTACTTCCAAACTTGCTCCATCATCTATATTTTCTCGTTTCTCGCCATTTTTGAAATGACAATTATCAGTAAAATAATGAAATGAGAATATTTGGCACAGAAAATAATTTGATGCACTAACACTTGAATTTGCCTAAATCGATTTTCGATTATAACGGCCACATAAGTAAAAATTGAAATGTTCAAACTGCATTTGCTCGACAGCCAAAAACAAGTACGATATGTCAATTATCGATGTGATAAAGGTATTTCGAAGAAATTATGACAAAAATTAAAAATGCTTCATTTGATTCGTCATGGTAAGTTGAGTGTTAATATCAATATCGTGTAATCAAAACTATAAATAGTTGTGCTGTGCGATTAATCGTTTAATCGAACTAAAATCCTGATTAATCAATTATTCGACTAATCAGAAATGGAATTATTTTCATTTTTAACTTTTTTTTTCTTGAAATTTGTTTTGTAAATACAAATTTAAAACGCATTCTCATATTCGCAGTTTGGGAAAGCTACCTATTTGCTTTGAATTGAAATAATTTTACTTTGCTTTATCCCAATTCTGATTAGTCGAATAATTTCAATTTTTTTGATATTCAAAATGATGATTTTTCGAATAATTTCTCATTTGATTAAATTGTTCGACTAAATGGAAGTGGTTATGCCTAGAATTTTACTTTTTATTTTTATTTTACTTTTCTACAAACACTTCATATTGTTTTTAGTAATTTATATACATTTTTCCACGTTTAAAGAATTTAAATTTAGATATATAGGATCAAAATTTTAAACTACTGAACTGACGAAAATGTTATGTAATTAAATTTTTGACAGTTCACCGCGTTTAAGAAATGTGTAATGAAAGAAACAAACGAATAAAATAAAACATGTCTGCCATATGAAGTCTAGAACGTAAAGTGTTTGTAGAATGAAATGAAACTCGTAAATTCATATATTATATTAATATGTCAAAAAACAAAACTTTAATTTTTAACATTTTGTCGGTTTTCGATTTATCAAACATTTGTCATGGTGACAGCTGATGTGATCATATCGAACAGAAGACGAAAAACGCCCTGTATAAAAGGATATACATATATATGGCAGATGACATTTAAAGCAACATAGAAAATAATAAATACATACATACAACATACATAACGGGCGCTATAAAAAAAAAGAACGATTAAACAAATATTTCACGTTGAACTTGAGTACAGCAGACTATCTAATCTTTTACCATTACATCAGATTTGTAATTTATAGACTGAAGCTCCAAATATTTTGGGTCATTTTAGCAGGCATACGTAATATATAACAATCTTTTTTACTTTAATATAGGTTCAAAGAATAAAAATAAACAAATACTCTTCATATAATCAACATATTTGCAAAAATGTCTTATTAAATAGGTTTTCTAATATAATATTATAAACTATTTATAAATATACATTCGATTCGATTGTGTGCTCTAAAGTTTGCTGTTCAAAACTATTCATAAGGTAGGTACATACATAGATAGATGCTGCAACAACCCACACTGTGTGCGTTCAACTGCAGAAAATATGTGTGTGTACACATCGTTCCAAAATGTTAAAAATAAACTTGTTGATAAAAATAAAACAGTTTTCCGCATTCCTCAAGGGAGTACATGCAGATTTCTCCAAGAAAATGTTTTCCAAAACTATACACGTTTCGCTACTTACTTGCATGAGAGATCTTACTGTCACAAATATCATAAATATATGTATGTATATATCTATATACATTTATGGATAACGAAAGTGTACACATTTTCCAACATACAAATGATATACAAATTCTTAGAAGTTATACTCTCATGCAAGTTTTTTCCATTTACTCTTAATCTGCATTGAAACCTGCATCTCGGATACGTTTTGGGCAAAAGTATGTATACATTTTAATAAAATTAACTTCATAATAGCAGCACCCTGGCGCTCCAGCTTTACTTGAGACACTTACCACCTTTTTGCAGGGCATTCATTTTTCACCACCTCCGTTTTTGTACGAGTCGCTTCCTTGAATAACTATTAATACTGTTTACTAATTTAATTTATCACTATTTGCGTTGTAGTTACACATTTTTGTCTTAACACATAAACAATAAATAATATATTAACTTTGATTTTTGTTTTCCTTTTTTGCTTGTTTTTTGTAACCAAATTACACACACATCAAAATACCACACAAAAATTAAATAATTTTCTCACTCCTTCGACTTCGCGGTGTGTGCGAGCGTGCGAGCATACATATAAGTATGTGTGAAATTCTTCGTTTTTCATTCTATACAATTGGATAATTGGAGAGATGTGATAAATGTCATTGGGGAATGACAATTGTTTAGACAGTGTTGTTAAGTGTTGATTTTTGATTACATATGTCTTTTTAATTTTATTTATTTTTTTTTTATTTATCATAAATGAAATAGTTAAAAAGGAGCAAACGTCTAACCTTCAAAAAATTTGCTCATAATGACTTTGGAAAAATCTTATTTCGTATTATTGAAAATCCTATTTGGAAATGCAAAATCAATTTCAACAGACAAACCTCGATTTTCGAATGAATGTTATGAATTCTCTTCAAATCCCTTTCTTTCTTTCTCCTTTTCTTCGATTATAAGCGATTTTTTGCTTTTTCTTATAGCAAAAACTAACTAACATACCTGTAAAATTGATTAAAATTAATTCAGCCTGTTGGCAACGCTAGATATAACATTGTATGAAAATGTCATAATAATGCTGCATACAGACCGTACACATAGTTGCATAGTTTTATGATGTCTATACAAAAGCGAGTTTCGACTTTTTTAACCAGAAAATTTATTTTCGCAATTTTCGTATTCCAATAAAATGTTTTCATTATTTTGAGCAATGAAATGCTTTTATTTTATAAATTTTTAGATTTGAGATTTTTATTAAATTAGAATTATTTGTTTAATTTTTGATAAAGAAATTTTATTATTACTTTATTGATTTTGGAGAAAATGAAGCCTACCTTTCAACCAAAACTCTAGAAAAGGAATTCAGACCCATAAAAGAAAAGTGCAATCAATATCGTTTAAGGTTCTTCTGAACCGTGCTGTCAAATATAAACGGCATTTACAACCGATTTTAAAATCTTGATATTAGAAAAAACTTGTTGGACATGTTTCCTATACAAAGATCGACAATAAAGTTAGACTAAACAGTTAAACGGTATGGTTAAAATTGATAGTTTGCTGAAACGCAAGTTGTGGAATGCGTTGGAAGACGGAAGAACGAACAACAATAGAGGGACTTTCTGAACTTGGATATTGTCAATGCCGAACGAAGGAGCTTTTATGACATCACTTCTACTGAGTTTTGTCACGCAGCTTTTTCAGATGTTATTGTCTAAAGTCGGAAGAACATTCAATTGCTTGTCAATAGGTCGAAACCGTTTGAAGGCTAAATTGTTATCTTTCTGAAAACAATTCAGTTGATTTAGGACTGGAAATCGAACCATTGAATTTACGTACAATTATAGCACGGTAAGTACTCCATAGACATACGTTAGAGAACTACTCTTACATCAATCAGAATACATGGTATATAATCACACATTATCTATGGAAGATTAACAAGAGGATATTGGGAATTGCTATAATCAAATATGTTACGGTTATGACTGACACCTGCCCAAGTAAGTAGTCACCTAGTAGTGACCTTTTAGTCACCTCTCCAAACAAGTCATGAAAATAAACACTCTAGTGTAAATTTAGGCAAGGCATATTTATTGAAAGAAGAAGAAACATTGCAGACACTGCGTATGTAAACATTTCGTGCTTGTCCTCCAAGTGCTTCTCATGCGCTCTCTGCTTGAATGGTTGGCGCTCTTATTAAAGAGAACCGAGAACTTGTATCCGTCAGATACTTGTTTTTTGCGATCAGTGTAGAAGTGAATGCCGCTGTGAATAGTTGAAAAGTAAAGTAGTTCGATTGCTTTGTGATAAGGTACGATCAATTACAAAATATTTCAATTTCAATCAATTAATATAATGTATATGTATAATAACTACATAAATAATAAATTCGATAAATTATCTAAATATGATGAGATCAAATGTCTTAATGGCCGCAAGCTAAATATATAATAATAGTACATAGATCGTAAGATTTGTTATTGCCATTTTCGAGCCTAATGTGTAATGTATGACAATTTTAAAGCAATAAAGTGTATTTCCATGTGCATATATTAAATTATTAATGAACTTTTAATTAATGTAGATTAATGAAATCAGTGCGTTTTTCCATTTCCAAATTTACCCAAATCAAGGGTGTTTTGACTTCCATAATTTATCGAAAAGTGAACCCACATACACATTCATAACAACGGAAGCTATTTTCTGGCAAATGGAATTAAAATCATGCGAGACACAGTGACGCTATATGTACGAATATATTGCTTGTCGATGTCGATGTCGATGTTTTCAAGTTGCTGATCAAGTAGCGGTGCTCCTACATACAATATTAATGTTGGTGCACATTGTACATATGTGCATTCATATGGTGTTGGTGTGGTGGTTAGTTTGTTAGTCTCGACATTTCTGCCATATTCTTGTCGTCCAGTTTGTGATTAAATGCAAAAACAAAAAGCGGAATAAAAAAATACAGATATACCAACAACAACAACAACAATAATAAATACTCAAGTGTGAACACGAATTACAGAATACAAATCGTAATCGTATCTTCCTCTCATACATATGTATGTATGTATGTATGTGGATAGGTTGTATGTACATAATTCAATTCATTTGATCATTCATTATATTCTTTTTGTGTCTGATATTCTTGTGAGCTCTTAACATTTCAACAAGTGCTTTGTTTTTAAGCTACTACGCATACCTCTTCCAATATTAATGTAGTCGACGTCGTTTTGTCGACTCACTTTGTCACATTTTGTCAAGTGGTTAAAGGCTCCGAATAAATGAGCCCGGCCGGTAATTTGTAGATGGTTGTTTAATACTTACATACATATGTACGTGAGCATGTGTGTTTATACTCGCTCACACGTTTAAATGTATGAATGAGGATCGACTGTGTTAGTGGTAACAAGACCAACAGCTACATACTGATAGTGCATATAATAGCGGTCAGAAGCAAAAAAGACAACATAAATTGTTAAGTGCCTGAATCAGGAGAGTGCTGAGGAGATTAGTGGCGCGTTAATTTTATAAGTATAATATAACTTGAAGATACTTACAAGTACATACATACAAATAACCATCATCTGTCGTTTTTTTTCGCATTTATGTACACAGGTAGCCCTGCAGGCAATCAATCTGGTTATAGACCTAATAGCTAGTATAGAAATAGCTTTGATATATGATGTCATTGAAATTGATAATTTTTTTTCTTATTTTTATCCTATTACTTTCGATATGAGAGCAGCACTTCATAGTGTGAAATTCTGTTCATTGTCTATGAAATAGAAGTAAAATGCAAGTATACAAGTGCGATTGCGATATTGGCTAACTTTATTGAGTATAAGTGTTTGTTGACATTTCAGCCCTATTGGAAAGTACGCTATTAAAAAAAAAAACACTCTTAAATTGCATATTCATATGATTAAAAAACCAAGTTAATTCTCTTATTGTTCTTGAATGTAATCTCCTTTTATCTTAACCGCTGCAGCAACTAAGTAATGTCGAGGTGGTGTTTTATGGTGGATGATGTTATTTTACAAAACGGATAGTGAAAGTGTTAGGTACTTTGTAGCACATATCGGATTACTTGTTCTACCTTGTTTCTGTAGCTACTTGTTCACCATAAGGTGTCATTGACCCCATCATATTACGAGAATTTGCCGTTTCCTTGAATGAAACTTCATCCTGCGGAAGTGCCAGTGCCCTTTTGAAAGGTTTCTTTCTCATTTCTGACTGAATTGGACGAATACTTATACAATTTGTTTGGTTAGATCGTGAGACCAACATAAAACTACGTAGATATTTCATGATATTTAATGCAAAACAATTTGAAGCTATTTTCTTTGGCTTCACACACGAGTGACCAATAGTTATAATCAAAATTAAGATATTCTTGAAGTTAGAATCGCCTTTTTGACTAATATCAAAGAAGTCTATTTGAGATGGATCTTAATTTATGACTATAACTACAGACGGGGTTGCCAATGTTAATTGAAATTGTTTGTAGAAGCCACATACCGCATACGTATATATAAGTTTTTCTTGAAAATATATTATTTATATTAATCTAGGAAATATATACTACATCTTTCATGGTCTTATAAACAAAATTTATCTAAAACTGCATATATTTGATTTAGCTTTAATTTGCTCTATGATTTTTTTCAATTTAATTTCAATTCATATATGTGTTTATAAAAAATTCTAAATCAACAAATATTCATATTTGTACATTAAGGTGCTTCATACTTCATACAAAAAGTAAAAGTTACTGCTTTTACAAGTGAAACAAAGTGGTACACACCAAAATTCTTCGGGCTCAATAGAAATTCGTTCAGAACTAAATCGTTTTGAAAAACTTCTAAAAATTCAATTTTTAGAGCTAATCATCAAATTTACTGAAAATTTTGATGGATTAGTAATTTATATCCCTGCAATTGCTCTTTATTGAATCAAAAAAGTTTGAAAATAAAATGTTTTCTTACTAAGCCCGGTTTTCAGAGAGTTTCTATTGAGCCGACATATTTTGGTTGATCAAACTTCGAATTTCGCTGTCAAGAATGACATTTAAGGTACCTTAATTTACATCCATTTTCTCCCAAGTAAGAAAATATATATTGTCGCATATCACTAATTTTCCGGAATAATACTTTTTGGAATCGAGTAGCATACTTTTCATCTCTGGCGGTGGAATCATGGATGAAATGTATTTGCAAATGCTACTTTGACTCTCTGATAGCAATTAAAACACCGCATTGTATTGTGATTTGTATAGAACATAATTGAGGATTAAACACTACACCTTACTTGGGACCCAGTCACCGTTGGACACTACAGGCAATTGTAGTGTTGCCAACGACACAAAAAATCTTTCCAAGAATAAGCTCAATAAGTTTTAACCGTCTACCTACTATTTGTTTTAAAGACCAAAATGAAATTGTTTTTTCATTAAAAAAATATATTATTTTACAATACTTGTAAAATTTTTAAAGCGGTTAAATTTTCATTTACTTTGTAATTGTGCAACATATGCAGATATTCTACTTATGTTACATTTAATGATGTTGCAGATGAAGCAAAAATTTATTGTGCGTACATAGATTGATGACTGTGAAAATAAATTATCTATCGTTTATTCCAAGAAATAAATAGGCATCTGTATACATAATAATCACAGTCACTATTAATCTCATCATGCCTGGCATTCTAATGAAAAGCACTTTGTAAATATACAAAAGTACTTAAGATACCCGCAAAACATTCAGCAAATATAGGCTTGCAATTAATACAACTTTGTTGGTTTGATATTTATTCTCTACGATCATTGCAGAGACATGCAGCACAACATCAAATTCATATGTATAATATGGATCATTTTCACATTCTGGATTAGCGGCTACGAATGCAAACAACAGAATTCCAACAGAGGGGGTAACAAAGGCAACAATAATTATGATGACCGTTTAGAGAATCATAACAACAATGTCAACAATGATGGTAGCATTGCTAGAAATAATGGTGGTGGCGGAGGTGGCGGTGGGCATCGTAGAGGACATCGTAAAAAACATCATCGTCACAATAATATGGAAGACAATGATATCTCACTGTGGATCAATGAGCAGCAATTGCAAATGTTAAGTGGTAATGTATCACTAGCGACTGATCAAGGCGTTTACCTGAAGGGCAGTACTTATTGTAAATTTAAAGCACTATTTTTTCCACAAAGTTATTTACAGGGTCGCATTTATGCTATTGAAAACGGTCATGTAGTACATGATATACGCGATTCTAATATTTACAAATACTTGACTATACCATCTGAGGTGAATTATGTAAATTTCACATGGAAATCGGGAACAAGAAAATATTTCTATCATTTCGATCGTTTACAAACATTAGATGAGAGTATTCTAAAGGCCCCAACGCTTTCAATTAAGACCAAAGGTAGAATACCACAAGATGAAAAAAGTAAGTACTTGAAAACTTGAGTATATTATATAAATAAGTACATATGTACGTACCAGGGATGCCAAATCTCGGCTCTTGTATATCCTGTAATTTTGGGCTCCTGATTGTTAATGAAATTCTTAAGGCCCTCTAAATGTTGGCGATTTTTCCAAACTACGAGATTTTAAGTAAAAAAATAAAAAATTATGCTAAAATCAAAGTGGCTAAACTACATGACTACGAATGAAATCGACTAACTAAGAATTGAATATATTATGAATTTAATTTCAAACAAAAAAATCGAAAATCATATAATGTATAGCTTGTGATGCTGGGATTGGTGTCCTTAGTATATATTGTGTACATATCCACTTCATGGACCCATGATCTTGTAATATTTGCTATTTTCTATAAAAATAGCTTTCAGCATATTTTTGCCATGTGCTAGAAATAATTCAGGCACGGCAATGTTTACTGTCGGTTTGTCAATACAAAACCGGAGAGGGAAACCACTGACAGGAACTCCATTACGTCTGAATTTTAAAAAGGAATGCGCACATAGAGGTGTGTATGATAGCATAGACGCTTCCTACAATCCTACCACACTAACATCTTCGCAAGGTAGTGTATAAAACGAAATGCTTTTTTGATCTTATTTCCCTACATACACCACACACCCCCATATACACACAAACATTCAAACTCCAAGCACACACACACACACACACACACACGCATACCTCACACACATTTCCCCAATTCCTATGTATGTTCAATAGTATGCACTTATGATGCCATCGCTTTGTAGACGAGCCTTTTCTTTCCCGCTTTAATTAATTCGATTTGCTTGTGCTCTTGTATTTGCCTTCCTTATCTTTGAATGATTTCTCTATTTTGCGACTGCGTGTGTATGCTTAAGGACCAGATCCGGAATGTAATCTAAAGTGCGGCAACAATGGATTTTGCAATCATAACATTTGCCAATGTAAGGCAGGTTACACGGGAATTAATTGCCAAACGGCTTTTTGTTTTCCCCAATGTTTGAATGGAGGCAACTGTACGGCACCATCTGTCTGTACGTGCCCCGAAGGATACCAGGGCACACAATGTGAGGGAGGTAAGTACACGTAATGCAAGAAAGCAATAAAAAATAAATATTTGTAATATATTTCAAGTAAAGCATCAAAGTTTTATTAAATACATATACTTAAGTACTACGTATTATATCAATGCTCTTTCATTAAGGTGATAGTATGCGACAGGTGAGTTTCTCTTAAAAATTGCTGACATAGATTTTAAAATACACACCGGGTTCTAAATATAAATTTGGCCAAATTAGTGATACCTGGTTAAAAACACAAAATGTCACATCAAATTTAAATTCGTTTTCAATTTTCCTTAATTTCTCTCGAAACAAAATCAAAACATAGTTATATAGTGATACCACCTTGTTGAATATGCCTTGGTATATATTAAATCAATTGAATACAAAATGGAAATAAAAAATCGCATTAAATCTTTCTTGAAATGGCAATCGCTGTCTTGCAGCCAAATTTAATGGCTTCGGTCAGAGCTTTATAAAATGGTGCTTGTTCGGCACCACTTTCAATGCCAATATCATGATGTTCTTGCTCTTCGTCACGGAATTTTCGTATCGTTTCCAAAAGTTCCTACCAAAAAGAAAGTAACAAGCATTTACTTAAAGTTATTTCATCATATTTTTATACAAATAATACAAACCTTATCCGGATTTGGTGAATTCATAATTTGTCTCAATTGATCATTGTAATGATCCACGATGACAGTTTCAACTGCGACTGTACAGGCCATGGCGGCTTTCTCTCCCATTAAAGCAGTGCCTGAAAATTGTAACGAGCTGCATATCAGCATTTAGAATTGTATTTATGTTTGTCAATTTGTACCTGCGCCTAGCATAAAACCTGCTATATTCCATATTGGTGTCATAACAGTAGGTCGAACTCTGTGCTGAACTATTAATTGTTCAAATTCTTTTCGATGTTGTTTTTCTTGCTCCCACATATGCGCTATGGTCTTACCCATAGGACCATTACCTAAAATGGCCATTTGCCCCGCATATATACGATCTGCACCGAGTTCACCAGCATGATCCACACGTATAATTTCATCAGTTAGTGGAGGTGGTCGTTTCGGTAGTTCGGTCGGTGTCCTTTTGATAGACGAAGCATCTGTGCCGATTGAATCTACATTAGCATTATGCTGTTGTTGTTGTAAATTAATCAATCTGACGCTGGGTTCAATTCTTGGCAATGTTCGCTTCAGCATAATTTCCTGCGCATAAAAAGTGACCTTAAAAGAGACGAATGCGATATTAATACTTAATATGAACATATTAATGCGCTTATTTTTATTCCTTTTTATTTGGCAGGTATATGTGCAGAAAAATGTCTAAATGGTGGCAAGTGCATTCAAAAGGACAAATGTCAATGCTCAAAAGGATATTATGGTTTACACTGTGAATATTGTAAGCTTCATTTAATTGATTAATATATATTTCATATGTGTATATTGACTATGTGTATGTGAAAATATATATACATATATAGCTAAATGTGTGATTCCTTGTAAAAATGGCGGACGATGCATTGGCACTAATTTATGCCGATGTCCTAATGGCTTACGTGGCAATCATTGCGAAATTGGACGGAAGCAGCGCTCAACTTGCAAACGTCCATGCAAACATGGTCAATGCATGCCAAATAAAACTTGCAAATGTCATTCTGGTTTCTATGGTCGATTTTGTAACGGAAGTAAATGAGTATTTTTTATATATCTACCTCCAATTATAATATAAAATGTATTGTTTCTTTTCATTACAGGAATCAAGAAACATCGACAAACTTACAGATAGACCTTTAAAATTATAATGATGCTATTGCATTATTGTGTCGTGTATTTTTCCAAGGAACAAAAAAAAAGTTCAATACCATACATACATATATCATTTTATCTGCTTGTTTAGGCATCGATGTTTTATCAAAATAGTTTTAAACTTGTGGCTGCCACGTGTGAATTTTTTTTTTTTCATTTTTAACTTATGTTACCAGTAATAAATTGCAGATTCTCATTATAATTTTAAAAATGTGTGATAATTTTTTTTTGTATTCTGTATTTTGTATTTAAATAAAGTAATATACGTTCTCTTTCATAAATAAAGAGTATTGCCTGTATTTTCGATTTCTCGACCGATTTAAAGACAAAAAGGATTCTAGAAAACAAAAAGGTAAGTGTTTTACTGGTCCAGAGCAATGGTGAATTTTTTAAGAATCTAGCATCCTTCATGTAAATGTGCAAATTCTCTAAATAAGGTAGGTATTTCCTAGAGAATAAAATGTGGTTTTATTATGCCTGCACTATGTGGTGCCGTAGATCAGTGATTAGTGTATTGGCATTATGATCTGTAGGTCGAAGGTTCAATCCTCGCCTGAAGCACCCACCTGTCGGCAAGCAATTGCCAATTCTTTCGGCAGTGACAATTTACCATGGAAAAGCTTCTAAAAGAACTCTGTAACAAAGCTCAGAAAAAGTGGTATCACAAGGCTTCTACCGTTAGGAACCGGCTGACGTAATTAGATCCCTTCTAACACTGACCAAAATTTAACGCGCACAAGGTGGACCTTCGGAGCTTATAAGTGCCCATACTTATTTATTTATTTATGCCTGCACCAGATAAATTTTGTGAGATTTTGCGGAATTTCATGGATTAGCACTAATTCATTGTACCATTTGTAGATTTCGCTTACTCGCGATGTTGTTTCTCAATCTAATGCCACAAAGCATTCTTTGATATGTAAAGTAATTCGTTGATATGTAAATTTACTTACTTAGTGATACAGTTAAAACACTTACGTTTCTTAACATTGTGAAATATAGGCGTACTTGAAATGCAACTGCACTGAATAGAATTATTAAATATTATTAGAAGATTAAATAGCAATCAAGATAAACAATAATAGTAGTGTAAACGTTCAAAACTTATTAAATCATATTGAATCAGCTGATCTCACTATTATTAGTATTGTTCCCTTGGAAGTAAAAAAGGTAAAGTTTTCGAATACTGAGTACTTTCTGAAATCGATGTTGTTTGTAAGTTCTCAGTATATTGTGTCAGTATTTACTCGATGTTTCCTTTAATAGATTCGAGTCAACATTCGTGGAATTCATATTGTGTAACATGCGTTGTTGTATGAAGTGACCAAACAAGCAACCGTGTAACAGATCCTGTAAACAGAGTTGCATTTCAAACCTTATAATTTCATCTGGTCATTTACACGATGAAATCATCGTGCAAACTCTTACAAGGGGGTCAATTCTTGTTCTGTGATAAAGTGAAGTGAAAAAAAAGTTTTTATTTTCGTTTTCACAACTACTTTTCACTCTGTCTTTTCACAAACACTTATTTTGCGATTCTGGTTCGTGGTGTGAAAAGCGTGTTCCATTACCAATGTAGTCGTGAAACTATTGCAACTGTGCTATTTGATTACAGAAACAAATGAGTTGAAGTAGAAAAATAAGTAAAGAAAACATGTCGGGAATAATTATTTTATTAGAATTATCGCAAAGAATTCAAGATGAGCAAAGGTAATAAGATGTTGTGTAAATTTTTAATTACAGTAAATACAATTTAATATATTCTAGGGATTATTTAAGAGTGCTAAGACGCAGACTTCGCGATGACCAAAATCCCTTTGAGGTGACAACCAACGAACATTTCAAGGAATTATATAGGTTCCCTAAAGCGTTAATTGGATATGCTAATATAAATTTTAAAATAGCCTTGGCTGATGACACCAATTAGTGCAACATCATGTACTGAAGAAGAGCGCTACAACATAGCGCACAAGTCAACTCGAGCTCTTGTGGAAAGATGCATTGTCTTATTAAAAAGCAGATTTCGCTGTCTGTCAAAGGAAAGAGCCCTCTTTTACAGTCCACCAAAAGCAGGCCTCATAATTAACGCTTGCTTGGTTTTACACAACTATTTGATTCGTGCAAGAGTACCGTTCGAAGAAATGTATACAGAGGATTCTGAAGAACTTGAAGATTTTGTTAGCTCCTCTTCACCGATTTCATCTCGTGATATATTAAACATTGCGAAAAGGCAACGTTTGCAAATTGTTCAAGATGTTTTTAGTAATAGTATACAAATTTAAAAGATTAATTATTTTGTATCATATCTTTATTCATATGTTTATAAATAATTCAGTCTTCTTCATGTTACCCATGGGGTGGTTGATCACATTTTAGTTGTTAAATTCATTTTCTTAAATACTAAAAAAAATTAAAAAGATAAATAAAAAATAAAAACATAAATTAAAAACAAAAACTAGTTATTCATATAAAAAAATATTTGCATTAATCCCTGCGTCTAAGCACATCATCACAAATCTGTAAATGTGTAACTAATATAAGTTTCTTTAAGTTAATAAAACTTCTTACTTATCGTGCGCAATGTCAATATTCTCTTCCAAATAATTTATTAGATACTCCTTTTGATTCTCGCTAGCGCGCTTTCCTCTAACGAACTTCTCCATGTTTCACGTATAAATTGCCTGTGAAAAATTAGTTTTCATATGAACATTTTTGACAGTTCATTACACTGTTTCACAGAACGAGAATCGCCAGGGTTGTGAAAAAGTGAAAAGTTTCGTTTCGTTCCATTTTTTTTTCATATGAAAACATTTTGACGTTTCTTTTCATTTTTTCGCTGAATGAGAATCGAAAGTGCCAAGCAAACGTGAAAAGCTTTTCATTTCACCGTTTCACAGAACGAGAATTGACCCCAAGGTGTGTAAAAAAACCTTTTTCATATAAATATAAGACAGCTGGTTCACGAGCGTATAACTTTATAGGGTTTATGCGGCTTATACGACTTTTATACAATTGCATGAATCCCACTATTGTGAAATCAGAAATTGTCTTCTATCAAAATTTAAAATTTAAATTTTACAAATTTAATAAATACCATACCATAATTCTCTTATCAACAAAAACTTAAGAAATGCTGAATTTCTGTGTAATGGCGGATGAATTATCACGAAAAATTGTCATGAATTAATCAATTATTAGACTAAATGAAATTTTGATTAATCAAAATACACATTATTTGATTAACCAGAAAATTATCATATATATTTTGATATACTATTTGAATAATTTTATTCTGTATCAAGCAATTTATTAATCAGAATTTTGATTAAGGAGACTGTTCGACTAAACGATTAATAGCATAGTCCTAGTTTATATAATATGGGACGTAGTCAGGGTCCAGATAGAGCCGAGTTAACAATGACATCGTGAATGGATTTACAGTAAAATTTGTACAAATTATCGCGCACATGAAAGCAACTTCTGGAAAATTAGCCGAAATGCTCAAAATGAATTTAGCTGTTTATACTTGTCGTACTACGATAAATAATTCACCGACATTACTATAAAGTTGAATTATTTAGTATTTAAAATATTTTCCTTTATACAAATTTTACTTTTTTGATGTAATCTTAGAAAATTATATGCGTTCACATAAGAAAATTAATAAAAAGGTAAATAAAACGAATATAAAAGCTTTGTAAAGCTTTTTGACGTTGCCTCAATTTCTATATGATAACCGTACCGTCACGGTCATGGACAAGTCAGCTGACTTCAATAATAAACACAACAATATGGCTCCTAAAAATAATTACGATCCATCAAATGCTGCTTCCAGCGAGAATGTCGAAGAATCCGATCTTCAAGGTAATAACACAATCATTTACTTGTCCCATTAAATTAATTAAAATATAAATTTTAAATAGAGATGGCAGCGGTAAATGAGAGTCTGGACGAACTTAGTTCAGCTCTCGACTATTTCGAGCAGCGAACCGATAATATAATAGAACAATTGAAGGAACTTCTTCATTCCAATCGTGAAATACGTCAACAAATAGCATTGGAGAAAACTTCGGCACAAACTGATCATGACATGGCAGAGAAAATAAATGAATAATTCAGTGATGGTGAAATACACGGGCAACTGAGAAAGTATTAAATCTTTGATTGTGTCGTATTACAAATTTATTTCCTGTTCATTCATTTAATTGATTAAATTACATTAAAAAGTACAAATTTGTCAGTTCAAGAGTATATGCTCTATTTGTCCTTTAGCAACTTCTTTGCAGCGACCTCAAATATTCTTTTATTTATGTGTTTTAAATATTGAATTTCCGATTGTAATTTCTCCATGTCTTCGTTATCAGAACTCTTCTTAGTAGTTGCACTTTTCGGCGCTGAGTGAATTGGATATGATGTTCCACTAGTATGAGTGACAATAGTTTCGTCCGTTTTTTCTATATCTGCTTCAGCAACCAATACCTCAATTGTTTCGTCTTCATCAGCATCTGGTGGGTCGATCATTCGTTTAAGATTTGCTCCAAACCTGTGCGGTTGTTTACGTTCCGGTTGAAATGTGGAAAAACTTGTAAGGCGTAATGCTAAATTCGTCACGGCTCCTTTCTGTGTTAACACTTTTAACAGTTGTCTGCTGGGTATATGCCAAATGCACACCTGCTCATCTTGGCCACCGGAAAAAAGTGTTTGTCCATCCAAAGAAAGCGCCAAACAGTTCACTACGCTACCATCCTTATGGCCGGAAAATACATTGCTGTGTTCCTTATCCATGTGATATTCCTAAAAAGAATGCGATAATGATGTTGAACAAATTTTGATCTTAACCATGCAATGTTCTCACCTTTGTTCTTGGAATTGAATCAATGTGACACTCATAAATCTTTCCCACAGCACTGCCAACATAAAAGCAGTTCTCCGTAGCATTTGATTGAACACAGTGTAGACCTTCTGCAAACACCACACTGAGTAAAAGTGTTCCATTACTTAAATCATAGACTTTACAGGTTCTGTCCAAAGACACAGTCATCATATACGCTCTTATTCCACCCACTCCGACGTGAACATCCGTTACAGGTAAGCCATTATCATTGAAACTATACAGTGGCATTTGATTTTCATCACTTCGCGCTACTACTTGTGTTAAATTCCACACTAATACACCACCATCTTGGCCAGCGGATACAAAATGTGAACCGTCATCAGTAAATCGTAAACAATTTATCGTCTGATAATGTTTAGAAATTGTATTCAACATCTTTCCAGTCAGCAAGCGCCATATGTAGATTGTCTCTTGTATTCCAGCTACCAAATATACGCCACATGGGGAAATGGCCATCGCATTAACCCGTCCTGGCACTACAAACCGAATTTGAGATATTTGCTCTTGAGAATTAATCGACCATACATGTAGTAATGGCTTCGCACTGTTGGCACTTAAAACGTATTCATTATGAAGTAAACAAAGACTACGCCCTTGTGCTATACCTCCGCCCTTATAGGACATCAGATTTGTGCTAGTGCGATAATCCCATGCTGTGCAAGATGATTGATTATCACTTGAATCAGAAGTAAATAAGACTTCTACCATATCACTCATGTCAACGGATTACTAATAAAACAAGGTGCGATTAAAGTGAAAAACCAAAGCAAATCCAACACTTGTAAGTAAGTAAGTAAGAAATTTCAAAACTTCACAATAAACAAAAATTGAATGCTTTCGACCTACTCCGGTACAATGATTACAAATTCGACTTGAGCGATTCTTGGTTGAGTCGTTTATAACTTGCACGTGCTCGTGTAAAACAAATGCAGTGTTGCATTTTTCGTTTTAAAGTAAATAATTTAAACAATAAAATCGTAAATATGCTATAGTTTAATTAGAAATTTAATTGGAAATAATGTTTTTAATTCTATTTCTGAAAACGCATATGCCTAATGTGAATAAATTATTGGTCATAGGATATAATCAATATATTTAGTAAAATCAAAGTTTTACAACACTGTCGCTGTCACCTTCTTGTTTATATTTCATTTGATATATTTCATTCATAATTCATATACAATGGTTCCATCCGAGGAAGAAGTGGTTCAACCGTCTTTGCCTCAAAAGCGCTATTACCGCCAGCGAGCACATTCAAATCCAATAGCCGACCATTGTTTTGATTAGTAAGTAAATGAGGCAGTAGTATATTATTAACTCAATGATAATTTGTAATATTTAGTCCATCACATCCAGACAATGTTGATTGGATCAGCTTGTATCCCAATATTACACCTCAACAAAAGGTAGAATTTGCCGATATTGGTTGTGGCTATGGAGGATTCTTGGTAACATTGGGAGAAATGTATCCACAATGTTTGGCAATTGGGATGGAGATACGTGTTAAGGTGTCCGATTATGTTATGGATCGGATTAAAGCATTGCGAAAATTACACCCAGGACGTTATAATAACATTGCCTGCGTACGCACGAATGCCATGAAGTACCTGCCAAATTATTTCCACAAGGGACAATTAAATAAGATGTTCTTCTTATATCCTGATCCACATTTCAAGCGAGCCAAACATAAGTGGAGGATTATCAATCAAGCTCTACTTTCAGAATATGCATATGTGCTTAGAAAAGGGGTAGCATATGGAAATACTTGACCAATTTCTTCTAATTTATCTAATCATTGTTAATAGGGGTTAGTTTATACAATGACTGACGTAGAGGATTTACATAAATGGATTGTAAAACACATGGAGGATCACGCACTGTATGAACGCATTCCAGATGAGGAGGCTGTAAGCTTGGAATAATTTATTCATCAACATATATTGTATATATTGTTTTTTTTTCAGAATGCTGATCCAATCACATCTAAGCTATATCAAAGCAGTGAGGAAGGTGCTAAGGTAGTTCGCAACAAAGGTGCACATTTTTTAGCTATTTTTCGTAGAGTTTAACAAATAAGTGGAATACCTTAAAATATAAAAATGTTTCTTAATAACAAGAAAAGCCACAACATTCTTTTAATTTTTATAGTTTTTATTGTGCATTCCAATTCCTTCGCATTCAATAATTACATGATCCTTATCTATATTCTCTATGTGAAACTTTGCTTCAGTCATGATTTCAGCCACATAAATTGCAGTCTTTGCATGATTTGTTAGAGGGCATGTGTGGATACGGGACTTGCCAGCCGCAAGTGCCATAAATAAAATCAACTGGTCCTGTACATGCATGTCGACACATGTTCTTTTATTTATGCACTCTAGAAGTTCAGATGTGACATTCAAAGCTCTAGTTTCGATTGGGATTTTATGATCTCCTAGAATTCCTGCACCTACTGTACAGCCTTCAGAAGTAACCGCTTTCAATATAATCCCAGACGCATTGTATTTAGCTATCTCAGGCTTTTCTTGATATGCCTCAACATTAATGTTTGAGCACACTTTACTCAGTTCTCTATCCACATTCAACTTCATCTCTTCCGCCAATTTGAGTGGCAGCCTACCGGCAACGAAACACCAACCACACACTTCCGTGACGTTTCCAAAACTGGTTATATCCACGGGTTTTAAACACTCAATGGGAGGTACGGTTACCACACAGCGTCCTCCACCCTTGGGATAGTAACCTCTTTGCAGCAGATCAAAGTCAAACGAAGCACCAAACAATTCCAAATTTGGTCGAAACACTTCCGTCATATAGTCAACCTGTGGTGCCATAGCGACATTAGTACCGCCAATAACCTCCAATTTCGATACCGACTGACCAAATAATAATACCGGTATGGCCGCCTGCAGAACGAGTGATATGCTTGCGGCAGTTTGAGTGTCGATCGTATAAGAACCTGATCTAATGGGACCTGGATGAAATTCAACTTCCTTGGATTTGATGAAATTTCCACGAACGTGTCCACCGGTGATATCTCGTAGAATATTCACTCCATACAAGTGCTGATTATTGAGTCCAGGGTTGGGACGATTAGCACGTATATTGATAATACGCACTGGGCGTCTGATGAGGCAACTTAAGCTCAAAGCATTTCGCAAAATTTGGCCACCACCTTCAAGATAGCTTCCGTCTATTTCGATAATACGAGTCATTTCTAATTTGTTATTGTTATTATTCTTGTTCACTTTCTGCTCTTGCTACAATATACTCAAGACATTTGCAACAACGATCAAGTGGCAACACTCCGAATGACATTTAGGCTTCATGGAATGAAAAGGTGGTGTTATTGTGGATCAATGAGCGTTTTCCTATTGTTTTATTAATATAAGTTGATTCATGCAATCGTATAATCAAATCAACCGTATAATTTTATAAGACTTACCCTCATTACGCGCCGTAGATCAATGAACTTGGTCGTGCTAACAACAACAAATTAAAAACGTTGAAAATTAGCAGAATTGGAAAAAATACAAATTAATGATTGGGCTGTTTGAGAAAAATTAAAGTAATAATCCTTAATATAAATTAAGTATATTTATCTATGATTTAACGTATTATAGAATAAAAGCGTGTACAACAGAGTTGCCTTTCATATCATTTCGTACGCGTAAAATCTTTTTCATACAAATATATGACAGTTGATTTAAGAGCGTTTAATTTTATACGGTTTACGGGTCTTACGTGGCTTTTGTACGATTGCATGAATCCCACCATAATTTTTTATGTTATCCTTAATGTCAAATTCATCTGTAAAATGCAATATTGGTTTCAATGCTTGTCAAAGTGCTGCCACCTATACAAAAGACCCCTTGCATTTAGCATTCGGTAACCATTTATTCGTTGCTTCCACATCAAACGTTCATCGCAATATGAATCGAGTACGAAGATAATAGGAAAAGAATATAGGATTAAACGCGTAGAATAATTACTTAGAATATTTATAAACAATCAACAACTCATTTTTGTGCTGTACTTCGGGATATTTGTTTCCTTGGAATTAAAACTCTGGAATATGTCAAAAGTATATTTATTGCCTGTCGCAGTATTCCTGGTCTTCCAGGTGACATTTATTGGAACGTAAGCAATGTGAATACAATTTATATTTACAACTCTTGATGATAATACTCTGTGTCTATTGAAGTTATATTGTTGCGGTGCTAGAGGGTCATGTGGTGCCGACGGTGCCATACATTAGCGACGCCGCAACTTATTCACCTGAGAGCTGTGTATTCGGACAACTTATAAATATTGGCAGTGTACTATGTATGTTATAGAGTTCATGATCAAACTACACAATCAAAATTGAATGAGTCATTTGTCTGACATATCTGGTTTTTTTTTTGCAGTGGGACTTACCATTTATGTTCGTTATAGGCAAGTATTGCAATTTTACGAACACCATCCGGATATTGGAAATGCATTATTGCGTTATAATCGACTTGCTATATGGTTCGGATTGGCTTCGTGCCTTGGCATAAGTATCGTTGCCAACTTTCAAGAGACGAACGTGCGCATTGTCCATTTTACGGGAGCATTCTGTTGCTTCGGCTGTGGTACACTGTACTTCTGGATGCAGGCGCTTATCTCGTACATGCTTTATCCTATGGCCGGAACTAAATTGTATGCTCACATTCGTTTGGGAATGTCGATATGCTGTACGATACTTTTCATTCTGCTATCAGTTACTGGTGTTATGTCACACATCTTGTTCAATGGAGAAAATCCAAGACAATGGTATGATTATTTTGAAAAAGTAAAGAACCGTATTTTATTCAACCCATTTGCAGGTATCCTTCGGATGGTGGTTGGTACTTTCATGTAGTTAGCTCAATTTCTGAATGGATTATAGCCACAATATTTTGCTTTTATATTTTGACATTTACTAATGAATTTCGAGACGTACAATTAGACCATCCACAACTGACACTGATCTCCTATTCTATAACGTTATAAATGTGATAAAGCGTCATCTTCAATATTTAGTTTTTCTCTTTAATACTTACAATATTTTTTGTATGTTTTCGATTTTTTTTCCAAATTAAATTACCATTTATTTTATTATATGTATTACTTTTTAATTGACATTAGTGTCGTCTAAATTTTAGTAATTCTAAAGTATGTATTAAGAAAATATATTTAATATAATAGTACGATTACAACAGCTGTAGTTTACTTATTTAGAGTGGATATTATTACTTATAAATCAATCTCTGAGCCTTCTGCCTATCTTTTACGATCTCTGGACCGTTCGTGATCACTATGTTTGTGGGTGCCACGAGAGCCATGTGATCCGCGTTGAGGATACACACGATGGTGCTTAGACGAACGATGTGACGGCCGTGAGTCACGATCTTGATATTTATCACGTTCTCTGTACTTTTCATTACTACTTATGCGGTCTTTGCTAGAATACTCGTAATAATCTGAGCGATCACGATCCCTCGAAGATTTACTAAAATTATGATAATTGCAGTGGTTATTTTTGATAGAGATCATAAGTAATGCAAGTACAAACCGTTTTCTATGCTTCACATGAGGAGAACTGGATGGTGAACGTGAATAATGGCGAGTTTTCTTCTTACTCTTTGACGGTGGTGGTGATCGGGTGATGGAACGATCGCGGTGCATCTTTTTAGGACGCGTCTTGTAGTCATCACTCACAGCGGATGGTGAACGAGAACGCGAACGTGATCGAGAATTAGGCTTGGGCGAATGTGAACCACGTGATCGTGATCGTGATCGAGAATTTTTTTCTGGAGTTTTTTCGGTGGGTAATGGTAATGGTACTGTACGCTGTATGAAACCACCCCATGCATTGTGAGAGCCGTTATTGCGATCAATAGTGGTAACAGCTGGTGGGCTATTTTGTTCTTTGCTTTTATTCCGTGATTCCATATATTGTTTTTTCAATTCTTCTACAGAAGCTTCAAGTATTTCCACATTAGGCTTTAGGAAAAAAAGAAAATAAATCAAATAGCAGCATTGTCGCTTTAATAACACACCTGTAGAACTCACCTTTGGTCTGTTATATAATTCCAATACTCGATAACAAATATCTATTATGGCTTCCTCAGTTACTCGAAAAATACCAAACCATGGCGGATTTAATGGCAAACAAATGCCCAATTTTCTCGCACTGAGGTATATGCAAGCGCAAGCTATTGTCTCCGGATTGTAACGCATAAATACATCCGTTCGTAATGAATCGTTCATAAAATTCCACGACATTTGCATCAGTTTTTCATGCTTCTCATACTTAAGCACTTGCAAGTACATGACAATTAGTTTATGTGGATGTTTTACATGTACACAAAAACCCAGCTCTTTGAGTACTCGTCGTTCTGCTTTAATAACCTGCGTCTTTAAATTTGTATAGTATTGATCGAGAATCATGGGTGTTATGTCCCTGCAAACAATAAAGAAATAATGATAATTTAGTATGTTGTAATTATTTATTATTATTTGCATTTATTTTGTATTTACTTTTGTGTCCGAACTTGTTTGATGTGGTGGAATACATTGATGACATCACGAATACGTCGTGGTGCTTCCTCAATTTTTGAAGCGAGACATACACTGCTCATGGCAACTGTCTCCATGTTATGTCGTACAAAACTCTTCGAGTAAAAAAATCGTTGAAATATTACCTGGCCTGTTGCCATTGCAACCTGTGGCAATTTTAATAGGATGCCGGCGGTCTGAATCAATTCACAACCAAGAATACGCAAATCTTTTTCAGTTTCTGGATCCAAACCATCGGTACGGGATGGTGTTTCGTCAAGTTTCTTCTCCGGAATTAAACTATTTTCCAAAGTAAGCACGATTTTATTAAACAATCGTGGGTATGCTGGTTTCACATTAGTGACATCGGCCTGTTGTTCCACAGCGACATTTCCACCAGATGTACCGCTCGCCGCACTGGTATTGGGTGTTGGATTGGCGGCTGTAGTGGCAGCATTCATTCTACCCAATATTTTTTATTATTAACAAATAAAAATTTTCTCAAATTTAGCAATAGTTTCAAATAAACATATGCTCCGCGTATATTTTTTCACACTTTCACATGTCACTCCTCTTCCTTCTAGTGTTGCAAAACGATTGAAAATTTATTTATGCATAGAACACAATGTAATGAAGCAAATATTACGACCTACTCGTAATTGTAGTGAACGTACTAATGCATGAACCAATTAAAGAAGATCACGACATGTTAAATGCGACATATTGTAAGAAAAAACAAATAAACAAATTTGTTATACACAGAACGACACGACATCTATGTATAAAGTCTTCAGCTGTTTCTCATAAATTTTTCTCTCACGTGAATTATCATGACCTTATCTCCTTGAATCATGGTACTGATTTATGGTAGTAATCATAGGTTAGAGTTTTATTTGTTTTTATATTCCAGAGTGGAAAGTTTTTAAAACTGTCATCATTAATTAATGCTCAGTGAAGCGAGCGTACTCTATACTGTTAATTATGCACACACTCTTCAAACAGGGTACCTGTTTTCTTGTTGAATATGTTTGTGTAGCGTTCTCGAGAAAGAACAGTACAGAACATTAACGTGCGCTTCATGGTTAGATTAGTATATATGCTATGTATATGAGTGCGAAAGGGATAGCTAGCTATAATATAAAATAGAAATATAATTGTGAGAAAAGAGAATGTCTCTAATTCTTGACATACGCTTCGTTGAAAATCTAATTTCAATAAATTCCAATGTTACGATACTTACCAAACCGTTTTGAATATTTGTTCGTATGGCTTGTGTATGAAATAGGTCAGAACTTCTGATCCATTACCTACAGGTACGTGTTGAATTATCGCATCATAAGGATGTGCTAGTTAGAAGATTTTTAAATTTAGAATTATCACATTTTTCAAAAAAAAATTTCAATAGTTTGACAGCAAAACATTGAAAGTTTAAGTATCGCGAACGTCATTGTGTTGAAAGAGACAGAAATTTACTTTATCTCACCTTCATTATTGCACCTTATAATTCAGCAACGTACTAATTATGTAATACCAGTGTTACTTTTGCAGCAATCTTTAAGAATAATTAACCATGTAATCAAAAAGAATAATAGGGAGCGTCATTTAACCTTCTTTAATAGAAAAAAGGGGAATGTAACGGAAACTATATTAAATGGCTAACAATAAATATAAGTCAGTGCTCATGTCCATAATTTATATAGCTCGCTGTTACATGTTAATTTCATTAGACATTTGACGTCTTTACGCTTATACTCTCTCAGTTTTTCGTCAAATTTTTGACAGTTAAAGGTCAAATTTCAAAAACGTCATCGCCACATTGTTTATTATGCTATGTACTATGTATTAAATAGAATAATATTTAAATCATATGGTTGCCATTTAACAATTCGTGACAAATACAATTTACAACATACACATTTGGTCCGTATGTACTACACATACCATATGAAATTCACGAGCAAAAGCTATTCGAAAAAGAGAGCACAAACGATGTACTTCTATCCATATCCACTATGAAATGAGAGAATGAGAGAAAATGTGCACATTTTGTACTTAAGTCGCTGAGCGTAATGGGGAGTTTAATTTTGATTTTCATATATTTTCACTTTGCTACCCTTGATACAAACGTGCGCTACCGAAAATCAACGAGTAAATATCGAGACGTTCGTCGGTGTTGTAGGTCGTCGTCACGTTCTGTGTAGTAGTAAAAATAATTTTATTTGAAAAAAAGAAATTCTTTTAAAATATTTCCAATTGGAAAAATTTAACATAAAATTTAGTAATCATTATAAGAAAATGCATTAATAAAAATTATATGTATAAACAAGGTATATAAACAAATATAAACAACAAAAGTCAAATAATAAATGATTGTAATACATAATTCAAAACAGGAAATTGTATGAAATCGGCTATATATGTGTGTGCATGTGTGTGTGTGTGTTTGTATGCGTATTCACCTTGACGTGAAAAAAGAACAAACAAAAAAAAAAATAAAGCAAAAGATTCACTTCACCGCCCTTCTTCGATCAAATGTCTGTTTACGAAGGAAAAACTTTTTAAGGGATATGCGAACTGCTGCAGACGTATGCAAACGCGTGTGAGTTTATGTGTGTATGAGTGTGTGTGTGTGTTTGTGTGCGAGAGAGAATATGTTTTCGTCAGTGTATAGGTGATACGGGGAATGTGCTGAGGTTACGAGATGAACCTGCAGCAGCAGTAGCAGAAAATTTCAAACCGACAAGTTCATGTGAAGCTCAAAAGAAAGAAAATGAAGAAGAAATAAGTAATTAAGTAAAAAGTGGATAACACAGTTGCGCACAACTAAACATATACTTATATAGCGTATGTACACAGTAGCTACATATTTTCAATTCATCGGCAAAAAACGAAATGTGACATAGAATTATGTATAAAAATAATTATCTACCTATCATATAGACAATATAGAATATCTGCTAGTAATATGTGCCTATATTCTTTGCTTTGCATAGAATAATATTAATAATGATATTGTAAAGGAATTTACATTGATTGTTGAGAGTTGTAAGAAATATTCATCTTAATACTTGTACCTGCCTGCTTGTAAAGTGTAAAATAGTGCAAAAATTGTTAAATTCTGTATGAGTGTATGTGATGTATGAGCATCAAAAAACCAACACCTATAACAGCAAAAGTGAACAGTGACAATAATAATGCTTACAACAATTTCAAATTATAATATTATCATATAAATACATACATATATGCTAGGCAGTTTGTGTGCGTGTTTCTCTTGGTGTTGTACGACATGAATCTATAAATAAAATTCAAACATTTTAATGGATACATACTCGATTTAGGTCTTTTGTGTGCTAGCTAGCCAGTCAGCCAGCTCTATGCGGCTGATTCTAATATGTACTTACAATCTAAAATACACTCGTGACTATAAACGTACATATGTAGATGTGTACCTAATACATATGTATATATATACATGCCTACATACATTTATTATTAATATTCTTGACCAATCCAATTAATAAAAAAATATACATACATATATAACAACTGGCTGGCTGTCAGGATAGAGAAAGAACCATGAAACTATTATTGCAACATGTCTTCACATATTTATGACCCACATTGAAGGTTGTAAATGCACATATGTACATACATATGTACATATGTGCTATATATATTACATTATTATTGCTATTATTATTATCATCTTATAACAAATCGCAGAAGCAATAAACTGAAATGGCAACAGCACATATAGATACATCCTGGTCTATATTGTTGCTAGTAAAGTAAAAGCTCAAAGGACAAATGGCTAGTAGCTAGCAACGTGTAGCTTAATAGCACGAGGTTAATGACCGCCATTGTCAGAACAAACGCTTACGTACGTATGTAGAAGTAACGTAATATACATGGATGTGCATATAATTATCATTGACGCATTGAAATATGTATTTGCTTAATCGGAATTAAAGAATAAATAAATCGATTTGAGTGTTTTTAAAATATTTTTGGCACTGCTCTTAATTACGTATATTTTATGTACATGTGCTAGTGAATATGTATTATGTATCTACCCTATACATATTTATAATGAAAATTTCTTGAACAAGTACCAGCTAGTAGTGGTATTCACAACGAGTTGATTATTTGTTAAACGTAAATTTTTTGACGTGCATTTCTTTTTTTTGAATAATTTCTGGGTTCAGCTGATCGCTTGATGTTTTCGAAGAAGCTCTGTAGGTTGTTATTTTTGTTGTTGTTGTTGTTGTTACTCTGTAATACATCAGCTGATTTCTGCTGAATATAATTGCAGCAAAATTTTACCTTTGGTTAATAATATCTATTCCAGATGATTTTGCGCAGAAATTTAAAGTTAATTGCGATTTCGCAGCTTTTTGGGAAATTCTCTAAATTCTTGTTTTTTTTTTTGTAATATTTGTGATTCACTTATTATATTTACGCATATTTATTAATTTTAGGTTCGATTTCTATTAAAAAGAAAATGAAACAACGCTTGAGCTAGTTTTAAATTATTGCCTAACCTCAGAAATATAATTTCCCTATTTGTAAAATCATTTGAATTCATCAATTCAATAGCATTTTTGTTTGTTTTCCAGATAATAAAAGTTTTGTTCTTTTAAACGTTATCCATTAGCATTCAAACAATTGACAATTACTACAAATTCTGGTTGTAAATATTTCCCATTAAAGATATTTTAGGAAAACTTTGTGACGGCACTTTTCTGAGCTGTAAAGTTTTACGATTCGTTGATATTAGGATTAAAAAGGACAAAAAAAAAAAACTCGTCCACAGCTAAGCTGGTATATAGTAGTAGAATAAAAAGGAAACTGATAAGACAAGAACTTTTTTTTTTGTTTTGTTCAATGAAAAAAACACAAAAATAATTATTTGATTTGTTCACCTGAAATCAGAAATTATAAGCAAATACTTCGTGTACACCACTAATATAACAATCAAGTGTAAAATATATTTGTAAATTATTTAAACTGTACGTAAAACACTGTTGCACGATAAACTTATCGTTCTTTCTCACATCATTACGATATGTATGTATGTCCGACACATTACTCGTGAATATGCAATTATGAAGTTTTTCGTATTATTCAACCTTTACGTATGAGTTACTGAAATGTCTATTTGTCATGAAAAATTAAAAACAAAAACGATAAATCTATTTCAAAATGGCTATGTATATGAAATTTGTGCCATATGTATATACACGTGTGCGTGTAGTGAACATTTTAAAACATTAAAACATAAACTCAATGATACCGTTAACAAGAATGTGTCATGTGTCGGTAATGTTATCGTCGTTGTCGTCGTAGTTTTATTCTGAGTCTGCGGCATAATTAAATTTTTCTCACATTTCAATGAGAAAAACAATTTTGTGTGTGAATTTTTCATTTTGTTGCCTTCTTTTTTTATTATTTTTATTTTTGCAAACTACTATTCTCCATTGTTTCTCGTGTAAAAGAGCGAAAAATTATTTACTTATTCTTATGCTGTTTGTTTATTTTTTGTTTTGTTAGGACGTCGTCGTCGCCATTGCTATATTTTTATTTTAGTTTATTTTAAAATGTCATCTTTTTATTTGATATTTCGATTAGTGTTGTGGGAAAAGAACGGATACGGTAACGACTTTTCTGAAAACCCGTTTGATCGTCACCATTGCCATTGGAATTGAAAGCGTGAATTGTTGTATAATAGAAACCAAAATACTGTTAGCATAAGGATGCCTGTCAAGAAACAAGGTAAGCTAAATGAGAATAAGGCTTGTAGTTATAGTGATAATTATAAATATATAAAATTATATAAAATTATGCAGATGTTATTACAGAGAGATATCTCGTTTTCATTTAATAAACATAAAAATCGGTCAGACTCTTGAAAAATCAGTAAAAGGAGAATAATCGATGAGTATTTTTTTCTTATTTTGCACTTTTTTGGATAAAAAAGTTGGGAATAATCCTAAGAGATGACGTTAGTATTCAAGATTTCAGACAATTTCAGACAATTTCAGACGTCTGATGAAGGCTGCACAGCCTTCATCAGACGTCTGAAATTTTCAGCTATTTTTGTTTACGTAGTTATTTACAAGTAACAGTAGTGAGAAGCAATGAATATCTGTGTTTTGTTTTAAACGAAAAAATCTGAATTTCGTGTTCTGATTAAACACTATTATTTACGTAAGAAAAATATAACTGATACCTGTACTATGTAGCGTTGATGAAGATAATTCAAAAGTACTTTTCTGACTTTCTTTGTGGTCGTACAAACACCGACGACGCTGAACGATTTGGGCCCCAAAAGGTGTGAGTGCACCAGAAAAAAATCCATGATATGATGTTGAATGATCCCAAAATAAAAGTCAGAGAGCTACCCGAGACAGTTCAACAGGTAGTGTGTTCAAGGGCATAAATGACATTTTGGGTGTCTCCATACCCATACTCTGAGCACTATGGGTGCCGCGTTTGCTCATTATCGCGACGATCTGTAGATATGGCTCAACGGTAAGCGATATTACTCAAATAAGGAACTCGTAACTTAAACTGAGGACTATTTTGAAGGGGTTACGAAGGACAAAATTGGAAATTGGAGTTAAAATTAAATAGGGATCTATGCACCAACTCAGAAATATTTAAAAATTATTATTTGTACTTATATTAAAAAAAAACCTATCTAAAAAAAATGTTTTTCAGAAAAACATGATTAATATTTACAAATTAACTTCCGGTGCAGCAGAGGATGTTGCTTTTTATAAAGAAGAAGAAGAAAAAGAGGATCTAAATTTGATTTTAGATCTGAAATGCGGGTTTTTTCACATGCCCATACTTTTATAGGTATTCTGTGTGAATTATTTCTTATTATTCAAATTAGTGGGTCCAATGAGTCCAATGTTTTTTCTAGTTTTTAGATTCTTTCTATGACGATTTCTCTTGATTTTTCTTTTGGAGCTAAATCACAATGTTCAAACCTTACGATATATGCGCAAGAGCATTAATCTCAACATAAACTTAGACCTTAATCTTGTTGACAGTCGCTCATTTTAAATTTCCACTAAATTATTCCCATAACGGGGATTTTTTTAAGCATTGTTAGCTCGGATGATACCTAGACGTTCTTCATTAGTAGCTCTTCAGTTGTTAGCGCTTACCACAGTTATTATGCTGTGGAACTGTGGAGTATATAGAGATTTTAAAGGATCGTCCTAATGCTTAGAAGATCTAAAATAGATCAAAATATACATATATGTCGGAAAAGGTTGGGGGTTCAGACCTGTTTATATTTTGAGGCCTACAAATTTACTAAAAAATTAATTCAGTGATGTGCGCTGATGTTTTGTACGATTTTTATTGTGCCAAAAGCAATAGAAATACAACCGTTCACAATTTAAAACCTTGCAAAAGTATTTAGTATAAAAATAAAAGCTGACATGCGAAATGTTGAAAAATCGATCAATTGATTTATTAACCTTTACTTTTACACGTTGTTTACTAATAATTTTTTGCAACAAGCACAAAAAAAAGACTAAACTAGCTATAGATAAATATACATGCTAGTATATTTAGTTTAGTAGTTTAATGAAACGCTTCAAGTGCAATACGAGTTTGTTTTACTATATTGAGAGCACACATACGAGTATGCAATTTTATTGAGACGGATTAATCATTTAGATAATTACGGAATTAAAATAAATACGCAATGGAGTCGGAAAGTGAACGAGAAAAAAGTAGTGATGCTAATTATTCAACGAGTAGTGCAGATAGTACTTTAAGTAAATCGGATATATCGGATGATTTAGAAAATGACTCTATCGAAGAAAATGTTCTAGCAAATGAAGAAAACAACGAGCCTGAATTGAATGAAGTAAATGAAAGTGAGAGTGTTGTTACACATCCTACAGATGTAATTCCATCCAACGAGCAGGATGATATTGAAATGACGAGCGACAATAGTTTCGAAAATCGAGTAGAATGTTTAGATGAAGCCATACAAGTTTTGCAAGAAATCGATGAAGATAATGGCATTACATTTCAAGTTAAAATAGGTCATTGTAATTCTACAATGTCTGATGTGGTAATTGCTGCAAAAAATGAAAATGATGAAACTTCAGCAGTGAGTGATGTTGCATCAAAAAATAATCAATGTTTGAGTACGAGTTTTAAGGAGCACATCATTACTTCCGGTGGTATGGTATGTGATTGTGAACAAAACAGTAATGCTGTAATTGATGAGGACAATTTACGTGAAGGAGTTAGAGAATCACTTGAGTATTTTTACTCTGCACAGGATTTCTTGGAATATGGTTCATTTCTCACCACAGCTAGTGGTGAGTTAAGAACACCTGACATTGAATCCGGATACTTTGAGAAATCTGAAAGTGATCATTCACGTGATGAAAATGATATAAATGCGGCGGTAGCTGCTGCCAACATCACTGCAAAACATAGTTCAACGAATAACATTGCACCAACCATCACAACAACGGATGATCATCAACTTTCGGAAGGATTAAGAACAGAATTGATACGATTCAAATCAATATTGGAATCAATAGAAAATCAGCATATGAATAATAGAATGGAGAATCGTAAGGATATCATAGATGCTGTCCTTGTGGCTGAACAAAATTTAATTGCAAATATGGGAGTGGGGTGTGATTTGGGTACACAACTACACGATGACGACGATATGCAACGTGGTTACTGGTCGACTGTGTTTGGTCAAGCTAGTCAAATAGAATGCGGTAAAGAGCTGACACTCGATGAACGCTGCACTGATATTCAAAGTATATACTTACTTTCGTAATTAATTAATTATTTGTATACACTTGCAAAACGATATATGTGCTTTGCTTGTTTAGCAGAATTTATCACACCCATACTTAGGTACATATAGTACGCAGGTATATATGCATTTGGCTTTCCAATGCGTACTGTATGTAAATGCTAATTAATATTCAGTACATAGTAGTTTTGTTGCTACACCTTTTGGCTAAAATTTTGTAAAATGAGAGTTTAAAAAAAAAAACAACTCTCTCGGTGAGTTAAAAACATTGAAAAGTACGGAAAAACATAAAACCACATTTCACGGTCAGAACAAAATGTCAAATATCTTCTTCTTCTTCATAAATAATGATACCTTTTGCTGCACCGCTATTTAATGTGTGCGTAATACACACATTTGCCTTTAAAATATTTCTTTAAAAATACACAAATATTGTTTGTACAACTTTTCAAACATTTTAAAGTAATTTAATTAAATCATAATTATTCGATTAATTTGATATTGGATTTATTAAAAATCCAATTAATCGAATAATTAATCAATCAGATTATTCGATTGCACGATTAAACTTATGATAAACCTAATTAAAATATTAAGTAATTTATTTGTAAAAAAATGGATTCGCCTTCAGGAAAAGAGTATTATTCCTAACAGAAAAAAATGAGATCAGCGTAATGTGATCGTAAGCTTTTTAGGTGATCTTTTCGCCTTTACGCTGGGTATATATACTACGTGGATCAAAAAGTTTAGAAAAAGTGAAACAAGAAAACATTTTTTGTCCAATTCAATTTTATTTTTCAACATACAGACGTTTTAAGGCAATACAGCGAGTCCAACTATTTTATAACTTGTTTATACCACACAAAACGTAGTTCTTCGAAAACTCTCCAAAATTGGAATCAATTTCAGCTATGAGTTCCTCATTTGAGTAAAATTGCTTAACGGTAAGCCATCTCTTCATGTTTGTCAGCAGTTAGTAGTCACTAAGGTCAACGTCTGGCGAATATGCTGACTAAGGAATTAGTTTAAAGTCGATTTCGTGCAATTATGTTTTCACAACTATGGATGAGTGAGCAGGCGCATTGTCGTGATGGTGAGCAAACACGGCACAAATCGCGCGCAGAGGTGGTCTCAGGTAGCTCTCTCATTTTCGCTTTTGGGGACATTCATCATATCATGCAATTTTTTTTCTCCACTTTTTCTGGTGTACTGACGTCTTACAGATCGTTCAGCGTAATCGGTGCTTGTACGGCCACAATGGAAATTACAAAATCACTTTTGAATAATTTTTACTGACGGTTCAAAGTTCGAATAATATGTTACTGACATATCTAGCTTGGTTTTGATCTGAATTATTGTTTTCTTGCGTACATAATAGTGTTTAATTAGAATACGAGACTCAGATTTTCCATTTCAAACAAAACACGGAAATTCATTGCTTCTCACTGTTGTGACTTGTAAATAGCTGAAAATTTGAGACGTCTGATGAAGGATGCACAAAAGTGAATACTAACGCCGTCTTTTAGGATTATTCCAAACTTTTTCATCTTCAAAAAAATTCAAATTAAATAAAATAGAAACTAAATTAAATTCATACAATATTACAAATGAATTTATTGCAATAGTAACGCTTAATGTTTTTCTCTAAAATGTTCTTACAGAAGCTCATCGAGCCCTTGAGTTGCTTGAGGATTATCATTCTCGATTATCGGAACCACAAGATCGAGCACTACGCATTGCTATCGAAAGAGTCATACGAATATTTAAATCACGACTATTTCAAGCTCTTTTAGGTAAGTGCATGATTTTTAAGAATGCTTATGATTGCAGTATTTCTTGTAATACAATTAGATTTTATACGTACATGCTATATGTAGGGAAAAATATTAGTTTCGAAAAGTTATCGATATTTGCAAAGTTTCCCCCACCTCTGTTCCCATTGAGAAATGCAATTTTTTCAAGGCTTTTATATGTATTAGTAAATATACAAAGTATATTCATGGATTGGGGAATAAAATGAATAATAGAAAAAAATTGTCACTGTTGCTATTGCTATCGTTGGAAGGCATAATCAATCTTGTTTGAGTTTGAGGAAACATTGTCAGCTTTTGTGCATTCATTGTATGCATTTATTTTTACAATATTAAATAAAAATAGATTTCATCTACCTACCATCATTCACTATGCACATATATATATGTGCATATATATATGTATATATATGTATATATTTTTATATGTATGTATGTGTTATCCTTCCAACTGTTCATAAAAGCATAATACATATACATATATAAATGTTCGAATGGCGGAATGGAATCGGGAGTAGAATACTCAATGTACTCAATCTGAAAGTATGTAGGTAGGTACCTATCTACTGTTTATTGTTCAACATTTTACCCACTGAAAAGTTTTATTCGTAATGGCAATACTGTGTGCAACATGAATAATACTTTGTGTTAGAATGCATGCAAATGACGGCCATTATAAAACGGTAACATGTTGTGTTCCGTATCGTTTAGTTTACAAAGTTACTACTCATTATTTAATAAGGAAGAATGGAAGAGGAGGCAATATTCCCCGAGCACTCGTATCAGTATCCATTGTTTATAGTGAAGCTGCTGTGAGTATATGTATTTGTATGTACTATTGCTATGCTCCTACTGTTACTTTGGTTAATGTACTGAATTTATATATGTATGTATGTGTGTGTGTGTGAACATACTTATATATTGTATACATATATGCAGTACTCTTGCATAGTATTGAAGTCGAATATGCTCCTCCAGTTGTATATGCCAGAGCTGTCGGTAAGAGAAGAATTTGGGGATTGAAACCCCGTTGGGAAACAATATAACATGGTACGTGATACTATCACATTTTGAAAGGAAATATACATATTTTCTTTAAAATATGTATATTTCTTTCGAATAAGAGTTGGAATTTTGGAAATGCATATTAAAGTTAGATATTCGTTTGATTAAAAATTATATTTTTTTCCGGTTTGATTATAAAATGTACAGTAAAATTTCAAAATAACTGTACTGGCTTAGAAAATATTATTTTTGTACGAATAATTTTGTCACACTCCTATAATTCGATCGTACTAGGTCACTTGAATTTGGTATGATTGATATGACCAATAATAACATATCGACGAGTAGATACAAATTGATCATTAGTTGTACTCTGCCCTACAACAAAGTTTCTTTATTGCAAACATTTGGGTGTAACTAATCAAATACTGCATAATATCATAGCAAAAATCGTCCAATCCCCTCCTCATTGATTGATTGATCTGGCTATGGCTCTGGTACGAATGGTATACGTAAATTATTGATATACGTAAAGTACATTATAAAAATAAGAAAATTTGAATATCCATTTGCTTGCTGTACTTAAATATATAATGTACATAAACTCAAGTGTTGTGATAAATCGAATATCACTAATTATAAATGGAATGTTGTAAAATTAACATCAACCTATTTTCGTCTTCCATATTCGTAGAAATAATAAAGAATTGAAATTTAAAAATGTTTCCATGCTTCTTATCGTACTTGATGATTATTAATATTTCTCTTTTACTTACAATAATGTACATATGTACATATTTACTTACATACATATGTGTATCCATACTATGTATTTAGGTACTTACAGTAAATATGTACATATGTAAATCATAACATTCGGTATGAAGTATTTTTAATAATCATTATGTAGTGATTTTCCTGACGTAAGCACTAAAAATTGGTCGGTGGTCGTTGAAATGTATACATTACTCTTGTTCTTTTATTCGTCTCGCAGAGTTAGGGCTGCCAATTCTACGAAATTGTATAGCGGATGTGACCTTATAAAAATTACTCTTCCACGGGTGGTTCAGATAAATTGTCTCAATGTTTTGTTTTTTTTTGTAAAATTGCAATTACTATTTTATAATCATTGTGGTTATTTTGGAGCTAAATAGAAAGCATAAAGATTTTAATTAAAAGTAGAATATCCATAATATATGAACTAATTAAGCACATATATATGTTTGCAAATGTATTTCAGCGAATAATATTCGTTTTGCAATTATTTTTCGCGAACATGTACGTTGAGTAATACCGGGTCCGTCAATTGAAATGTATATATTTGAAACCGCTGTCATTCTTTTGTTAGTTGGGCAATTTTCATTAAGCTCCTACAAACGATGGTTTATAAGGCATATTTAATTTTACAATTATTCGAATGACTGCAATCACTTTTAAAGGTTCATATAACGTTTTGATTTAAACAGTATCATTCACGAATTAACTTTTTTGTGCTTTTTGGCTCTGGGTACTTTGTTTGTAAAATTCTCTAAATTGAACAATTCAGTGAATTTTGATTTTTGTATTAATTGCCATTGTAGAGTTTAGAAATATATTTTTAAAAAATTTAGAAACGAAAACTAGCAATAAAAACAGCTAAATGCATTGTATATGTATTTGAAATTATTACACAAGGACGCAATTCTCGGTTCGTAGAATTTGATTTTGGCAAAATTTTTGTTGGAATTAAGAAATTCGGCATTAAATTTGCCATTAATATTTGCATGTATAACAAAACATTCTACCGCAATTTTTCAATGCATTTATTCCTTGGCAGATAAATAAGCTTTTCATGATGAAGAAATCTGATGGAGCTATAGGAAAGAGCATGAAGCATTTTCTAAATTTTTTAAAACATTTTGTATATTTAACACAACTTTGATTGTAGTTATTTCATGTCGTTGTTTTTTATATAATTTTTTTTTGATAACGTGTAAAATGGATTTCGACCTGAAAATGCAAAAATCATACAAATTTGCAATTTCTTACCCCAAATATGTATCGAATCTAGCCGTAACATAACGGAACATTGTCTTAAATCTCTTAAAGTAAACAAAGACCAGTAAATATAACGACATATTAATTATCAGCGAAATCAAAATACTAAGGGCCAGTTTTTCAGTATAAGTTTAAACTAGGTTTAAACTAAATTTACGTAAACGGAGATAAAATTTAAACTCAGAAATTGTGTAATAAAAAAATATTTACTGGAGTGCAAGAACAGACAGTTGAACAACTGATAGGTTAATATTATTGTAGTTTAATCCAACTAGATTGGGCTTTTAAACTTAGTTTAAACTACGTTGAAATTTGACTGAAAAACTGTAAATCGAGTTTAAACTTAGTTGAAACGAAAAATAGAGTTAAACTCGAAATGAAAAACTGGCCCAAAGAAAACAATATTCTGGTTAAAGGTGCCACCGTTCGTTTCAGTGGTGTTTATCTGCCGAAAGTTATGGTGGACGTTGGAATGATATTGTTTTTCATGTTGTATTGGAGTGGATCGAACTATATTTTTTAAGAGTCATGTAGAAACAAACTTTAAAAAATAACAGTTTCTCATTTCTTTTTAGAAGCAACGATACACAGAATTTACGAATTTCTGTTTAAAATGAGGCATAAATGATGCTTTTCACATTGAATATGCTACGTTCCCCAAAAAGCTTAAAAGTTGGCAATCCTACTTTAAACTGTTAACAAGTTTCACGCTAATCTCATATTTGTTTTGAAGCAGCTATTGTTTTTGTTTATGTACCTATGTATACATACATATATTCATATATGCCGACATATATTCATATATACATATATTTGGAGTAATTTGTGCGTTGCTTTGCATAAAATATAATAACAAGAACAGAAACAATGTCAACAAATGCTAAGTTTATTGAAAACTAAAAAAAGAACAGAGGGAGATGATATGAATTTGCATATAAACTTGCATACAAACTATCTATGTATATATACAAATGTATATAATTCGTTTTTTTTAGTAGCAGAAAAGATCGTAAAAATTACGTACATATATTGAAATATTTCGCGAATTTCACTATGTAACGATATCGTAAACAATAATTTTGAAAATAACAGTCAATTTATATGGACATCATCAGTTGATATACATTCATGTGCTATATAAACGAAGAATATTAAATATTTTTGGCAGGACTTCTCTATTCTATTACATTCTCTGGTAGAAAGCTGCACTAGGAAAGCGATTGGTTCTGGTCATGGATGTTTGACAATCGAACGCAAATGTGTATGCATAATAATTTCGAGACTCGAAAACATGGTAGATTGACATTTCTTTGTTGGTAGGCATATACTCGTATTTTCATGAATAAAGAATAATATTATTTATAGACAATAGATAAATCATGAAAAATGTGTCTTTTTCTATTAAGATTATATAAAATTAAAAAAATATCTTGCCACAGGAGAGCGTTGTTATAACAATTCCGAGGAATGTTCCTAAGAAATGTTATTTAGTTTAAAATAATTCAATCATACGGTAACACTATCTGGTGTACATAGCTGTCAAAAGAGATGTATGTAAAAATCGAATGTTTAGCCGGCGTGCTGCATTGTAGCTATTTATTTAATTAAGTGATTGAAATTATAATTCCTGCCATAAAAAAACGTAAGTTCTTTATGAAATACACAGTAAGCATCGGATAAATCAAAAATGTGTGTTTGTTTCAGTATGTTTGGCTCAGTCAACAATTACTTAGCGGGCGTTCAGCGTGCCTGGTCTGTTGCTGATGGTGACACATTGTCCTCGTTCATATCGCTAAAGGATAAGCACATAATGAATCGCAATTTATATCTGGAGTCACCTGAAAATGTAGTCGAACGTATGCTGGAGCCACCCATGGATGAGATTGTTTGTGCTCATATTAAAGTACTCTACTATTTGGGTTTGGATTGTAAGTTCAAGTCCCTTCAAATTTATGCATGGACAATTAAAATGGGTGCTAAAACAAAAACTATTCTACAGCACGCGATTTTATGCAGGCGTATCGTTTTCAAGCACAATGCATTCAGGCTGTTGTTAAAATGTTGCAGCAATTGAAAGAAGAAAATTGGTGTTTGCCCATAATGTACACGGTGTGCTTAGATTTACGTATTTTAGCACAGAAATGTGAGGAGCTCGGCAAAAGTTCAAAACCCGGTGAGATATTAGAGAAAGCTGCCGACTGTCTTATGAGTTGTTTTCGTGTATGTGCTGCCGATAATAGGTACGATAATAATGATTTAATAAACGACAATTTTTTAATTGCTCTTTCTCCTTCATTATTTTAGATCATCAGACGACGACACTAAACGTCTTGGTATGCTGAATCTCGTAAATCAACTATTTAAAGTGTATTTTCGCATTAACAAATTGCATCTCTGTAAACCGCTGATACGTGCCATTGATAGTAGTGCATTTAAGGATTCGTTTCCTCTGCCGGAGCAAATTACATATAAATACTTTGTAGGACGTAAAGCAATGTTTGATTCCGATTACAAAAGTGCTGATGAATTTCTATCGTTTGCACTCAAAAATTGTCCACGCAACTTCCCACGTAATAAACGCTTGATTTTGATTTATTTGGTACCAGTCAAGATGCTACTTGGCTATATGCCAACCAAGGAAATACTCGAGCGTTATGATGTATTACAATTTCATGAATTGGCCACTGCCCTAAAAGAGGGCAATGTACGCAAATTTGATGAAGTTATACAAAAGCATGAGATATTCTTTATCAAATGTGGCATCTATTTGCTTGTGGAGAAATTAAAGTTCATTGTCTATCGTAATTTGTTCAAGAGAGTCTATCTCATTAAGCAGACACATCAATTGGATTTGGCAGATTTTCGAGCGGCATTGCAATTTGTCGGCGAATCTGATATGAGCATCGATGAGACGCATTGTATTGTTGCCAATTTAATATTCGAGGGCAAAATCAAGGGCTACATTTCGCATAGTCATAATAAATTGGTGGTATCAAAACAAAATCCCTTTCCACCACTGAATATGGTGTCATAGGAGGAGGACTGTAATGAGTAGAGAGAGACTTTCAACATACAAAGATATCTATACATAATATAACATTTAATAATGTACATTTAATTTAACTTTAAAATTCAATAAACTCAAATATGTAATTTTATATTTATGAATCTATTTTTGTTTTCATACACTATGTAGAATGTAGAATGAATTGTAGGTTTTAAATCAGATATCTAAAAATATTTAGCCATACATACGACCATATATGCTGATGTAAGATTTGTGTGTCTATTGTTTTTAGATATACAAGAGTTTTATGAATTGACACTACTCGATGACTCAAAGACAATACAACAGAAAACGGCTGAAACTCTACAAATAGCCAGTAAATGGGAGCAAGATGGTGGACAACATGCGATAAAAATAGCGGAAGTAAGTATTATATGTATGTATGTATGTAGAAATAATAATAATAATAATATGTAGTACAAGTACAAAAAAATCATCTGCATGCAATATCTTTTCATTTGATGTCATTCTCAAGTAACTCATGGTATGTAGTATGTAGGTACAAACACTAAACAGCATGCGTCATAACACAAAATCATGTCTTTGCATAATTTATTTTTAAAGGCAATTGGGTGAACGTTTTTTAATATCACCTGTATCAGCAATTTATAAGGCTAAGTGGTTGCTAACTATGTCTGTATGGCGAACACTTATTATTATCACATCATATGGCAGCTTATGTGTGTGTGTGTGCGTGTTTGTGTGCTTTCAAGAGCGATCATATCTATGTGATTGTCCTCGAAAAGTACTTAATATATCCTTGATGAGTTTTCTCTATTAACTGATGAGCCAACACAAGGGTCTCTTACTTACCGAAAGCAATAATTTATGCATACCCATATGAGGAAGTCAGCTAAGTGTATAAGTATTAGAGTAGATTCTGTTTTTGAGGTCATGAACAATTCGCTATAAATGAATACGTGCCGTTTGACATATATATATGACGTATGTACGTGTGCATGGCAATTGCGTGAATGTAAAATGATGGAGGGATACATCAATATGATCAGATTAATATAATATAAAGTTTAAATAAGAGATTTTAACGCGAAACAGAGATTAAAGGTAAGCACTACTTGAATCAAAACAGTCTGAAAAATTACATATATGTAAACAAAAAAAATGTCTGAATCGTTTAATATTTATCGGTGATAGGTTTATGTACTGATATATAGTTTTGTGTGTGTATATTTATTGTAGAATCTACTTGAATACTTTAAGACTTTCATTTTCGATTCAAATTGATTTGATCATTTATCCAATAATGCAATTATTTGAATTTTTAAGCATTTCATAGTGTCGATATTGATGAAAAATGAAATTCAGAACTTACCTACATATTTATATATTAGTCACACACACACTAACTCTCTATTTATATGTACCTAGTTAATCTTTTAATAAGTAGTATGTATATTTGTTGTGTGTTTCTGCTTCTTCTACTTCTTCTACTTCTACTTCTTGTTCCATCGTACAATTGCTTTTCATTTGTTTGTCTATCTTCCAGTTTATACAATATTCAAATTTTAAACGAAATTGTGAATTCTCGTCGGAGCACGACAATGTTTTGATGACCAATATCATAAAATGTCAGGTTGAAGATATTTTGGTAAGGAGAGCTAATTATTATAACATTGTTGTTAGTGTTTTCGATATGTGCTATGTGTGTGATATTTTTTTTGTATATAATTTGTATCCATTCTGTAGGAAATATCCATATGTTTGATATTATCATCAAATTCTAGATTTCTAGAGGGTCTGTGCAAAATGTTCATATATATTTGTTTGCATGTATAGAATATGAATGTTTGTAGTCTCCAGTTTTTGCTTGCGTATGAGTGTGTGCAAATATGCAAAAGTAATTGTATGAGTATGAGTGAAGAAGAAAAAAAACAAAAGGAAAATTAAACAAACAAAATGGGGCTCTAATGTATGTATATATTTAATTAAGAAATCATTTTGAACATGAATTGGTAGAACCCAAAATACTTTATCATTATATACGTAGGAATTAGCAATCTAAATGTACGTATTCATATGTAACCTGGTTGAGGAGACACAACACTTGTTTGTAATGGTACGCAAGCATAACCAGAGCTTGGCTGCAAAATTAGCCAATTAGCCAATTAACGTGATTTTTGAACTTAGACAGTTTTTGTAATTCATTAGATTAATATTAGTCATACGACATGTTGTATATTTTGACAGACATAAAAGACAATTAGATTTACCTATTTAATGTAATTCAACTCATTTTGATCACATCTATTATTATTAGACACCAAAATGCACTGTGACCCAATGAGCTCTACTGTGCAAGGCCTTATGTTTTAACCCGCATGTTGTAGGCCTTTTATGAATATAAGTACTGTGTAAGGTTTATTGTTCCATAATTTATATGGAGGCATGACAATGTCACCTAAGTGTTTAAGTTTTTGCACACTGAATTTTCAGTGTCCATTTCACAGAATCTGGAGACATCATTGCCCGAGAAACCTGCCTGGGATAGGTGATACCTCATGCTACAATGGAATGCAAAGTAACTAGACAGAAAGAAGAAGAAAGTAACTTGTCCGATATTCCCTTAGTATGAGGATGAGGAATTGCTTTGGTTGCCAATGACCGGAGCTGTTAAACCTTTTTGCCCATTTTACGAGAGTTTCGTTTGTGTGACTTCTTGTAATTCCACAGAAGTGCTCAAGGCTCCTCGTTTCATTAGCCTCATGCTACTTTGAATCAACTAAGACGTATCAACTAAGTGTTTGTTGACGCTTTGTTGATACGTCTTGATATGCAAACGTGATTACTTTATTAAAATTAATATAGTAAATATTAATAGTTTTCGCCAGTGTTGCCAATCACGACATTGTCAACTAACCTAAAGAGGGGTGAATATAACTGTTTTTTCCTATCACAGCGTTGCCAACCATGGTCGACTATCGTAAGGATGCGCTAAAATAATATTTCATTATTTCTTGTGTTTTATACATGTTATTGAAGCTCTGTTGGTGAAAAAATCAAAATTAAAACCAAATTTTTCCGATTTTTAGAGTATATTCGAATATATTTCAGTGAAAAGAGCACAAAAATAGCATAGAATTGAAATCGCAAAAAAGGATTTATCACGTTTTGCCAAGTTACTCCACATTTGTAAGTATTTTGTAAGAATTCTGAAGTAAATGACTACTTTTTTGTGCCAAAAAGCGACCTTTTGTCATTCAAATGCATTTAATGTGTATTCTTTCTTCATTGATGTGTTTAATAGAGTTCTTGAATGTTGCGCTGGTTAAAAATTTGCTAAATACCACAACGAATACCATATAGAAATTGTGTAGTATGTATTTACACATGCAATATTTCTCTTGTCAAAGCTTGTTTCCAAATTTTAATTAGTGTCATCAATATCATGATCATTTCCAGTGACATTCACTGTCATTTCGTTTACAACACACATCAATATTTTCTACTGGGTATATTACATACTTACTTGTATGTGCATATATGTGCTATCAATAAACCAGAATTTACATACCTATTGTTGACGATGCTGTTATTGTTTGTGAATTCAAATTGTAGGAAGTAGAAGAAGAGGATTATGAATATGAAACGGGGGAAAAAAACAAACACAAAAGCAAAAGTTTTGCAATATTCAACGACATACATGCACACATACATCTGAATACATATCTCTGCATACATATGTACATACTTACATGCTTATTACAAATATACATAAGTACAACAACACACCGACAAGTTGCAAAGAAACACAACAAGCGACATTTAGGACATGCGTATTAGCTGACAGCATTTGAACTGTGAGCGAATAAAGTACCGGAAAATCATCATACATACTAAATATATAGTATGTATTATACATGCATACCACCTAGACATGTATTTATGTACATACATATATCGATGAAGATATTGAAGAACATTGAATAGAATAGAATAAGAATATATGCATGTATATACAAGAAGATTGGCGAATTTTCTCTTTGGAGAAGCTAGCTCACTCCGTAAACAAATTTTCGATTTGGAGAACGGCAGGCAATCTGCTTCCGTTGACGGTGTGAACAAAAACTGAAATTGTATATACATGCTATAGTGTCGTCGTTGTCTGTATTATTCAGCATATTAATGTGTTCTCGGGTGCGTCGATATTAAATATATACGATTTTTTTTTTCTCTGATTTGCAGACGTTCAGACGTCAGGGCGCAAACCATTACAACGCGGAATGTTATTTTGTTCGGACGGCGTCGCGCGCGTTTTTTTTTCTGTTGTATTTTGTAATTTTATTGGAAATTTTGTTTTCTTTTCACACCTTTGTTCTTTGGTAATTCCATGTGATTCTACCTATGGTTTTTTTGTTAAGTGGCAAAATGCAAATATGTTTTTTCTCTTGGTCACCGTGTGGATATTATTTGAAAGACCAATTCAAAATATGTGTACATTTTATTAAATTACTTCTAAAAGGAGAAAATAATAATAAAAAATGGCACAAATAAATAGAAACATCCAACAATTCAAACAAATATGTTTTTCTCTTGGTCACCGTGTGGATATTATATGAAAGACCAATTCAAAATATGTGTACATTTTCCTAAATTACTTCTAAAAGAAAAAAAAATCATAATAAATAAATAATAAAAAATGGCACAAATAAATAGAAACATCCTACAATCCATACAATATACATTCGCATGTATATAAACATGTATATACGTAGTGTCTGTGTTTCATATATATTGTAGCTGAGCTAAAAAAAAAATTGTGCTCCATTAAGTTTTCACTTAATTTTACTTTCATCTGCATACTTACATACGTCGGCACATATTTCCATTCAAAAGTTTTTATTGCTATTGTTTGTTTGAAATGGAAATAATGCATAGAAAAAAAACACATCCTCAACATGTGTACATACATATGAATACACTTATGAATCTTTCTTCCTTCATCATGTCGCTTACGGTGAATGTGCGCCATTTGCTGAATTGAAATGAAATAAAAATGAAAACAACACAAAATAAATAAAAATAAAAATGATAATGGAGTAATAATAATAAAAATAAAATAAAATAAAAACATAAACAAAATTGACAATATGTATTGAGTGATGTCTGCCTGTATGTGAATTGACCAATATGCTCTTTTCTTTCACTCTATATTTTTGGCGAGTTGCCATAATTTTTCTTCTTCCGAATCATATAGCTATGTATATGTTTCCAGCATAGAATGTGCAATCAGAAAATGTATTATTTTTTTTAGTTTTATTTTGATTTTATAAAATAGAATTACGTATAGTATATTCACTATTTCGTTATTTAGATTTTACTTGGTACCGGTTACCCGGTAGGTGAAAGGCACAATTCTTTACAAGTTGATAGTGGCTAAATAGTTTATAAACATTTTTTTTTTTTTTTGGGTCCTGGTTCAACGACTTTATGATTCCCAAGGAATCATAAAGGAGTTCTTGATTTGAACCCGTCTATTTTTGGAGTTTTTTGAAAACCATCAATTTTGTTTGTGGCGCATCTACTGGCTTATTTGTCCACTTTCCGTTGTTTTTCGATCATTTTGTATGGCAGTCCCCTTAAGGGATGGTTATAGGGGATATATATGTATGGTCGGAGAAAATGTTGAGAAAGAAAAATTCAGGGTGCTTTTTGTGTTCCTTTTGTAAGGGAACCACCACCTTCAGGGTAGCAGATAGGGGGTAAGTAATGTTGACGGAAATGTTGAAGAAAAATTAATGGGGGTCAGTCACACATTTCACCACTTTAGAAATAAAATACAGGAAGAATAGAAATATAGGAGGAAACAAGCGGATGAAATGATTCAAGTTTTATGTTAACTTCGAGCTAACGAATACTCCAGCTTTTATCGTTTTTCAATTGAAGATAGTATGTAGTGAAGTAATGTATTGGAATATTTTCGAACATACGAGAGGCACTTCCGTGCAGCATTTTATTATGGTTGTAAAGTGGAGTAAAAGGACTTTTACGTAATATTAATGCACAAACTTTAAATAAATTTTTTAGATGTAAAAAATTGGTAGACTGTTATATTTACAAAATCCAACGAAAATTATTTTTGATTATGCTTGACTCTTCTTCAACAAGTGTTTCGTTGAATAAAGTTAAGATGATTAACTCTAGGGTTATGTTATTGGTGAAGGTGGTGCAGTGGCAATATCGTGTTAATTAAGACATTATATGACAGTCTTTTCTAAAAGAACTCTGTGACAAAGCTCAGAAAAAGTGATGTCACAAGTGTTCTGCCGTTCGGAACCGGCTAAAATAAGTCCAAAATTTAAGACGCACAACAGTAATGGAGGAGAAGCTTGGCCAATGAGCCCTTTAGGGCTTTAAGTGCTACATATTTATTTATTTTTATGACAGTTTTTAATTTTTGTGAAATTTAAACTTTAAAAAAATCGTTTTTATAAATTGCTATTTATATAAAGTATTTGTAAAGTTGTAATTTCATGTGAAAATAAAAAAGAAGCGTTTATTGTTACTTTTAAATAAAACATTCATGAAATCCTCTCAACAGAAGCACAAAATATGCGCTTCGCTCCAATGGCAAGTAGTGTAAAAATACAAGAAAACTCATAGGAAATAGTGCTGTCTTTGGTGCGCTGCGATTTGTACCTATCGATACAATAAGGAAGAATTTATATCAAAACTAACGTCTCCAAATATGTGAACTGAAATTATTATCGCCTCTCTTTCTCTCTCTCTTCCCGTATTTTGTTAAAAAGTTAAATGAAACAAGTATAAACATTTGAAACATGCACAATATTTAGGGAAAACATTAAGAGTACATAGTACATCGCTCATCAATTATAATATCCTAATCGCACAAGTACAAATTATATGAAAAAAAAAAAATGCACAAATAAATACAATAATAAGTAAAACGAGGAATTAAAATATACGCAACATTGTACCACCGATTTAAATTGTAGTAGTGAATTTTAAAAATTAGACAAAATAAGAATATTTAAAGAAAACAAAAATTTTACCTCCACACACGCGCGTATATATACATTAATCGTCAAACCGATGATCATGATCGATTGGGTTTCAATAGTACGTCATTCGAGACGTAGATTTTCGAATTACGTCGGCTCACGGTCACCTGTACGCATACGTCGCCGAAGGCGTCAATTGACGCTTCCGCCGCCAATGCATATGACCGCTGCAAAAGTGACAACAAAAAAAGAACCAGTTAGAGATGATGATAAAAACGATGGTGATGGTGGCGGTGGCGGCACGAAATATGCCTGCTGTTGCTCAAATGTAAGTCATTATTCGACGGTCGTCGATGGGTTGATATCGTAAATTTATCTAGTTTATGTAAATATTGTAATGTGTTTTTTTTTTTTCCAATTTATATATAAAATTGCTTCCATTTGTATCTTCATAGTATATAGTGTTAAAATGATAAATTGAAAAATTAGATCGTTTTTTTTTTGGCTTTTAAATTTGTAAAATTTCACAATTTTCCTTTTATATCTCAATTATTTTTTTTATTTTTTTTTCTTATTTGCAGAATCAACGTTTAAAAGCTGATGGTGATTCTGATATTGCTAAGGAGGTTAGCAGCAGTGCTGAGATTGCCACAGAAGTAAGTTTTATTTGATGCTTTTACATGAGAAAATTCTATTAATAATAACAATCATCAACTATAACATCATCAGCAACATCAGCAACAACAGCAACAACATCAACAACAACAACAACAACACAAACAGCAACAAAAGAAACTGGCTACAACAGACGCTGAGGGTGGAAGTGCAAATAAGGTATCTGTTTCTTCATCAATTTTGCATTTCAATTGCTTGCAAATGGATAATTAAAACATGCACACACACACACACACATATATAATTCATATATTTGATAGTCGCTATGTGTATTAAGTCCTGTCTGTTCCTGCAATTGTGATTAATTGAACAACCGAATGAAAGAAAAAGATTAGCATTTTTTTCTTGCCATTTATCCTTAATTTTCACATTCATGCTTAAAATTTGTTGAGTACGATTATGATTTTTAATAGTTTTATTTTTTTAATATATTTTATTAAAACATTTTTTCTCTTGTATTATTTTATAATCGCTAATCAAAACAATCATTGTTAATTAATACAAGAAAAATGATGGTGCGATTTCTTTCAGCATCATTGCATCAAAATGTAATTAAACTGCAATATTGAACGCATTAATTACGTATTTATTCCAATTTACTATTTCGTAATATAAAACTCGAAAATAAGATATCAAAAATTAAAAAAAAAAAGAAGAGGATATTTTTCGATATTTCTTATAACGATTACAGTCCCTACTATAATGTATGCATTGCTTTAAGCTGTTTCGTTTGAATGATGTTGCTTTAATTATGTGTGTGTTTTTATTGTGCTAGCATTAAAATTCAATAAAAGAAGCATTTTCTTCGCCTAAGTTTGTATTAAGTTGAGTTTCTTATCATTTTGCATGTTTGCTTATTTTTCTATTAATAAAATTGTTATGTTATTGTTTTAAATTTGAAGTTGTTTTTGTTATTTTACATTTACACTATTAATTTTCGAAACAGGTTTGTACAATTTAATTACTATTTAGTGAACTAGTAGAGAAATTAAAAAATATATACGTATATCGTATGTAAGTAGGTAAATGTACTAGATCAGAGATTGGTAGATAGTTTTATCTCAACATACATAGATATGCGACCGTGTGCATGCATGGAAATGTATACGTTTGTTTATAAACATTTCTAGCCGAAGCAGCACAAACGTCAATCTTGTTCAGATAATTAGATAAAAATATGGTTGGCATTATTCACAATAACGCAATAGTGTTAGAATTTGACAAGTGGCCAAATGGGTGTTTCTCAAGTCGTGGCGGCGGTGATAATCGAACGTTTAGTTGAAGATTATTTCGGTTTAATAAATGAAAAAATTAAATAAATGTAGTTATTTTGCATAAAACTATTTTGTGCATTTGTGAAAACAATCCAAACAGATGTAGTGAAAGATAAAATGCCTATTTTATGCGAGGAGAAATCCACGACAATGGAAAAAGTAAAATGGCAGTGAAAGAGAAAATTAATACGGTCGGAATTCTTCAATAGTGTTGCCAGCTAAAATAATATGCATCGAGTATCGATAAGTTTGTGTACGTTGATAGAGTAATGAAATTTATAGAGAAAATAATAATAAATGAGATCGATCGTTGGTAGCAAAAAAAAAAAAAAACGAAAAGAAAGCAACTAAAAAACGTGGAATATGTAGTAACATGTGATATGCATTTTAAAATATAGAGTACATACATAGTGATACGTGAGAAAATACGTGTACATTTAGTCTGAATATGTTGCACAATATGGTATCTCAACATGATGCTGACGTTTGCAATATACTTCATTGAAAAGTTGCCTGCATATGTGAATGTTTTCTGGTTTGTTTGCATTGAAATCGCATTCGCACACGTTGGGGTCGTAGGCAAAAGCGTCTCTGATGTAGATAATAGATTTTCGAGTTTGTTGTGAAACATGTGTTTTTAGAATTGTATAAAACTAAATTTTGTGAATCGCGTGTGTGTGGCGTTCAATGGTACATAGTTTCTTTCTTTTATTATGTTGCTATTGTATTGTTATTGTTAAAAGGTTGCTAGGCGACCGTGTCATAGTCATCGCAAATTGATAGTGTTGCCATGTCAAAATGATTCCCCTTTACGCTTAAGTTTATGGGAAATTATAGTAAAATGAATTCGTTGTTATGTGAAAGTTTATTATAATATATTATATTATTAACGTGTCATTAAATGTGTATATTTGCATACATTTTAAGTGTGAAAACATATACCCAAAGTCAATTATTAATTTTCAACTATTAATAAAGTTAGATATTATTTCGTCAATTCACAATGGAACTTGCGACTTGTGAAACATATGGTTCGTAGTTATAATCTGCTTTTTGAAAGATTTTTATATGAGAAATATGTCACACAAGGCGATTCTTATTTTAAAATGATTTTAACTTTATCTATAACGGGTCATTTTGTTATTCACAATACGAACTTGTTATGAACATTTTAATATGTTGAAAATTTTATCTAACATTTCCAAATACCGACAAAGAAAAATTTCTACAAAATATATGGTACTGAGTAGTATCTGACGAGACCATGGTGAATAATAAATAAGGTCAGATATTCAATATTTTTGTCCTTTTGACATGTTCACACGAGGATAATGTTGAAATCGTATATATTGTGTTTTCTGTTTTTATTTTTATGTGCTGGTTGGTGGCAGTGGTTAATTCACAGAAATTACTCTATTTTACGCAATAAAAAATTATCGCAGGATTGACATGACACTATAGTTCCTCTAAAAACTATCTTCATAATATACGCAATTTTCAATGATTGATTTAATTTAGCTCTGTAGATTCATAATTTCGTTTTAAAAATAAATTTTTATTATTCTGTTTGACCGCGTAATGTACCGTGAGTGAAAGAACAGTATAGGCTCCGCATGCTGATGTTCAAAAAACAACAAAGGGTGTGACTCAAAAATACTTAAATAACAAATACAAATGTGGCTTTTTTCAAAGACATTCTATTCATAATAAATTTGTTTATTCTTCAATTTAATTCAGAAATTTACTTCATATATCTTATTTCTTCCATATGATGATACCATACATGCACTAATTTTATAGTAATATATTCATATCTGACCATTGTTAAAATAAAATAATCAATTCTTTTACAAAAATCGACTTAATAAAAATTCTATTTTTTGCAACCGGAAAAAAGTTAGTAGTCGATGACAATAAAAAGAATAATGTAGCGTAGCAACATGTTAGCAACATTAAAGTTGAATCAATCTTTATCTTTCTAGTTTTATAAACATGTTGCAAATAGACGTAGGTATCTACACACATATATGTTTGCGTAGGTGTTTGTATTATGGTTGTTCAGAACTACATATGAATTTAGTAAAAGATGATATTTCTTTGAAAATAAAAAAATTATAAAAAAAAAAAGAAATTAGTTTTTCTAAGATTTTCTAAATCTTTTAAATACGTGTGTTTTCTAAAGAAGGTTATGTTTGAAGCTTGTTTTGTATAGTAAAACAAATTTTAGATTTAAAGTACTTCTATACTCTGCAAGAGTTTATAAGAGCAAATAGGAACAGGCTTATCATTTACATAATTTTTTGCAACAAATTCCTCTCAGTGTTTGATCACAAGTGACACTTTGAGAGGCAGTGTGAGAGAGATAAACATATTGAAAAACAATATGTGCTGCCACTAAATTAACATTTCATTACGAATTTTTGTGGACTTGTATGCACATGTAATTTTAAAAATGACAACGAAAATAATAGCTATAACATTTAATTAAAATTTATGCATTTGTAATAAACATTTGTGATACACTTACTTTTAAGTTAAAAAGAAAATACAATTTTATTAAAACTAACGAAATTGAGTTCAAAATCTTTTAAAACACACATTCTTAGTGGTGACAAGTTGTTTTTCATATAATTTGTGAGTTTTCTCCAGTGGTGGCAACATTTTTGAATAATACTTGCGAATTATACATGAATATGGGTATATGTGCACCTAATGTTGACGTTTCAACACAAAAACACACAAAAAATGAGATGTGAGAGACTTGATAATAACAAACGAATTGTATGAATTTGGTAGTAGATAGAGTTATTTGACCACCACATAAACGACGAACGATCTTATTTATTTATTTTCGACTAAATTTAATACGTGCAGCTATGCGATTTCAAGCGAATGACATTTACATAAAATAATTAATTAGTAAATTGAATAAAAACAAAAGAATAAAAAGTGATAAGAAAACAAACGAAAAAGGCTTAATAAAATAGTTGTATAAAATAAAAGTGCTCTTTGAGGAAACAAAAAAAAAAAAAAAATGACAACACGTAAAAAGAAGCGACAGGATGGAAGCGGTGGATTCATCAAGAAAGTCTCCTCACTTTTCAACCTGGATTCGGTAAATAATATGGGATTATCATACATTAATTAACATTCTGACTTTGAACAATCGACTTTTAATTACTAAAAAGTTATTTGTTTAAAAAGAAACACTTGCGCGTTGTGATCTACATACATATTTCATTTTGAAAATATACCTAGGGTGGTGCTGCGGCCTGTGTTTGCCATTGTAGTAGAAAAACGATGATTCCATAGTTTATTTATATCATTAGCTGTTGGCTATTGCTGGCGAATGAGCATGAAAATGAGATTGACTCCCGCGAATCTTATGCGTTTGCATGTACATAATTTTCTTCTCCCTATATTGGCGTACGTTTCGTTACTGCAGCCATCACAATTGCTATGGTGCGTGTCACATCTGCACATCTTTGCTGGTATGTTCTCCTCCATATACGTTAGGTTTTGTTGTCGCACATTCAAGATGAGATGATGGCATCTATGAATATGTGCATATACAATAATCGTCCAACTTGATTTCATGTTCATGTTCTTTGCGTTTGCTGCTATTCATTGCTGGCAGGCAAGGCACTTGCTTGCAGTTGTTCATTCAATACTTTTTCCACATTGGTTGCAACTTTGACTAATTCCTTATGCTATTTATACTTATATACTTGTGTTGGCACTGCTGCATCTTTTGCATCTTTACTTTGGCGATTATCAATTTATGTATGTAGCTAACATGTTGAACCTGATCTGATGACAGAATTTAATGAATTAAATGATTCTCCCCTCACAAAAACAAGCATTAGGTGTTTATTTTCTCTTAGTGTCCAAAGTATCAAAGTAATAGGTCTATATAAATACACAACATATACTAAAAATGCATAAGATTATACGACTATATTTGATTCGTATAGAAACTAGTATTTGTTCATAAATTATATTAACTTTTGATGGATTTTCTCAAACAAAATATGTTTATTTTAGTTCATTCGAAAGCAAGATAATTCTATCAAACACAGATGTTATGTAATTTTAAAAAATTTAATTAAGACATATCTTATACATATCTTGTGTGTATGTAGTAATTTTAGCAATTTAGTTTTGTCACGATCATGTAATATGGAGGTGTTAATTTTTTACAATTCCACAATATATAACCATATGCATATGTACGTAGTAGTCGTAATAGAAACATATAATTTAAATATTACAACAATTGAATATGTGAAACTAACGAGTTTACTGTATTGATATCGAATAGAGCCCAACATAGCTGATAAGATGTATAGCTACAAATTATGTTGATAGCATCAAGTTTATATACATAAATAGAATACGTTGCATGTATATTGACATACACTCTTATGTAAATATTGTACGTACAGTGATGGATTATAAAATTAGTACAACTCAGAAATACGATTATTTTTTGATGTTTGTAACAATTAGGTCGCTTTGCGAATCAAATTTAACATTAAAAGCTAAGAGTGAGGATGAGAAAAGTTACGTGTGGTGGGATTTTTCATGTTTTTAAAATTTAATACTCATTTTGTCATTTACTGATGGAATATTTTGAAGTAACAATCTTCGAAGCGTAAAAATTTAATTCGGCAGTGGAAATATCATGGTATAAAAGACAAAATATACAAGTAACACACAAAATACAATCAAGCACAATTTCAAGCGCCAGTCACACAAAAAAAAATAAATAAATTTCTTTTCCATACTTTTTCACTTTTTCAATTGCCAAATTGTTTGAAAATATTTCTTTTCAGAATATGTCATATGTCGCTTCTTATATTTATAAATTATTTTAATTAATTTGCTTTTCACAAATTATTCACAGAATAGTAGATAAATTGTAATGCTTGTGAACACCTTTTTTTATATTCTTGAATATAGTTTGCATTTGAACATTCTACATCTCAGATATTTTTACCGAATTCGTTAAACATATCTGAGATTTGCATAAATCTCCTTGTTTTATTAATAAAAAAAAACGCTTATAATTATATAGTCAATATTCTTAGCCATCTGTTATTCTGTAACCTCTTTCCCTCAGAGTCCATTATATGGGAGAGTCTCTGAAATTATTCAACTTGATGTATAAATCGGTTTATCGAATGTTCTTTTTTTTTTATCGAAATTCGACTACCCGAAATTTCACAAAGTAACAAATATTAACGTGGGTGCCGTAGCTCAGTGGTTAGTGTGTTCGCCTTCTGATCTGTAGGTCGTGGTTCAATCCCCGGCTGATGCATAACAAATTTAATATCGATAAGATTTTTCTTTCGAATGGTACCCACCTGTCGGCAAGCAATTGGCAATTCTTCCGACAGTAACAACTTGCCATGAAAAAGCTTCTAAAAGAACTCTGTGACAAAGCTCAGAAAAAGTGATGTCACAAGTGTTCTGCCGTTCGGAACAGGCTAAAATAAGTAGGTCCCTTCTAATACTGTCCAAATTTAAGACGCACAACAGTAATGGAAAAGAAGCTCGGCCAATGAGCCCTTTGGGGCTTTAAGTGCCACATATTTATTAATTTGTTTTTTTTAACAAATATTAACGGTTAACTGACTAATTGAAAAGAAACGATTAGGCGGATAGTTGAATGCACTAGTCGAACGTCCGATGGACCAGAGTAGCTTAATTTTATGGATTTTTGGTCATTGAATCTTGAAATTTGCATATTTCCACCACCACACAGTTTAATACAAAGCTCAAAAGCTACGAAAAAAAACCAAATTTTTTTATGTTAGATTCGGATTCAGCGACAGAGCTATGATATTAATAGACGAATACTGTCATATTCATATTATTTGGGTAACCGATTAATTTTTTATTTACTTTTTTTTTGCGGTACTTATTTCTTAACTCGTTACAGAGGTTCATTTTCCATAAATTTTTATCAATTCTAAGAATATCAATTTTAAAAATTAAAGTAAGATGTGAGCACAATAAATACCTTTTTTTTCACTGAAATTGCAAAAAAATACTAAATCAATTAAAAATTATTTAACGATTAACGATTATTTAATAATTCAAATATATTGACAACATCTTTTCCACTAGTTCACTGGTAACAATATCAGCTTTATTAAAGCAAAATTACTGTGCACTTAATTATAAGACAATTACTGTATATCTAATATAAATATATATATGTATGTATGTATGTGAATATAGTATAGATATGTGCAAATATAACATACATAGATAAACTATAGGGAGGGCGTTGGCGGTACTTGAACATTCAGTATTGCTTCCATATTGACCTCCAATAAAACTTTGTCTTTAATTAATTAGTAGTTAGTATAAGTTTGTGGCTCATCATCGCATTTGTTGTTACATTATGGTTGCAACTTAGTTTTAAGTCACAGTCATCAATTGTTGTTGTTGTTGACTTACTCGTAATTATATGTTTTATTATGAATAGTTTGACTTGGGAAATTAAAAAGAGGAAAATAACTGAATGTACATGAATTACAAATATGTAATTCGTATGTACTCAATTGTGACATACATATACTTTGTTAATATCGTAATTAGTTATAGTTGTATATGTATGTACCATGCCATAACATAAAAACGACATTATTTATCCAAATATAATGTGTACAGTAGAGAGAATGGCTACCATTTTTGGGAAGTTTGTCAATGGATAGCAAATAGGTACGTGTACGCATATACATATAAGCAGAACTACTCCCTCTATTATGGTTTAGTTGATTGTATTATTGTATTATTTAATATATAATTTTATTTTAGATCCCTCAATTATTACCAATATTTTATAATTTTCATTTTGCAGATACATAGGGCATCAACGCCAAAGGTAAGAAGCATCAGCTGTTGCTATTTGGCACGTGAGCAATTTTAAGTTGTACCTGTATACAAATATACCAATAACTGTATATGTATGTAATATGTGAATGGTGTCATAGTCTTGTTTGTTGACGTTGTTATCGACATCATTATTGTATTTGTTGTTCATTAAATATCTTGTTTGGTTTTTGTTGTCTTTTGTTCTTGAGAGTATATGATGGCGTATGTATGTATGTGTGACGGATTGTGTAATTTAATTGGCGAATTGTTGTTGATACACTTGTTGTCTTGTGTTCTTGTCGTAATCATTATCAGGTGTTGGCCCCACACCACCCATTTTCATATTGTATATTTTTAAGTATTTGTCTTTCTCTGTATGTGTGTGTGTGTGTGTGTGTGTGTTTGTCCAGACATACTCGTATATATTTTTTTTTCTCAAAGAGCAATTTAATAAATACAACTTTTACTCTTCCATTTGACAGGTTAACGGCGATGATAGTTGGCTGTTTGAAGACATAACGTTAGAACGCGGCAATTCTGGTCTTGGTTTTTCAATTGCCGGTGGCACTGACAATCCACACATTGGCACCGACACTTCCATCTATATAACAAAATTAATACCGGGCGGTGCAGCTGCAGCCGATGGCCGTTTAAGTGTGAATGACATTATTGTTTCGGTCAATGATGTGTCAGTGGTTGATGTGCCTCATGCCTCTGCTGTGGATGCACTGAAAAAAGCTGGCAATGTTGTCAAATTGCATGTGAAACGTAAACGTGGCTCAGCAGCCGGAGCCGGCGGCGGAGGAGGAGGAGGTGCAGCGACAGTAGATGGTCATGGCCAACGTGATGCTGCTGCGGCGGCGGCGGCGGCAGCAGCAGCAGCATCAACCGCCGGTGCCAAAATAGTTGAAATCGATTTGGTGAAAGGTGGCAAAGGTTTGGGTTTCTCAATTGCGGGCGGTATCGGAAATCAGCACATACCCGGTGACAATGGTATCTATGTGACAAAGATTATGGATGGTGGTGCAGCTGCTGTTGATGGTCGTCTATCGATTGGCGATAAATTAATTGCTGTGCGCACTAATTTGGTAGTGTATAAAATAAATATTTATTATGTGTGTGTGTGTGTGTGATTAATATCATCATTTTGCTTTTACAGGGCGAAAAGAATTTAGAGAATGTTACACATGAACAAGCTGTTGCCACACTAAAATCAATCACGGATAAAGTGACGCTGATTGTTGGGAAAACGCAGCATTTAATCAGTTCACCGCATGCAACACCATTCAGTCAGGTTAACTCGCATTCAACAGGTGCGATTAACAATATAGGGCAAACAGTTGTTGATTATGCTCGTTCACCATCACCGTCAGTAGTCAATGCCAATGCTAATGCCAATGTCAATGCCACTGCTGCTGCTGCTGCTGCTGCTGCTAATGCCGCTTCTGTTGCCAATGCAAATATCAGCAGCAACAATAATAATAACAATAGCAACAACAACAACAACAACAACAACAATCAATCCTCAGTACCACCTGCCCCATCCCCAGCAACTGGTGTTGTAGTCTCAACATCCAGATCCCATTCACCATTGCCTCGTAAGCAAAATTAAAGCGTTGCTCATTTCATTTCACACACACATATAGTACACTACATAAGCTTCTCACTAACACACTAACTATACACATTATTGAAATATATGTATTAATCGCAAACTATTGTACAAAAACTACTCTACTTACATATGTATAAGTCATCTTTCTGCTACTAATTACTAACTACTACTACTAATTACACTCTTTTACAATGTATTTAAATTGCTAGTGCATTTTTACTATTATTATGCAGCAATAATAATATGCATTAAATATTATTATTAATGTAAATGTGATCGATCATAAGCATATTTGTAAAATCTAATATTTTTTTTCGTTTTGTTTTGTTTTGGTTTTTGTTTTTCTTTCTTTTTCTTTCGATTTCTAATTAAATTGCTATTGCATTTTGTTTTTTATTTTCGTTTTTGTTTAAAAATTATTTTATACAAAACCTTTTTCACATTTACATCACGTGTGTATAATATTGGTTGTGCGTGCATGATGTATAGGAGGCGAGTGCAGCATACAAATACGTTGTGACAATCTGTCTCTCTCTCTATCTCTGTCTGTCTTACTTACACTATATACTATTCTTTAATTGCCACTGTTTCTCTCCTCACTGTAAATATTTACTGCAATATGTTCTACTACTACTTCCTCTTGCAATTTATTGAAAACACTATTCTTGTTCTTTTTTTTACAATTAATAAATATGTTTATACTGTACCTATTCGTATATGTATTTACATATATTTCGCTTTGCACAATATCAAATAAACATATTAAAAAAAAATAATAATAATAAAATAAACTAATAATTTTACCAAACAAACCAACCAACCAAAACTAACCCAACAAATGAACCTTTCGCTTAACTAATGCAATCTTTTTCTCCTCATATTCATGCGAATGTGTATGCATTTTGTGGTTTTGATAATTATGTACATACACACACACATACCCAATTATAGAACCAGCATCTAGGTATGCGTCATCGAATGTTTTAGCTGCAGTACCACCTGGAACACCGCGTGCTGTCAGCACTGAGGATATTACAAGGTGAGATCATTTTCATATTTTTTATATTACAATTATATACTAGAGTATTTTCTTTTTACAATATTCTTATTGAAAACAAATCAAAATGTCGATTAAAATTAAACAATTAAACAAAGTTTTCAAGAAAGATTATAACTCTAAAAGTATGCTCTCAGATATTGATTCGGATCAAATACTGATGCCAGAAACACATTCACGCCTTCACTCTTTGACTGTAGGGAATGTAATTGGAATGTAATAGTAGTGATATTTATTCGTCTGAATCATCATCATAACATTTTCGGCGTACCTATGTACTTTGGTGCGTACGTTCGAATTACGATTCAACGATCGATTACATACCATACAGCTCGTATTAAGGAGCTGTATTGTGTATCACACCTGTGTGCAATATGTGACGCATCTTGTTTTTGTTTAAATGCTCACAGTTGTTGCGCATCATTGTTTGTCGATGGCATCGTTGGTGATCGTTGATGTCGACTTTTGAATGTGTAGGTATTTAAAAATGAAATGAATGTAATTGATTATCGTTTGTCAAACGACGTGGTTGATGGGGCCCTCACAATAAAGAACGTATAGTGGTGTTAATGACTTCATTGTAATGAGTTGTTTGCAGCTGCAATTGCTCAATTTGGACGAGTTCATATCGAACGTAAGGAGACTGAAGTGTGTTCGCGAAAAAGGCGATATCGTTGCCAAGAATAGTTCGATGGGCGACGTGCCGCAACTATTAACAAGCATCGATGAACTTGACAAGTGTGTGTTTAGTATTTATATGCATTTTTTTCTCAATAAATCTACGTGTGTACTTTTTTATGCATTTAAAATTGACGATTGACCACACTTTGGATGGTTCATGTGAATTAGATAAAAGTCAAATTTAATTGTTTTAGCAAAAACTATTGTTGTGGGCCTTAAGTGATCATGTGTGAACAACTCAAACAAATATCGTCCCATGGTCGATGTGATGGAAATGATGTTGTATTCTCATCAGATTGTCGGATGAAAATTAGTGCAGAGATTACAGACATTGTAAATATCTCAATCGAACGTGTACAAAATATTCTTCGTCAAATGCAATCACAGTGAGTGAGCATATTTGAAATATTTGACATTAATGGCTTTCAAAAATTGTGAAAAGTATACTCGTGCTTCTCTTGCAATAGGGGATTGTCTCCGATTGTGATACACCTTCAGTTGTCAGACGGTCAGTCGATCTTTTCATTCAAGTTCATATGGCAACACCAATGTTTGTAATGTCAAAATCAAAATTTTTTTTCTTGCTGTCACGTTAAATTTAAATTTCGCATTGCTTAGTGCAGTTTCAAGTACTGATCGTGCTATTAAACAGTGCATTTAAAATGTTTAAATAATTGTGTAAGCTTCTCCACGCGCAATCATTGCGATTTTGACTTTGATGAAGAAATTAGCACATCGAACTTATAGTAAACATTTATACATTTTGAATTTCTGATTAGTTTACTTTAAAATATTTGGTATTTTCCGTGTATTTTCTCATAGATCTGGACCTAGACTACCCATTACTTCCCAACCGATTGCTTTTGCTTTATTTTAGAAATTCAAAAATATGTACTCAATTCTTTCAACAGTAGATGAAACAGCAATAAAAAGCTGTAAGATAAAATTTCGTTTCGAAATCGGCTAATTTAGAGTATTTTTTAAGAGAATGAAATATAGGAATACCTCGCTATATGACCTGAAAGTGTTCCACAAAAGTTGGCCGTATAACGAATTACTTATTCTTGACATATATGCAATACACCGATTTAACAACAAAACATTTGGGCCGTTTAACGAAACATAAGATTTAACGAAACAGAAATATATCGTAAATTGAAAAAGGCAAAATTGAAAGGCCGTACAAAGAGCGGTCGCATAACGAGATATGCGTGTAATATACAAAATTATTAATTTTAATTAAAAAATTAATTTTAAAATATGATTTAGTGCATATGGCCAACTCGGTAGTTACGAACCTGTTGCAACGGTGTTCAGTCACACGGTCTTGGAGGTCATTGAACCAAATCGTGAAATAATGTTTTCATTAAACTTTGTTTTTAACAAATCAATGGATTCACGCTCGTCAGCAATTACATTTTGTCTGGATTGATGTTTTTAATGTTTTCGCACAAAAGCTCGTTTTGAATAATTTCACAAATAAACACTGATTTCTAAAGTAAATTTGAAGATTTTGAGAGCGTTATTCAGCTATTAGTCGTTCCATGTAAAATGTCAAAGTGTAATGAGTAAAAATGGCTACCGAATTTTGACAGCTAACAGCTGCTTTCACAGGTTTTGTCATTCGAAAGTTCTACAACTTAAAAAACCACTCTAAATCAGCAGTTAACTTTTAGTACCGTCCAATATTTAGTTTTGGCAGCATAGGTTATTTTGCAAAATTATTTTGTTCAAACAATGAAAAGACGTTTTGGTCGAAATACCCACGCGAAGTCGGCGTAACTGATTTGGTAATGACCAACGCACTCGGTTTAGCCTCGGACCTTTGATTTGAACTGGTTTTTCCGCGGGGTGCCATGAAATTTCGATGTTATGCGGACCATCCCCAGAAAGTATGCTGGCAAATATCGTCCAGATATTTGTCCGATTGATCAAAGCTCCATCAAAAAGGGGAAAATTGGTTTAACATACCGGGGAAAATAGTTTTTGTCCATTTTGTCTTATTTTTAAAAAGAAACCTGTATTAGGACCACCCTGTTTTAGCTTAATTGTGTACTAAAAAGATGAAATATTTTTTATTTGACTTGATGTCGAAAATGATATAACGGACTATAAAAATATCGGTGATTTTCACTATTTAAAATTTATTCTTTTCATTTTCGTAATTTTTTAGAGAACCGCGCACAATAACCATACAAAAGGGTCCACAAGGTTTGGGCTTTAATATTGTCGGCGGCGAGGATGGTCAAGGTATCTATGTGTCATTTATTTTGTCCGGTGGTCCAGCTGATCTGGGCGGCGAATTGAAACGTGGTGATCAATTGTTGAGCGTGAATAATATTAATTTGAAAAATGCCACACATGAAGAGGCTGCACAAGCATTGAAGGTAAGGTGTTTTAAAAACTGAAATTTTCGGAAAAATTCAAATTCATTATTTGGTTGTCATCATTTGTTAGACTTCCGGTGGTGTTGTTACATTAGTCGCTCAATATCGCCCCGAGGAATATAATCGTTTTGAGGCGCGCATACAAGAGTTGAAACATCAGGCTGCACTCACTGCCGGTGGTAGTGGTACACTACTGCGCACATCACAGAAACGTTCATTGTATGTGCGTGCACTGTTCGATTACGATCCCAATCGGGATGATGGTTTGCCATCGCGAGGTTTACCTTTTAGACATGGCGATATATTACATGTAACAAATGCCTCGGACGATGAATGGTGGCAGGCACGTCGCGTTTTAGGCGACAGTGAAGATGAGCAAATTGGAATTGTGCCATCAAAACGACGATGGGAGCGTAAAATGCGTGCACGTGACCGTAGTGTTAAATTTCAGGGTCATGCTGCTGCCAATAATAATATGGATAAGGTGAGTGTGTTGTGCTATTGAATGTTGAACGAATTATTTATGTATGCCTATATTTCTCGTATCACCACAGCAATCGACACTCGATCGAAAGAAGAAAAATTTTACATTTTCTCGAAAGTTTCCCTTTATGAAAAGTCGCGATGAAAAGAATGAGGACGGAAGTGATCAAGAGCGTAAGTACAATAACGAAACAGAAACAAACAATAAAATTAATATCAACAACAACAGTGCAACGTGTTAAATACTGAAAACTTGAAAGTTATTTGTGTGTGTGTATGGAAAACGACTAGACGAAGAAGGGGTTTTGTATTATTTGTATTTGATCTTTAGATAATTGATATATGTATATGTAAACAACAATACAATATTTAATAATATTTTTCAGCACTTAATCAAAACGTCGTTGTTTGTTTTTGAAATGAAACAAAAACAAAATAAAAAGCAAAACAAAAAAACAGTTGCCGATTATGTATAATTTACTATGTATTATTCAATTTGTTTGTACAATTGCACTTGTCTACTATGTTGTGTGATTCTTTCATTTTTTTTTCATCTTTAAGCTCTACCTGTGTTACTATTGTTTTTGTTTGTTATTTTTTGTTGTTGTTGTGTTGATTATTTTTATTCTGTTTGTTTGTTATTTTCTTTCTTTAATGATTTTTCTATATATTTATATACATATATATATATCTATATTTTGTTTTTGCCTTTACATGAAACTACTACTACTACTACTACTACTACCACTACTATTGTATGTATTTGTTTTGTCTATGTACACATACAACATTCTACATACATACATGTACACCTACATATTACGCTTATATTCATCAACTATTCATCGATCATGTGTATTTTGTTAATGTGTGTACTGTCGTACATACACGTACACACATACACATACATTGAACTACCACCACGAAATATCATCATCATCGCCACAACATCATGTTTACCTTCAATGTGTGTGTGTGCTATTTTGATGTCAAACTTTTGGATAAATAAATAGCCAATGGAATTGTCATCAGTAATAGTGAGCTCGATGTTAACAGTGTTAATAATAATGATTCCAACGAACCGCAACGTAAGTCTTTTTAGTTATTATTACCATCGTATGTATTGTTTGTTGTTGTTGTTCAGCGTGAAACAAGCCAAATGTATTTTTCATTCCAAGCAAATAAAAAAATACAAAAAGGTGGAAGCGGATGGGATATCGTTGGCGTATGAGTAACATTAGTTTCATTTACCTTAGTCTTTAACATGATTATCATGTACCTATTTACCTATTGCCTATTTGCCTACATATCTTCTTGCTGTACTAATGGAATGAATTATTATCATAATTTAAGAATTGTTGGTGGTTTGGGTTTTGGTACTCTGGGATAGTCAGATATAATACTCTATAATTCATATGTACCAAATGTTTTCCTCTCTCTCTCTCACTCTCTTTCTCTCTCTGTCTCTGTCTCTTGTTATCGCCCATGCTCGCAACCACAACCACACAGCCATTTAATACAAAAAAAAAAAGAAGAAAAAGAAGAAAAAACATTAATACAACACATCCAAATATATATTGATTTATTTCTGTACATATAATTTAGACGTATATTCAATTTGTGTTGCTTCTATTTATTGTGTCTTCATTTCATTCAGCTTTCGATAAGTTTTCCGTTCCTTATTCGTTTGTCATTGCATTGTATCATTATTTATTAAAAAATCAACAACTGTGTGTGTATTATTTGATCTATTTCTCTATATATCTCTCTCTATCTCTCCCTCTCTCTCTCTCTCACACTGTGAATATGTGCTGCTGCTATTTGCTGCAAGCACACGCATAATATTTGATGCGAATAAATTATACATTTCGATCCGATCACATTCTATTTTTCTATTTTTCTTGCTTTAATTTTCTCGACTCTCTAACTGAAAGAAATCTCTTCTCGATTCTTCTTTAATTTTCTAGCTTTTATGCTTTGCTACACACAAGACGATGCCAATGCCGAAGGAGGTATGTACAAAATACATTTTATTGGAAATGAAAAACAAAGAAAAAAGCAAAAAAAGAAGAAAAAGAAAAAAAAAAAAACAAAACGACACCCACGCATTTATTATCGTTTCCCTTTTATGTGTTTTCTTCAAATTCAGTTTTGAATTATCATCACATTTGTAATATTATTTATTTTTTCTGCATTAATCTTACCTTAACTATTCTCTTATTCTTATTCTATTATAATTTTGTTTATCTATATATATATACATATACATACATATACATATACTTATATAGAAATACATATTGATATACATAAGTAGAATTTCATTTGAATTTAATTATTACATTTTTTATTAACTAATTGTATAACAATTACATATACTACAATCTACATATAATTTTTTTCCCCCTATATTGTCCATTTGTTATACTCGTACTATTTCACTCCACTAATTTGACACTCTATTCTGACACCTCACACCATCCTCTACAGAGTACATATGTTTATTGAAAAGGATCTTCTTAAATAGAATTATCATTGGTTTTTGTTTTCGACAACATGTGAGTGTGGTGAATTTGAAAATGAGATTTTTAATTGCAGAATTTTGAAAAAGAAAAAATAATAAACCTTTTGTCCACACGTCCGTTCATTCTGATATTCACATAGCTACATACTAAATATATTGGCAAAATACAAAAATGTACTTTTGATTTATTGCTTGATTCATTTCTTATATTTTCATTGTTCTTGTTGTACATTTTGTTTTTGTTTTCTTTAATAATTTGCTTGAAATTTTATTTGGTGATTCTTTCTTTCTTTCTTCGTTTCGTTTTTGCATCAACAATAATAATAGTAAAATACCTATAGAATATATCGTACATAATTTTCTGTAAATATATGTAGAACCGAATGGATGCATACATAGCATACTTACTATGTGATACTAGATTAAGCAATTTGAGGCAAAATAATATTAATACTAATAACATGATTTATTGGCAATTAGAGCCACACTAGCAATATATGTAGGTACATCTTGTATGGTTGATGTAAATGAACTTGAGATGTGTATTTACCATTTTCATTTTTACAGCACCATTTTCAAATTGCCACTATATTAATCATTGTTCATTGGGACGTGTAGATAATATTTTCCGTAGAGGAGTTGCAAGAGCAACCTCTACCATGTAATTTCTTCAAGTACCTACTTTCTTGGTACAAACATGTCAAGTTAATCATTGGGTCAGTTATGGTAGTTAGGGCAAGGCAAGGTAGTTCCTTTTGCGCATTTTCTTAATTGTTTTTTTTTTAATGTTGGTTACATATATAATTTGCTTTAGCTCTCCTCCTTTCGCTTTGTCTCGCTGTCTCTTTGTTTTACACTATTCAATGAATTGTTGCTTTTTACCTACGTACATGATTAAGGGTATTTCTATAAACGTGGAAAATCTTCATAAGCATAGAAGATAGAAATTGATAGGTGGGAGAACAACTTAGAAGATTTAATCCTACAATATTCATAATCATAATTAAAATCAAAGGAAATTTTTTGAAGAGTTTAAGTTTATTTAAAAACTATCCCAAATATTTTGTTTTTGTTGTAAATCTTAGTATAGTATTCTAGAATAAAAACGGAGAATCGGAGAGTTTTTATGGGAAATAATTTATATGGTCTTTCTAGACCCATATGTAAGTGCTTTAATCTTGTCTTCAGTTGAGCATTAATAAGATTAAAATTAGTATAAATATAACTAAATAATGTGCTTTCCGTTTGTTTGCCTGTCTGCCATTTGAATGGTTCGTACGATGATTTGAATAAATATTGAGGTATTTCAATGAAATTTAGCAAAGTTTTCTATGGTCTACGAGTACTGCAGCTGTTGATGATAGACATGATCGGCCCACTGTTACGCAGACAAGGAACAATCAAAGAGACTAACTTCGAATTTGGCCAATATTTTAACATTTTATATCTTACTTAAACCGAATCACCTTGTTGTTGCTATATGACAACGCGCGATAGATATATTTTTACACGATCATAACATGCAAACGAATAAATAACCAGTGCCATTGCCTACTTAGCGTTGCCATATGGCAACAAGACATTCTAAGAATCCTGAGTGCAGGACCTAAAATCTAATGATCCAGTTTTTTTACTTTATACATAAGGATTATGCTCCTAAAAAATATTTTTGAAAAAATTTACGAAGGGTGATTCGAGTTAATATCCCATTTAGGACAACAATATTTGGCACGTAGATTGACATTATACTGTGTAATAACTTCACAAGAAATGAGTAAGTTACGCCCACTATTTCTTGTAGCTCCCATACAAAGTCGTGAGTTATTTGAAATGTTGAACCGCCATTACTTACGTAGTACTTGTAGATTTTTATGAATTTTTTTCTGACTTACCAGTTCAGTTCAGACGTTTATAGGAATGCCCTTGTAATTATAATTTTTTTTAATCATATACACATAGCCACACATATGCACACATACACAAATGCCCCGCGACAAACGTTTTTCAATACATTTTTTATACCTGCCTGCCTAAGTACATGTAATGTAAAAGGCGCTTCTGAAAGAATTTTTGTCACCCCGTTTAGCAGGTTCCGACTCATAAAGTTTTCGTTGTTTTCCACTTGATTTTTAATTTTTTTTTTTTTTTTTTGGTTTATTTGACTTTTGTTTCATTTTTGGTTGATTATATATTTTCTTTTCTATGCGATAAGTTATAGTTTTTATTGTAAATTCATCGCATTAGTATTTACGTATATTATTTCACTTGATCATTTACCATTGTCAAAGATTCTATGCTAATAGTTTTTTTTTTGTTGTTTATTTAATGCTATTGATTTTGGTTGTCAATAAAAAGTTACTACCTACCAACCTACATACATACATACATATTTAGTACATACATACCTACATACATACCTATATACACAGCCAACGAACAGATCTAATGGATTTTCTTTTTTTCTTTTGAATTTGTTATATCTTCTTTATTCTTCTATCACTTTCACATCGTTTACATTTCAATTGAACTGCTATACATCTATATACTCTACTGCTACAACAATTACTACAATTACTACTACTACTACTACTACTACTACTACTATCTACTATTATCTACTACTACTACTATCATCTATTACTACTATTATATATAACTACTATCTACTTACTTTTAATACTATTACTATTACTATAACTACAACTATAACTACAACTACAACTACATCTACAACTACTCTACTACTGCCCACTATTACAACTTGTGTTTGCATATTTCGTTAATGAATTTGGTTGATTTGGTTGATTGTTCCGTTGATAAATACAAATACAAAACAAAATATAATGAAAAATTCTACTCAAAATGAAAATACAAAAATTATTATACAAATAAATTGATGAAATGAAATGAAAATCAAATGTATTTGTTGCAAACATGCGCTCACCTACTACTACTACTACTATCGCCAACAACATCGTCACCATTACAATCTACTACTACTACTACTACTACTACTACTACTATTTCCACTACTACCAAAACTACTACTACTACTACTACTACCAATCAACCCTCAATATAAAGGCGAGATTATCTACAGAGTGGAGTTACCCGATATGGAGCAGATAACGCTTATCTACTTGGAGAATAGTGATGCTGACTATCGTAAGTCGAGCAACTAAAAAATCTATTTTTTTTTCTCTGCTAAATAAAAATCAGATACACACTTATTTGACAAACCAATTTAATAATAAAAAAAAAACAAAAAAAAAGATTAAAAATCCCAAAAATAAAGAAGAAAATAAGAATAATGAAAAAGCTTTTTGTAAAGAGCGTGGTAATGTCAATCCACAAAATAATAATGATGTAAAGAAAAAAGAAAAAAAAAAAGAAAGGAAAAATGAAGAAGATGAAATTAAAAGGTATTTTTGTTGTAAATTCTACATGATTTTGTTCATCTTTATTTTTCTCGTTTACTGCTCTTTCGTTTAATATTCTTTTTTTATTCTTGTATCATTTTCATTTGAAACATTTTCGTTCTGTTTTTCATCAACAATAAGTCAACAAGTCTCGTTTAGTAGAAATTAGATTTTTTCGTTCGCATTTTTGATAATGATGTCCTTTGTTTTTCTCTTTTTTTTCTTTCTTTGGTTGGCCGAAACGTTTGTTGTTCTTCCCTCTTTGTTTCTCTTTCAGTTTTAGTTTTTGTTCTTAAAGTAAAGTGCATATGTAGATTCCGTTTTCTCTTTCGATTCGATTGCGTCTCCATGCTCAGTTTTTTTATTGTTGTTTTTGTTAATGTCCCTTCGTTTCATTTGGTTTGTTTTCCAACATTTCTTTTGTAGATTTGATCAATTGGTTCTCTTGTTCTTGTTCCTGCTCGTCACATGTTCTTACTGTTGTGGTTGTTTGATCGTTGATTTCAAATTGAGGTGTTGTAGTTTTTGCGCCAATGCGTTCATTCTACTACTCCCAAATCTACATACCACCATGTACTATTGTGTCGATACTTTGTAGAGTTTAGAGCATTTTTTATTTGTGACATTCCTTCGATCACTTACTTAAAATACTTAATGTAGTTGAATGATCACCAACAACAACAAAACAAAAAACTTTATTTTCGGTATGTGTGTGTGCGTGTGTGCGGGAGTGTAATTGTGCGTGTATATGTGGTATGCTATTTTCTGCACACGTCCGTTTTCTCCTATTTCATTGTGCCCATAGAATATGCTGACATTAATTTCAGATTTACTTAAGTATGTACCTATTTCTTCCGAAGCTTCATAAACTTTTTTTTTAAACTTAGCACCAACACCCACCATTATATCGTATCATATTTTCATCACTTTCATTACAAATTTTCATTCTATCATAATTTCCCCTTCGTAATGTTGCTGCAGTGTTGTATTGTAATACGAATATATATTTATTTTTCTTTCACTTTGAGTTTTTGTTTTTGGTGAGTACACACACACACACACGCACATATACAAATACAATTGCATCTATTTTTATTTTTGCATACTATTTATTATTGTTTTTCTCTTTCACCGTTTTTTGGCGTTACATTACATTATCACATGTATACATGTCTTTTGTCGCCATTGTGTAAAGAAACATTGTATCAACAAAAACAAGAAGAAGAAGAAGAAGAAAACACAACAAGAATTGTTTAACTTTTGTTTTTCTTAGTCACTCTGTTTTGTTCAAATAATTTTATAAACATGTTGTGTGATGATTTAAGAATTAATAAATAATATCAATAAAACAGCAAATGTTTACAGACATAATTGCGATATTTTTCAATTTACTTTATGATTTTTATGATAGACTATTATTTGATTCTATTTTTATAGGGACCTTAAATAGTGTTCTATGAAAAAAATGTTAAAATTATTAAAATGTTAAAATATTAACAGCGCATCATGTTAAACATTGGATTGGAACATTGGATCTCTGTTGAAATTAGTAAAGATTTTCAACATGTTGATGGAGGTGAATTTTCACCTGCTGCAACATGAATTCGAATAAACATTTTACATTTCTTCTTTTATATGGGAATTACATGTTTTACACGGATTGTTAATCAATTTGCAAACATTTGTAATTTCGCATGATATTTCCAATTTTCTCTTGAAATCCGAGCAAAATATATAAAATACAATTCTATTTTTTGTTATGTTCAGATGGCAGCATAATTACGATATTCCATAGAAATTTACAATTTCGGAACGAGAAGATAATTTCCCAATCTTTTTAAAACCTTTTTCAAAATTCAAATGCAACCTTGGAAATTGACAGAATTTTGACTATTGTGAATCATATATCAAAATGACGAAAAAAAAAAATAAACTAATATTAAATATTGGAAGTGCGCTTGATGTAATTTTTCAGATATTTCCTTGTATTCCCACTATAAACAACTGAAAATTAAAATTGAGAATGATAATGTAAATACGTTCAATTTCAAAATTCAATATCAAAATTGTGTAATTTCGCTGTTTTGAATAAATTGAGTTTTAATTATGGCTCGTTGAAAAAATTGAAATCTTGGAATAAATATTCAATTACAATATTTTTTTATTGCATATTTACGGTCTCTTGTTTTTTTTATTTTGACAACTTGACTTTCATACATTGGCCAATTTGGTTAATAGTGTCGGCGGTAATTCAAATTGGTCATTGTAAAAATATTTATATAAAATTTAGTATATATGGTAAATATTTTAAAATGGATGTTTGTATTGTGTGTGGTGTGTCTTATCAGCGGATAATTTTCGTATTATTCACTACTATGATACTATTCGGTACAATTATTATTATTATTATTACTACTACTACTACTACTACTACTACTACTACTACTACTACTATTTCTACTACTGCTATGTACTATTATCATTACTGCCACTCTATTACTATTACTATTACTACTTACTACTATTAGATTCTATTATCATTACTAGCACTATTACTACTATTAGGTACTTTTATTACTACTACTACTCCTATTACTACTATTAATAGGTACTATTATCATTACTACAGACCCTACTACGTACTATTACTATTACTAGTCGCGATTATGACTACTGCTACTACAACTACTACTACTACTACTACTATTACTCTTGTACTAGGTACTATTATCATTTTTACTGATCCTACTATGTAATATTACTGCCACTAGATACTATTTTGAAGGTACTATTATTACTACTATTGCAGCAAATATTACTGTTTTTAATACTACTACAACTACTACAAGGTACTATATTTATTACATTTTATTACAACTGTTGCTATTATTAATCTAATATGACGAGTTGTTAGTAAGGCGGAAAAACACCTTTAATGCTACTTTTGTTAAAATCACCCCTATCACGATAGTCGAACATACAATATATGTATTAAAAAATGGTTTTTGAAATTTTGCTGGAAAAGATATAAAGTTGATTTAAAACGGAGTTATCGTTCCTAAATCCATTTGACAATAAGATCGACAAACGTGATAGAAGTGAATTTGTTTTTCTAATATGTTTTGTTCGATTTTTTCTTTTTTGTATTTGTTTCATTTGTTTAATTATATTTTATTAAACTGAATTCAAGACACTTACTCCACAATTGTTGCTGCAGCTAAATCAATATGAATACATATTGTTTTTATAAGTGACAGAGTGAGTAGTAAATTGAATTGAAACTGAATGAATTCACTTAAAATGTATTCATAAATTCCAACCAGATCGTGATCGCAATTGGGTTGAAGCATTTCAGTAAAATGCTTTCTATACATATTTATTAAGTATATCTCTATTTATGAGGAATAAAATCATATTAATGTCAGTCTCTTTACTTAAATTAAATTTGAGCATCCAGCTATGTCTGAATTTATTATTGCCTCCAGTCGCTAATAATAATAGTTGGAATAAAAATGATATTTCTCATGAGTAAAGATATGCACTTAGTATAATGATACTTTAGTTTTAATTAGAAAAATATGTTATTTATTAAATATACTCGTATGTAGTCAGTCGTATTGCAGTAGTTAGCTATTTATGAACCATTTTTTATTTATTTATTATTTTTTCTTGGTTTGGTATTTTTATTTTCTATATGTAAGTATTTATTTATTTGCCTATGGGTTTTGCGTAGTAATAAACTCTTAGTAGATGTGATAAAATGCAATTTTTTTTTTCTATTATAATTTCTATAATATTATCACAATATAATTCTTAGAGGCAAAAAGTAATTTAGAATACCTTACTATATCTTCATAAGTGTATTTAGAGTATACATTTTTACATATTTTGTGCATTTTGTTAACTACAGTTGTGTGCCTAGACTATGTTTTAATTTTTGTTTTTTGGAAATCGGTTACAAAATTAATTTTAATTCGATCTAAATCTTGCGTACTTAAAATTTTATTTCTAATCATTTAATAGTAAACGAAATTTATTCTTATTATTTCGTTTTTGTTTTTACTTGCTTGCTCGTTAATAAAAAGAAGGATAAAAAAATTATAAGCAAAAAACAAAAAAAAAAAAAAACAAAACAAGAAATGAAAAATACAAAATAATCAATAATTGACCGTAAAATTGTGTAACTAATCTATAATTAGATGAATATAAATAATATAAATATGTATAATTAGTTGAAATTAGGCAGCATCTCTCTATCTCTCTCTCTCTTTCTCGACCCAATCTATCCTTCATATATTTTCATATACATAATTCCCCCATCATGAATTCGTTTGCGTATATTTTACAGCATCCGATGAGAATGTGTTGTCCTATGAGGCGGTGCAACGACTCTCTATTAACTATACACGACCGGTGATTATATTGGGTCCATTGAAAGATCGTATCAATGATGATTTAATATCAGAGTATCCGGATAAATTTGGCTCATGTGTTCCACGTAAGTTGTAATGAATCTATACAAAATCTATTAATGATATTAATGAATTTCTTCATATTCCATAGATACAACACGCCCCAAACGTGATTATGAAGTTGATGGGCGTGATTATCATTTTGTATCATCACGCGAACAAATGGAGCGTGATATACAAAATCATTTATTCATCGAAGCTGGACAATACAATGATAATTTGTATGGCACTTCAGTGGCAAGTGTACGTGAGGTGGCCGAAAAGGGCAAACATTGTATCCTAGATGTTTCGGGTAATGCAATTAAACGTTTACAAGTAGCTCAATTGTATCCCATTGCGATTTTCATTAAACCAAAATCGGTGGATTCTATAATGTGAGTACCTACCACCGTTGTCACAATGTATTCCATATATGTATCCAATTGTCATATTTAATATTATTTCTTATACAGGGAAATGAATAGACGCATGACTGAAGAGCAGGCAAAGAAAACCTATGAGCGTGCGCTTAAAATGGAACAAGAATTTGGCGAATATTTCACAGGTACTGAGTTTAATTTTATCGGAATTTTCTTCTATATGTTTATGTGGTTGCTGAATTTAAATCCGCGATTAGTTTGACTGGTGTAGCTTGGATTTTCGTTCCTAACTCAAAAAACAAACAAAAAATTAATTAATAATTAAAATAAAATTTGAATAATTCATTAAAATACTCACAATCGCCTCTAGAAGATTAAAATATATGATGGACGTCTGTTAATTTGTTTTTCTCAACATTTTTTCTGAGCATACTTGCTCCCTATCTCTAACCTTTAAAGGCGCTCCCATACAAAATTGAAGTTTTCTTTATAAATATGGCTCACACTTCTTCCTACGTTTCCCTAGAGGGTGAAATATAGGACCGATCCTCACTACTACTTAGAATTTTTCCAGAACGTACTTGATTCCTACCTCTACTCCAACTACTAAGCGCGCTTGCCTATAAAATTAACGTAAAGGCACCTGGAAATCGACAAATAATACTATAATTGACCAGCGATCTCTTTTGAAGCAGTGAATTATATAACCGAACCACATTAATTTAAAATGAATATGATTGGCCACTCTAACGCGAAGCAATCATAGAGACTAAGAGACGAATAGATACATTTTTAAGGCTTTAACTCGTTATAATCTACTTAATTTTCCATATATGACAACAATATTTGGCACATGGATTAATATTACAGAGGGTAATGATTTTGTTAAGGAATGGGCGTACCACTCCCAATTTTTATTTTAGCCCGCATACAATGTCATGTATTTCTAAGAGTATTTAAACTTCTCTGAGTTACCTAGTCTTGCGTCTACGAGAATCATATTTGTCACGTAAATTAATGTTGTGGTAAGCAATAATATTACAAGTAATGGCCGAAGCCGTGGGTGCCGTAGCTCAGTGGTTGGTGTGTTCGCCTTCTGATCTGTAGATCGTGGTTCAATCCCCGGCTGATGCATAACAAATTTAATATCGATAAGATTTTTCTTTCGAATGGTACCCACCTCTCGGCAAGCAATTGGCAATTCTTCCGGCAGTAACAACTTGCCATGAAAAAGCTTCTAAAAAGAACTCTGTGACAAAGCTTAGAAAAAGTGATGTCACAAGTGTTCTGCCGTTCGGAATCGGCTAAAATAAGTAGGTCCCTTCTAATACTGTCCAAATTTAAGACGCACAACAGTAATGGAAGAGAAGCTCGGCCAATGAGCCCTTTGGGGCTTTAAGTGCCACATATTTATTTTTTTTTTTTAATGGCCGAACCACTGCCACTATATAATGTAGCTCCCATACAATATTACGGATATTTTTCCATTTTAAAGCGCCTTTACTTACTTAGTCTTCCATATATTTGTCACGTGAGTTAATATTCTAGTGGTTAATAAAATTGCCAGAAATGAAAGAGCCATGCCCACTATTTAATGGAATCCCTATACAAGGTCACGGAATGTTTTCCATGTTTAAATTGCCACAACTTACTTCATCACACATCTAGGACAACCATATGTGGTATGGTAGTGTTTAATAAAGCCACTAATAAATAGGCGTGACACTCCCATGCAAAATCATTGTTACGCTTCGCTCAGTGGGTCCACTGTAATGCCATTAAAAAAAAATCAACTCCTAAATAGAACACTATTGAGTATTCCACAATACTACCGACTTTTATTGTTTAAATATTGCCAATAAAAAAGTAACATAAATTCTTTCTCATTTGCAGGCGTAGTTCAAGGTGATACTATTGAGGAAATTTATAGTAAAGTCAAATCGATGACTTGGTCACAATCGGGTCCTATCATTTGGGTACCATCAAAGGAATCTCTATGACCAACAGCCACAACAACATGGACACTGCCGCCTCGAGTGCGCTGTCGACCAGTCTCGAGATCATCTACAAATCAACATCAACAGCAAACGCACTGATGATTACCAAGCAATTGAGCTGAGCGGCCAGCATAGTATATGCTGCGCACTTTCTCGTACAATACAATACAAACAAACTTACACATCCGCACACACACACATATGAAATGATGTATGTATGTGGCTGATATAGCTGCTGCGTATACGCATGCATGATTATTAATGGTGCATTTGTTGTTGTTGGTTGTTGCTGATAGACAACGGCCAAATAAAATAGAAAAAAAAAACAAACAAAAAAAAAAAAAAATATTGCGGACAAAAAATACTAATCAATCAAGCAGCCCAATATTATTGAACTGTACCATTACCACCACTCAACAAAACCCGAAACACTCGAGCAAACAATACAAATATAAACACATACATCTCCATACACATTTACATACATTAATATAACATATGCGAAAGATTAATTTGAAATCATATGACCACGATGACGACGACGACGAAAATAATGTTGAGGGAGTCTATTTGAATAGTTGTAGTTAAATTAATAATTGTTTTATTAAACGAATTAACGTCACGTAACGTAACGTAATTGATTACAAGTTGACAAATTCATGTATGTGTATGTAAGAATTTACGTTGCCGTATAACGTATTTCGTGAAGCTATAATTGTAATGTAGTATACCTACAGAATCTAGGTATACACAATATGTATTTTATATTGCAACGACTACATAATGACACAAACACACACACAAACAAACACAGGACGCATGTTTTCATTTACTCGTTAAAGGCGGCATCTTTCAAGCAATACTATACATTGGAGACGAACAGAACAATATACGAATATTTGCATATGGTCTTTTACAATTGTAATTGTACATATATGTATGATTATACGTTCGTAATACATACATACAAACATACATGCATTCATACCTACATGTAGTGAATAGCGCGTCTAGATGAACATTTTTAAACATAAATAAACATAAACTTTAATAATATATAATATATATAGCAAAATATTGTAATAATATGTAATTTAATTGAAATTAATCAAATCAAATCAATCATTCATCATTTTAATTGTATGTATGTATATTTAGATCCGATTGATTGGCCGTCAAAATGATGGATTTCAATCATACATCATAATATTGTATTATTATCAACAAATAAATTTAAACTATAAGATGACAAGATCATTATATTCAATGTTCACGTGACGGAAAGTAAAGGGAGGGGATGTATCGTTTCATTGTTGACCAATCACCACCCATAAAACATTGTTTTTCAAATTGGGTGTCGTTCTATTCGTTTTTCTTATCCACATATTATTATTAATATTATTATTATTATTATTATTATTAGAATTATTCATCCCCATTAAATACAAGTATACATATGTACATTAAAAAATATGTATATATACACAGCTTGTTATAGTCAATAATTTTTCACATGAGTTACATATACGAGTATGTAAATTTAAATCGATTGAAGCAAGGGTGAACCTTGGCAAAAAAATAGATATATTAAAAGTGCAAATATATTCATTGAGTTGTACAATTTTTAATCAAATACGAAAAAATAACATACATTTCAAATCATTTACATATAAATAGCTCTGTTCTGAATTTCATTTTTTTGGAATCGCATCAATTTTATCAACTGGATAAAAGTGCATATTCTGAATTCAATAATTGTCGTTGATATTCCATTCAAGCATAAAACTAACATAATAAAATTCATATTTATGACATTTCATTAATGACATTTCTGACACATTCACATTCAATTCCGGCACCAATCAGATTCCATGCATTTCCATTGATCAAATGTTGAATAGCAACGTAAGTCAATTTCGATTGAAAGTGAAATTCAGATAATAATTGTTTTTAATAATACTATTACAATCATTATTATTATTATTAATATTATCACTCGTATTGTCATGATTATAATTTTGTGTATTATTTTATTATTTATAATTTTCAAAAGAAGAAACACAATGTTAATACTTAAATTACGTAAAAAAAACTTTATATACTATAAATAAGTTACCGTTGAACATTTGAATGAATGTAATTGAACAAGTTGAAAAATGCCTTTGAAATGTTTATAGAGAGTCGTAGGCGTCACAAATGTTGCAAAATGTTGGTTAAAGCGAATCGAAATATATACATACATACATTCATAGGCATGAATTCATGCATTGTTTAGGATACTTGAGCATCCATAGACATACACACACACACATACTAATGATGCTGATGATTATGACGATGATGATGATGATGATGATGATAATGAATACTACTTACAACAGGGCAACATATAGAGCTACTGATGCTGATATACTGATCCGAATATATATATTAGATATACAATATTATATAATACAATACATATAGACAATTCAGTTATACCTATGTTACGTAAACATACATACATACATACATATATTATGTACATATGTATGTATACTTGAATGTAAATTGCATAACAAACAAAACAAATCATTTCTGTAAACTCACACTAAAAATAAAAATTAAAAATATTTTACAAAAAAAAAAAAAAAGAAAAGAAAATGAGAAAATTATATTTGTTACAACGGTTTATAAAAAGAACAATTAGGAAATCCATTTCGTATATGTCATTTTCATTTTTCATCGGTTTACTGTAATGTATATGCTTTATTATTTAATTGTTATCATATTATAAATGCTATTAAAAAAATTTATGTAGTAAAACATCGACATTTAGTATTTATATATTTTTGCACAGCACAGCAGTTTTTGCATAGTTTATGCATTGTTTTCTATAGCGATTTGTGTGGCAAAAAAAAAAAACAGAACCAGAGACATATTACGTGTTTCACTTTCGATTCACATAAAATTTCAATCGAAACTGAAATTCAGAATATGACAACATCGTGGCGTTTTAAATTCGTTTTTTTTTGCGAGCTTATAAACTAAATTGATCGGATTGTATTTCATCTTGGTTGCTTAAATGAGTAAATGAGATGATATATAATGATGATGATGTTGATGTTGATGATGACGATGACAACGTTTACTCCTAATTCGCGTATTGAAGCGTTTCAATAAAATGTGCCTTTTTCAGTTGTTGTTGTTATTACCAACCCGTTACGTAACATATGTACATAATGAACTACATAACAAAAATGAAATGGATGTTGATGCAAGCGCTCGCGAATATTCTTAAAAAAAATTCAACGATTCTACAACAATAAATATTCGAAAAACAAAAAATGAAATTCTGAAAAACTCTATAGGTACATACATTCACTTATTATACGTCAGATTGAATTTAATCTAATATATATTACAAAAAATATGTAAGAATACATACGAGTTACACACTGAGGCATCTAGACAAAGAGGTGAAGGGTATATAATTTAATGCCATTCGAGCTATAAGTAAACTATATATTTTGTTAATTATTTCGAATATAATGTAATGGCAATGCCTCGTAGTGGGAAAAACGCACACCGTATAAAGGCTTATTAACAACATAGTTTCATGATAAGCATAGCGATGAAATATGGAGCTTTTAAGCTTTCAAACTAATTGCATGATAAGAATAATAACGTAAAATGGACTTGTTATTCTCGGAATAATTCATTTCTATGTTTAATGCTATAGCATTGTGTCTAATGTGTCGATGTGACAGTTGCGACACGATATCAGAATGTCAAATAGGTAAGCATATTTACCATTTCGCAATCTTGCTGTAGTACAGTGGTGTTTTCGACTCTAACTTAAGAAAAAAAAAAAACTAATTAATGTTGCAATATTCATTAAAATACCCCAAAATCGCCTCTGGAGTAGTAAAATGTAAATTTCACACACACCTCTCTGAGTGCTCGTAGAAGAGGTAAAGATATATGATAGACTTCCATTAATTTTTTTTCTATAACGTTTTTTCCAAACATGCTTGTCAAACATGCATACTCCATTAGAGTAGCTTCCCAACAAAATTTAGTTTTTTTTTTTAATTTTAACTTATGCTGCTGCCAGAGTGCTCCTAGAGGGTTGATATATATGACCGACCCCCATTAAATTTTACTACTCAACATTTTTTCTCAACATACTAATCGCCTATCTTTACTCCTTTGGGAGATTTTCTTACAAAATGAACTCAAAAGCATCCTGTAAATCGACAAATAGTCATATAAATATCCACGAATCATCTCATAGAGTGGTGAAATATTAGACTAACCCACATCGTTCTTCTATTCACAAACTTTTCCCCCTCTCTGCCCCTTAGGTGCCAAAATTTAGCTTCTCTTGTGGATTTATAAGAAAAAAAAATCAATAACTTATGAAAATTGATAAACCTTAAAACTGAAAAACGTTTTTAGTTTGTGATGTTGTTTGTTGTTTCTTCTTGTGGCATTGGATTTGAATTCTTTTATTCCAAAGCTCGAATTGGCCTCTTTGTTTCGTATACTTAGTGTATATTTGTATGAAAAATCGCAAAAGGCGAGTTATGTGAATTGTTAAAAACGTAAATGTTATAAACATTAGTGAACATTAGCGATTTTCGATAATCATTTTAAATAACAAACAAACAAAAAAAAAAAAAAGACTTGAAATATTTTAATTGTTATTTATGTTCATGATGAATTATAAAAAAAAAATATACTATTTTCGGCCTATTACATTTATGAATGCATATGAAGAAGATTGTTTATGTAAAATCATAAGAATATGCAAAATAAGCAAACTATAAAAATTGTTTTTGTTTTTTTCTTTATGTATGTAGTAACATAAGTGCGTAGAATTAATAATTGAAATCGTATCGTCGTAGCACAAATTGAAATATTCTGTATATGTATAGGATTTTTAGTTATATCTCCCCAACAGACATCTTTAAATACACAAAAATAAATTAAAAAAAGAAATATATATATATATATATATTCAATATATATGTACGTATGTAACTTCCTTTCCCCTCATATAAACACAAACACTTACCTCAGCACACCTAGTTTTTCGCGAAAAAGCGTAGGGAAAAATTTTTGGAAATTATAAAAAAAAGAAAAACAAAATCATTGCCATTATATATTTACATACATAACTACATAATCTTGCTAATAAATAACGACGAATTTCGAATTATGCTGCACACCATTATTACCACAATCGACCAACAATTGAATGTCCTTATAATTATAGTGGAACTACATACATACATACATACATACTTACATACTTAAACGAGTGCAAATGTGGGTGCATATATACAATTTATGTGCTTACATATGAAAAACAAAAAAAAAAAAAAAACTATACTCAATATAAAATCTAAATAAATAAATTTCTAATTAATTTCCCCAAGATCCCCAAGATTATTAGATAAGCTGACATCGATAATCGATTAATCAAAACACAATTGCTGTCAATATTGATTAATCTGTAAAGCACGTCTTCTTACATAATAAATAAATATGGGCATGTTATTTCAAGAATTTACTAATCACATCACTCGCATGCCACATACCCGTACATACTATTTGTGTATACTTTAGCGCGAAACAGTTGGCATTTTTAGCACGTATCTGTATTTGTATCTGAACAAAAGAAAAAAAAAAAAGAAAACAAAAACCAAAAATCAAATAAATAAAAATTGTTATAAAAATTCTGAAATGGACGTGCATATACGTACATACACAAACACACACACACACACATATAGGCATATGTAAATGTATTTAGAAATTGAATTTATTTAAAAATGCATGAAATGATGATGAGACATGTTAATGCAATCGAAAAAATATATGAATAATACCTACCTATATTTGAAAATCAACAAGCAACCAACAAAAAATACTTACTATTACGAAATGCGATTTAATTATACTACTATACCTATACATACTTACATATATTTATTATAGTGCTCTATTCATTAGATAAAATTTATAAAAATCGACAAAATTCGCAAAATACAAATGAAAACAAATTATAATAATAATAATAATAATAATTCTAATAATAATAATATTGTAATGAATATGTATGTACATCCTTCTTTATAAATACATACATAATTGCAAAACATACATAAATACATATACACATACACATACTCGTATACATATACATACATATATAATTAATTGTTCATCTTCAAGAGTAAAACAAACAAACAAAAACAAAAAATGCGAATAATTAAAATAAGAAAACACTAATAAAGTATAAGGAGACAAATATTTAATTGAAAATTATGCGTTTACTTCTTTTACATTGATTTCTTTCCTTTTCCTTTGTATTGGATACTACCTAAATGTACATATTTGTTCTGGCTGACCGACGCCATTACATCAATAGGTAAAATATTTTTATTAGCAAACATGTCTATTTATTAATTTGCTAGTCGAAGATTGCAAAAAAGAAGAAAACGTGTTTGCAATTTATTAGGGTGTGGCTTGGATGAGTCACAAATTCAGTTGATTTAATGTACTAGTCGTAAATGACAAAAGACAAAAAGAGTGAAATTTGTGGTGGTGTGATTTTAGCGAAGTTTTTTAGTGCTGAAATACGCAAAGTTAATATGTTTATCATCTTTCTATGGAGAATGCTAGTCAAATTATATGACTCAGCGAAAAAGAATTAAAAGGGAAGAGCCCTTCTCAGGAGTTTGGAGAGGGGATAAGGACGTTCGGAGAGCAAATTAATGAAGATTTATCATATATTTCGACGCTTTAGAGGCGATCCTTTGACAGTTATGATGCTATTTGTCGATTTTCTGGTATTTTCGACTTTATTTTGTCGGGGAGCTCCTTAAAGTAGTTGGAATAGAGGATGAATATGTTCGAAAAAACATTTCCAACTTTATTTTGTCGGGGAGCTCCTTTACAGGTGATCCTTTGACAGCTGTGATGCTATTTGTTGATTTTCAGGTATTTTCAACTTTATTTTGTCGGGGAGCTCCTTTAAGTAGTTGGAATAGAGTATGAATATGTTCGAAAAAAACCACTAAAGAAGAAAAATTAATAAGGGTGTGATTTACGAGTACATTTCACCATTCTAGAGGCTAATTCTGGACAGTTATGCGACTATTTGACAGTTTTCAACGGTTTTGCGTTTATTTTGTGTGACAGCCCACTTAAGGGGTAGATTTAGAGAGTATGTATGTTTGGGAAAAATATTGATGAGGTAAATATAATGGGGGTCGGTGTTATATTTCATCTTCCTAGAGAACATCCCTAGGCAGCTATTTGATTATTTGTTAATTTTATCGTTCATTTTGTACGATGGTTAGAAATTAGGGGTAAGTAAGTTCACGAAAATTGTTGGAGATGTAAAATCAATAGGGGCTGGACGTACATTTCACACTTCTACGGACAATTCCTGGCCAGTTATGAGGTTATTTGTCAAATGTAAAGTTGAGAAGTGGTTAAAAATTAAGAGCAAAAAATAATGAGGAAAAAGTTATTTCTCCAACATTAGAGGTCGTGCAAAATTTGCTTAATTGGCACGAATAGTTTTTTTTTTATCAAATTGTATAGTTCTGATTTATGAGAATTAGAATTTCCGTTCAAATAGCTTCTTTTATATCTTGAGAGAGCATTTATACTTTAAGAATTTACTTTAAAAATTTTACTGAACACAAATACTTCGCCTATTCTGCTCGATCGATATTCGTAACAATTTTTAATAAAAAATTACATATCCTTAAGCGACATCATTATCTTGGTTGAAATAAAATGCTCCAAGTACAACAATTGCCGTTCAGAAAAGAATTACACAATGTGGTTTTCTACTTTAAATTGTCGTTTTTATTTTAAAAATATTTCAAAAACGTTTTTGTATACCTAAGTATAGGTATGTATTGGATAAATGGTGTACATATTGATCATTTTAAACTTAAACTCTATGAACAAAAAAAAAAAAAAATAATAATAATAACTAAAATAAAAAAGGAATTAATATATTTAAATAATCATTTATCGTTATATATACCGAAATGACACTGAGAAATTATATAGAAATATATAAAAAAAGAGAAATGACTACGATAATGCAATCAAGTGTCTTTTCGCTTTACATGATAAGAGTAAATATTTCAAAAATTTCAATAATACAGATTGTTTAATACATTTCACATGAATGAGTAGCATTTGGTTCTAAATTGAAATGACAATTTCTAAATAACAACATATGTAGTGTGTAGTGTACTAGAGAAATTAGTGATGATAAAGAAAAAAAAAATGTATATATATTGTATATAAAATATAAATTCGAAAATAATTCTTATCCCCAAACTACATAACACCACCAATGAATGCCATGATCACATTTTATATATTATAGAAATTAATTTCGTAAACTTAAGGGTTAGTGTGATTCATAAATAACATTATTTAGATAAATGTACAAGCATGCAGTATTTACATATCGTAATGAAAATTAACATTAAATTCTGTGGTGTTTTTTTTTTACTAAAATACAAAACAAACTGAAAAGCGTCAATAATTTATAGGTTAATTCCAATGGCGTTAATCCTTATCTTGGCTTTGCATTAAGGCCGTAATCTCCTGAAATTTGTGCATATAATCAACACTGCTTTCACTTAGCACCGATAAATTAGACGCGGGATCCTTTTGGGGGAATATACAAAATTCAAATTTTAATATATATTGATCGTATGGCAATTATGTTCATATCGTACCAAAATATCACGACTCGCATTAATCTCATCCAAGTGACCCAACAAGCTGGTTAGCGAAAAATCATTTAGATTCTCCTCCAGCCAACGTGAGTTTGAATTTGAATCACGAATTAAGTGCATGGGGCTCATACTATTAAAAATGCTGTTATCTGAAAAAGTAAATCAATACAAAAGAGGTACATTAATTGTGTAAAATGTATGCGTAATTAAATCATCTTACTGGAACAATCATCAAAGGCACTATCGGGCACTGAGGGTATTGACGTCTCAGCTATACACTGATTCAAGTCTTCCCGATTTGTGATTATTGTTGTGTTTGGTGTCATCAAGTCCAAATCTAGATTTGAATTTGATTCCAATGATGATGAAGATGCGGTCGCAGAACACGGCAGTGCATTTAACGTATCGTCTATGCTTGCAGAATTGCAGTCGTTCAGTGATGTAGAGGAATTTTGTATTGAAGCAGACATACTACTTGATATGCATTGAGTCGTATTATTATCTATACTATTATTAAATGTTGTTTCACTTAAGCAACTTGTAGGCTGCAAAGTTGTAGTAGTAGTAATGGTAGTAGTGGGAAGTCGAGGATTCACTTTTATATCGCTTAGATTATTTTGTAAATTTTTCACATCCAACAGATCATATGAATGATTTGATGTGCCTGGCAACAAAAGACGCTGTACAAGTACCTGTCGATTCATTCGTGGCCGTGCTATTTGCTAAAGATGAAATTATGAATTCAGTAAAGGAGTTTACTAATGATTTAATTTAATTCTCTTCTACTTACAGATGGCAATTGCTGCTTAACAACATCCATATTGGAACTTGGTCTGCGAATAGGCACAATTGGTTGACGAAATATACCATTGCTTTCGGTTACGATATTTGATGAAAATGTCTTTGGCGAAATGAATGTCTTGGCGGCAAGATCACGCTCAATCTATGTAACAAATTTAGAAAAAAAAAAAAGATTATATGAATTTGTGTGAAGCTTTCTCTGACTCACTTTTGATTTGGCTGTGTTCCGATCACAAGTATGACCACAGGAACACTGGCGCTTACGTATGCGTTCACTAAGATTTGCAATGAGTAGCAAATGGCGCAGTTTGTTTCCCAAGGCAGATGTAGATAGTGCTTTGAGCAGATTAACATCATCACATTCGTTCGGATTGTATGGCATACCGTTTTGCTTTTGTGTAAAAAATGTAGAATTCGCAACGGTTGAATCAGGTTGAACAGAGCATAAAGTTGTTTCATTCGGCGCTCCTACATTATCTACAGTAGTAGGAGCAGCAGCAGCAGGTTGTGACAAAGCATCTGTCCAGTAGTATTCCAATTCTAATTTTGAATCTTGCCCTAATACGACATACAAATCACCAATCGTGATATCAGCCGCATTCGAAATGGTCCAACCGCAGCGTATGCGTTTCAGAATGTCGTCGCTTATTAACGGTTTAAAAGACAATGCAGATCGTATGGATTTTGTGTTGCTTGAACGTTTGGAACGTGATGAGTTTGTTGAAGGTCCAATATTACTATTATTATTATTATTACTACTATTGGAGGCTATACCTGAAGTAGTCGCATCCTCTTTCACCACTAGAGTATCATTTTCAGCGAGAAGATCATGAATTTCGTCACTTAGCTCGTCACTACTACTTTCTGATTTGGGATTTAATGTTTCGGTGTCTTGTGATATAACTGGATCATCTTGTGTAGCAATAGTCGCGCTCTCTGTACACACGTCCGCATCTACTTTCTCTTGTGCTACATGACTATACATGGGTTTAGATTTTTTCATCTCTGGTGACTTCTTTTCGGAATTGCTATCCGTACGTTGACGTTTGGTGGCAGTGGATCGATCTTGACAAAGCGTTTCGCCGCGTACTTTAACGCCCATACGTTCTTCGTAGGCGGTAAGGCAGATATTGACACTGCTCAAATATTCTGTGATGCTCAGTAGCGGACGATGTATTGTGACACCAGGCTTAGGCAGAAAACACATTTCGGCATCCATATAGCCTAGTGGTTTTTCCGCCTGAGCATCTGAGACTACACCATTTGTTCCACATTGTTCCGTTAGTGGCAATTGTGAGGGAGTGGGAGGAAATAATTTTGCTTCTTCTTCGGCCAACTTCATCTCTGGACTACGCCATTTGTATTGAAATGTCTTAATGAAATTGACCAATTTCTTATGCAGTGGTACTGTGGTACGTGCTCGCGGATTCTGCGCTAACATTTGCACCCGCCCAAAGGATTCCATATTTGCGGGGCTCACGATGACTTCAATTTTCGAGGGTAAACGAATATCCTCAAGAGAATCTACGAGTATAGGGGTTCTATATTACATTTGGAATAGAAGAAAAGAAAAATTCACATCATACCATCCAGCTGATTTAGTCGGCGTAAAGCTTTGCATGACGGTGTTTTAATACGTATATTTTTACCCTTGCAACGTACTGTAAGGTGACCTTGATAGACGAGATTCTTTAACTTCATAAAGTGTTTGTCCGATACAAATTGCAATTTTCGACGCATTTCACCATAGTTAATTAGACCATAGAGTTCTTGTGCGGGCTTCTTAATCTCTGAAAGAGAAGATTGTGTAAATTAATACTACACTTGCTAGCTGCTGAATATGACTTACCATCGGAAAACTTAATATATTTACATATTTGATGATAGGTGTGATAATAATGCTGTCGCACTTGATCCTTGGTCTTGAATGAGACGTCCACTGTGCTCTTACGCTTTAATTTTGCATTGATATAATTGCCAATTGAGTCGAAATCTTTGCCAAACTCATTGAGTGCATCGAAAAAGTGATTACGTTCGAGATTTGTCCACGTTGACTTATTAGCACGCACTTGTGCCAGCGTTTTCTGCTTTTCCACCTTATCATCCTTTCGAGGTTCGCGTTCATTTGGCGGAGGACTAATCGGTCTACTTTGATCTTGTTTCATTTTCTGTATAACACGAGCACTGGTACGTGTGCCTGGACAATTATGCGTTGTCACTGAGCCTAACAATTCCGTTGCGTTCAAATTGTTCTGAAAGCAAACAAAAACAATAACAATGCGATTGGAATGTGCGTAAGGTGGTCGAAAATTTACCTCAATTTTTATTTTCTCATCGAAATTGACACTACTTTTTCGGTCTGTATTTTGTTTACTCCCAGTTCCACCTTTTCCCGTATTAGTATGGCTAGCAGCACATACAATTGGTGAATTTACTAATGCATCGCAGATATTCGCCGCCCTTTCGTCTTTCATATTTGTGGAATCACAGCTCGAAACGACTTGGGTCGCTTGAGTTAAAGACTCGGCGACTTCGGGAAATTTCTCGTCCATTTTATGAAATTTATTTTATAGTTCTGCAAATACAAAAGTACAACATAATAAAATACACTCGAAATGAGCAATCAATAAATTTCAATTGCGATGCGATGGGGACATTATAGAATGTTGTTCTAGAATGATGCCTCATTTTTTTATTTCTTTTATATCATTTCGAAGGCCACCTAATGGAATGTTTATATAATGATAATCTTAAGGACTATGGTCAGGAGAAATCGTATTAAATGCATTGCTGACGCATTAGATAATTAAATTTCAACACAAAATTTATAGCTAATATTTGGCATATATTAATGTGTTTTGGTATTTGAAAATCTATGTCAATGACGACGAATTTCACCTTGCATACATTCTATTCGATTGTCCACAAATTTATTAATAATTTCCATAAATTTAATAACAGAATGGAGCTAAGAAAAATGGCGCTCGTTCTGTAAATTACGCCACTATTAATTCATTTCCACTACATCGAGGTGACAAATATTGTTGGTTTCCAAAACAGCCATATATCTTGCAATTCACTTTACCTTAATTAGATCACTATTTGGCAAATAGAAATCGCATAATTTCCCTTTTTTCTTTTTTATAGTTGAGCAGAATTTGAATCCATTGTTTTGTGACTTTCGTGCGCCTATTTCTTTCGATTGATTTTATTTACGAACGACATACACTTTTACACAACCACAATATACATTTTTAATACGATCGTACTCTTTTTAGGTGCATACATACTATTTTTTGCTCTTCTTATTTTCCGTACTGAAAATTGGATATACGTATGAGAATTTGCTACGTTGTTGAATCGCTTTATAATTGGCGCTGTGCAAATTGGGAGCTATTTTCAAACACGGCAACACAGTGTCAGCTGTGATTTTTGTTTTGCATCAATTCAGCAGTGCTTACTCTTTCACACTTGTGTATTATCTGACAACATTTTTGACAGTTCGCTATAGGAATTTTATTGATATCGCTCTCATTTGATAAACAAACTTGAGTGGGCTGTGTTTGATAAATATAATTAATTTGAGTATAGGGTGATTCATATGTGTGACAATTTTCAACAGTTTTCGAAAAATATGTATAAAGAGGAAGAAATATTAATAATACGATGTGAATATGTGTATTGTATATTAATATCTTACAAGAAAATTAAAGTTTCAAGTATAAATAAATAAAACATTAATTAAATATATATGGGCATTTCTATTGAATTTGATTTTTAACCACCTACAGGTTTAAATAACGTAGCTAACATTATATTAGCTAACATGACTGGTAACATGTTTTAGCGCCTTGACGTGCATTAACCATTAGGTGTGGTCATAACTATAGGCTAAGTATTGAGTATGTTTTGGAGGCTCGGCGAGTATTAACCATTAGGTGTGGACATACCTATAGGCTATGTTACTTCACCATTACGGTGTGATGTCCAACGTGAATATTACATTCGAGCATCCATGCATACTTAATATTTCTTCACTGAAATTTGAACGATCCACGCAACAATTAATTAAAATAATTTAATTAATTATTTAATTTAAGAGCAATAATCTCTTATGCATAAAAGGCTATGTTACTTCACCATTACGGTGTGATGTCCAACGTGAATATTACATTCGAGCATCCATGCATACTTAATATTTCTTCACTGAAATTTGAACGATCCACGCAACAATTAATTAAAATAATTTAATTAATTATTTAATTTAAGAGCAATAATCTCTTATGCATAAAATGCTTAGTTAATATTTGTTAGAATATGCAACCCTGGCAACCCAACATAAGATGCAAAAACGTTTGGCCCGTAGTTATAGTCAACGTTAACATCATCTTAAAATTAGAATAGACTTGTTTGGCATATTTCCAGAACAAAAATCTCTCAAAAAGCGATTCTAAGAATCTAATTTTGACTATAGCTATGGGCCTTTGTGTATGTACGTTCTGATTTGGCGTTCTTGTTTTTACACATATTTTATTGAATTTTTTAGAAAAGAAAAAGATAATAATTATCTTTTGGCTTTTTTCATGCGCTGCCACATAGTTTAAGAATATTAGAAAGCTGATTTTTTTTCGTCGCTGCTCATTAAAATTCAATACAAACCTTCAACACCAAAAAATAATTATTAATAAAACTAACAAATTCCATAGGATTCTGTTTGAATAAATATTAATTTACCATAGATATAACAAAAGCAATATCGATGATGATTCCATTACGATAGATTGCCAGAAACAAATTCTTATTACTATCTTAATATTTTCTCTTATATTTAACACGTTCATATGAATGTATGCATTTGTGTATCATAAATAAATACCAATTAGGACTAGTACAACTAACACAGCTATTGCAATAGCGATTAAAAAAATTTTTTTCTGTAGGTAAAGAAAAGAAATTTGTATTTTTAAATAAATTATTTCGACACATGAAACAATAAAACCGACCTTTAAAGCTTTTTTGTGCAATTTGTCAGCTTTTTCCAGCTGATCAGCACCTTTGTCTACATATAATGTAGCCTGTTGCGCATGAAATTCAACACGTTGTATTGTTTCGCTCTATAGGTAGCAGAATATACCAAAATTAATTTAAAATTCATAAAGAATAGAGTAGAATTGAATGAGTAGAGAATATTCGTAGAGCACTGACTTAATGCACCTACCTGTTCGAAGACCAGTGTTTGTATACGCAGAAATAATGCATGTACATCTTCTATGGATTTTTCAAGTTTTTTGAGCTCATTGAATCGATCCATAAGATCACGTAAAGTTCGGCGTTCTTTTTCAGTTTCCTCTAAAATCTGCATGGCACAAAATGAATTGAAGCAAGTGAAAAAATGAAGTTATATTTAGTAAATATAAGAATTGGAATTTACATACGTTGCCCACAAACAGATTTGTTGTTTTATTTGCTATTAACTCTTCGATTTCCTCTTCCGTAGAGTTGCAATTGACTGCAGTCAGAGGGAGAATGAAAAGCAACATCCATTTATTTATGTATCTAATACTTTTAATAGTTCTGATACACGATTAAGCAATCATTATAAGCAACGAATATTCAGACGAACAAACAAATTATGAACGTCAATTATAAACGAATTTTTTGTCATTTGGATTTAATCAGGAAAAAATCGTGTGTCAGAATTTTTAAAAGATCATATATTCATTTTATCACACAAATACGATGTCGACTCTTACTTATTTTCGAGTGCATTTGTAGATTCTTTTTCAGTTTGCGCTCATACAACTGTAGGAATTCTTCATTTTTAGTCCAGATATTCACATAGCTTTGATGCAATCCATAGAAGAGGGTTCGTTTCATGCGAGCTTCTAGACTGTAATCATTTTCAGGCGGTAGATTCGATTTGAATTCTTTGAATTTGTTCATTAGAATATTGCCAATTTTCAAATTTTTATTACGAAGATCATCCATTTCATTTTCTGTAAAAAAAAGTATTTGTCAGCTTATCAAATTTGTAGATCAACATTAACGTATTTATATTTACTTACCACTGAAATTTCGTATATTTATTGTATGTACCATACGATTCATTGTCTCCAAATTTGATGCGATTTGCGCCAAATACATTCGTATTTCAGAATACTGCAAACAAACACAGCAAGAACAATATTAAAAGTAATTGCAATGAAATTCATTATGACGTCATAGAAGATTAGTAAGGGCTTTTGGATGAGTTATGTGAATCAGAAATGTTTAGATAGAAGGAACATCTGGTTTTTTTTTTTGTCGTACTTTTGTTTACTACTATATTTACTAATGTTAGATTTGAATGGGCTTGGCTATTAATGTACATACATATATGTATGTCTTTCCCTTTCCCTAATAGTCAAATCATTTTTCGTTCAAAACAAAATACATATGATTCATGCAATAATCTGAAAATTGATAAGAGAATCAATCAATAATTATTAATGCATATGTAGTTTGTATATATAAACATATGCAATTAAATTAGAATAAATGCATATATAAATGTACATCTCTGTATACCCTGTAGACAGATAATCTGGTGCTAGTTAGGGTGAATTATCAGTGTATATTTCATAATAACACAGAAATAGAAAAAATGTGGGCTGCTCGGGTATTCACATTCTATGGATTTGGGGTCGTTGAAATGGATTTCCATCATCATTGTCAGGTTTCTTTCTAACCTCAAAAACTTCTGTCAAAATTGCCGAAAAACATAAAATCGAAGCATAACTTTGTATGGGAACGTGGATGTGATTTTAATCCGATTCAGATCATTTCGAATATTCCTATTAATTAGTAAATATAATTATATTTCAGTTTGAGTTTTAGCTTAATAAATTTATATATGCGTGTGAGAAGTGTGAAAATACAAATATTTATACGATTACTCTCATTTTCTAATGTACATATTTATTCTATCATCTGATTAACATTCTTTTGTATGGTAGGCTAGTATGCTTTTCATCCGATTACGCCCATTTTATAATATATCAATTTTGTGGTAAGAGTTACTATATATTCGACGATTTATTTCGATAGCTTTATAATTTCTCGCGAAAAGCATGAAAACACACATTCTTTAGTATACATTTGTATGGAAGGTGGGTGTGGTTTTTATCCGCTTTTGCTCATTTACGAACTTATACGTTCACTGATGAATATATCCTTATGTACCAATTTTCAGCTTGAACACTCTATAATTACGGCAGTTATCGTACGGATAGCCGGTCAGACTGACAGAGAGACAGCCACACATGGCTAAATTGACTTAGATCGGGATTCTAATTAATATATATCATTGAGTCTATGTGCGTAAGGTATATAAAATTTGAGAGTATCCTCTTAAAAACCAAGTCAATATTCTCCATAAAGCTATGAACAATTCTGCCTTTGATATTTCAATGGACGAGACTAACAAAATTGCACAATTTGTTGATTCAGTAGAAGAAGCTGCATAATCTAATCTTTATTTTGAGCTAGTAGAGCACGAAATATGTATAAACTTGCACCGGTATATTACACCTGCTCAAAAACTAGAATTTTGTTTGCATAGTTCACTCTCCGATAATAAATTTGTCGGAAGTAAATCACAAAATTCTCCAATCCATCAAACTTAATATTATGAAAATTTGGAATATTATTCTTAATTATTTGTTCTTCATGTTGTTCTGTAATTCATAACAGTAAAATTGCAATTATATGTAGTTTAAATGGTTGTGCAATAGAAACGAATTTACCTCGTTGAAGTGAATCTTCAAAATATGGTGATTTTGTTTTTACAGAAATGTACGGTAGTAAGATACCGGCCGACAAAAAGAGCGAATGTTATATTTTTTATTATTATTTTCGTATGCAAATAGCTTTCAGATAAACTATCAACGCCTTAGAAGAATGTATGAATGGTACACCTTATGACGTTGTGTGTCATTTTTACTTACCGGATTTAAAATGGCATCCACCGGTGCATTCATTTCCGTCGTATTGGATTTTAATTGAAGCGAACCATTCGATGTTGATGATGTTGTTGTGTTGCTGATTGATCGCTGTATACAAAAAAAAAAGTAGTAAACAAGACAGATCGAGTAAGAAAGAGAGCAAACAAAAACACAAACACATACACACGTTTTCGTAAAGGAAGAAATTTATAAATAATTAATTTGGTTGTTGTTGTTGTTGTTCTGTAGCGGATCGTTTGATACCGATTGTAATAAGCGCGTGTATCCGAAAACATCCAATATAATACTAAATTAACTAATGGTGGCATACGTACACCCTCATACATACTTAGATCCATGAATATACAGACATTCATACGTGTAGGTACTCACCTGTAGCAATTCAGGCAGCCTATCTCTGGCCATTTTCCGTATAGACGTTTTTGGCAAGTGGTTTACTAGTGTAGGTATTGTTATTATTGTTGTTGTTTTTTTATGATATTTCGTCTACGAATAATTTTTTTTTCTCAAATAGATATTTCTAAATTATTGTTATAGTGGTTGCTGTAGCTGTTGTTGTTGTTGTTGTTGTTGTTATGTAAAATACTTCTATTGTATTTTCAGTTAGCTGACTATCTTTCAAAGATAAAAGCATTATCACAATTGTGTATGTGTTAATTGATTTAAGCACTTTTGTGGGTCGAGGTGCTTTATAACAGATGTTGGTATTGGTAGTTGGTTGGTAGTCGTAGTGGTAATGATGATGATGATGATGATTATAATAGTGGTGTTACTGCTAATAATACTATATTGATTGCTGTCGTCAGTTGTAGTGTTGAGTTGTCTGCTGATGTCTACTGTTCATCAAATATTTCATTCACTGTATTATGTTGCGATATTTTTCTACATACGAATAATGACATACTGTGCTCACATATCACTTTGCACCGTATTAATTAGCGGCTGTGTATTGCGACGCTTTTTGAATGCATCTTTAAATTGAAGCTTTGTTATTATTGTTGCTGCTGTTGCTGCCTGTACTGATTGTGTTTGTATTATTATGGAAATTTCTTATTGAATTGGGTACATATGTATATGATATAACTGCAGCTGTTGATCGCACTTTGAATCGATGGTGTTTTTCTGCCACAAAAAGTGACCGTCGAAAACACACACACACACAACCACGAACAGGCTTGCCTCGATTCTGTTGCAATGCACTGCTTAGTGCAAACACTTTTGACGCATGCCGATTTTTGCTCGAGAATTAGCACGTTATGTACATGCACTGTCGCGACGCTACTGTAAGCTGGTACGCAAAATAACGCGCTTCGTCTGTTTGCCGTACGATTTTCGATAAGAAAAGTGAAGGTAGAAACCTGAGTGTGGGACAGTGTGTTTGTTTGCAGCGCCGTCGTTCCGTCGAATATATAGAAATTTACACTAATTTTTCTCGGAATGTAGAGCAAAGTAGTATAGCAAAGCACAGCAAAAACGATGATGGTATTATTCACTTTTTCTTCTTCTTCTTCTTCTTCTTCTTCTTCTTCTTCTACTTCTTCCAATTCTACTTACTCTCATTCACACATGTATTTTGCTATTTCTATATAGGCGCAAGTATTCGTAAAATATACATACTATAGGTATATTATTCTTATTATAATATTTTACGTTTTGGTTATCTTTATCTTTGTAGAGTTTGTTAGTCAGCCAGCCAATTTGTTATTGTGTTTGATATAATATACGTAAATATGTATGAATAAATATATATATTGTATATTTATTTATTGAATATGTGTATGGAAAAAAATAATATTTTTGATTAGCACCACCTCATACTCTGTTTAGTGTTCTGCCCGTTGGCGTAGTTCGTTGCTGCTGCTGCTGCTGGTGCCGTTGTTGCTGCGTATGTTTGTGCGACCCTCTGAATTGCTTGTTTTCTTTTTGAATTTCTCAATTCTCGACTGAGAGTTGAAGTGATTTGTGTGTGTTCTTTATGATTCTTGTTTTCTTAAAAAAAAAGTCGATTTAATTGCGTTTTGCTATATTATACATGTTGTGGTTGTTGTTGTTGTTGTTCTTATTTTGCAACGAATATCTATACACATTCGTACATATGTAGATATATTTAGTACATTAAAAAGTTCTCGTATAGCATTTTTATTTTTGTATTAAAATCCGCACGTCAAACAATTTTTTAAAGTAGGTTTATTTGCGGACATAAATATTTATTAGTGTCTACATATGTACAATGTATACAATACAATTAAATTTCAATAATATTGAAGTTTAGATATCCTACATTATGAAAATAGGGGGATATACTTATGGCAAAGCATACTTTTGTATTGGAGGTAGGCGTGGTTTATGTCTGATAATGCCCATTTCACAATCATACTCACGCGTTGATAAAAATAATCGCATGTGCTGAGTTAATGGCAAATATATTCGTTTACAAAGCGTACAATCATACGTTGAAAAACATACTTTTGAATGGGAAGTAGGCGTTGTTTTTGTCCGATCAACGCCCAGTTTCAAATATGATTATTTTTTAGTAGTATAAAAAAATTCAGCTTGATAACTTTCATATTTTAGTGATCAATGTGTGAAAATATATATTAGAAAACGCATTTTTGTATGGGAGGTAGGAGTGATTTTCATCCGATTACATTCGTTTTTGGATTTTGTAATTCGTTTATGAAAATATTCTTGTATACCAATTTTAACCTTGATAGCTCTATAATTACAGTAGTTATTCGAATATTCATTAATCGTAGAATGCATTTTACGATACGGAGAAATTGTCCATTGTATGGATGAAGGAGAATTTTGTATTTTGGGTACCCTTACATTTGAAAATGGAAATAGACCATTGTAAGGATGAATTTGTAATTTTTGGGTGCCCTTACATGTTACAATAAAATAAACTCCAATTCATATTTTAAACGATTTAGGTCTGGACAAACATAGCACATCACCCTTGAGCCGAAAATATAGTTTAATTGTGAAAATGCTGTTAAGTGCGAGCGTGATCAAATTTGGTGGTCTTGTGCCAGAACTTTTGAAAGTACTAGATATAAATGTATATATATATATATATATATATATATATATATATATATATATATATATATATATATATATATATATATATATATATATATATATATATATATATATATATATATATATATATATATATATATATATATATATATATATATATATATATATATATATATATATATATATGTAGGTATTCATAATAAGATATTACTATGTATGATTGTGTGATGTGCTCTATCACTCTCCCACTCTCTTTTCGTTTTTCGTCATACTCTCAGAACCGGTTATTGTTGTTATATTTAATTGTTACTTGTATTTAAGTAATTGTGTTAATTGCACATTTTTCATGTTTTCTCCAGTCGTCTTCATTTTATTATTATTATTTTTTTTTAAATTATTTATTTTTGCTTTTTTTAAATTTTCTGCAATCGCAATCATCACCACCAGCAACTGTCTTCCCCTCGAATGTGCTTTTCATTTTACATATTCCACTTATAGTTGCTGTATAAAGTTCAGAATTTTACATTCCTCTTTTCAATTATACATAACATACATACATACATACATACATACAAACATGCATACCAAAAAAGTATAAACGTATATATTTATTTTGTGTATAAAATTATTGAGTTGATAAACTTTTTAATTTGTCATCTTATGCTTATACGAGTACGTACATGTATATATGCACGTGTACAATATTTATTGTAGATATATGTAGTATAATATTTGTATTGCAATATGAGCAAAGTTGGTCAAAACGATTTGATATTGTAGCTTTGACTAACGTAGGTATTCAATTAGAACCATATGACCGAGTATAAGTGACATATCGTATACAAGTATCTGTATTCGTTTATAATGATATTGATCTAAGCAATATATTTTAAATATACTAGCAACAAGAATATGCACATGGTACTTTTGTGGTTTCACCGCCGTTGACGTCGTTGTTATATTGTACAATATATACAGAGATACATTCTATATATATATACATATGTATATTATATGTTTTCTAGTATATATAAATTTGAATTGGTCGACCATTCTACGTACATTAGCATTTGCATTATAATAATTCTGAATTGACCAAAAGAAATATGTATGTGTCCCGATATATTGCCGCATTCAATTTATTTATTTATTACAATTTATTGAAAATTATAAACCATTTTTATTTATTAGATGTTATTGGTTGTTGTTTTTATTTAACATTATAGGAAACTAGCAAACAGTTTGAAATTTTGTTATTACAATTAATAGGTGAATAGAATTTTATGAATTTGTAATAGCTAATTTATCTGCTTTCAACAATCCCATGTGCCTGATAAGATTGTGGTGTGTTATATCAAACAATTTAGGGCCTTAACAAAATAACAAAATTATTTCGATATGTTCAAGAGAAAATCAGAAACTGCAACGGCCGGAACAACATGTTCGCATTCCAAAAACCACTGAAAGGCTACCTCAAATAGGAAGACTCGACTATCGGTGGTAGAACTAAGTTTTGGAGAACCTGTCAACATATGAAATTTACAGTCAGTTGATTGTAATGTGGGAGTGTATTTATTCCGATCAGTTCGAATTTCATTTCTAACCTCAAATGAAATGAAAAACGATGTGTGAAATTAAATGACAGACTTTCATTAATTTGTTCTTTTCGACATTTTCTCCAACGGTACTTATCCGCTATCACTACCGCTTAAAGGGGCTTCCATACAAGATTGACGATTATTTTTTTTGGAACGCTTCCAGTGTGCCTCTGGGATGGTAATATGAGCGACCTCATATTAATTTTTACCGATCAACATTTTTTTTACAGTACTTATTACCTAATTTTACTCCTTAAGGATACTCCACTACAAAATGAACTGCAAAGCCCCGGAAAGTACTGGACAACTATCTCCATAATTGCGTAGGAATCGATTCTAGCTCGGTGAAATGTATGACCGTTCACCAATAATTTTTATGTCTTCAACATTTTTGTTATATACATTTACCTCTCATCGAGTTAAATCAACCCTGGATTCTTATTGAGGGAACGAAAATTCGATGAACAACTTTTAATGCGTCTGGTAGAAAAGACATTATTTATACTAAATTTTTGTGCTTATTTAACAAAGAGCTAATAGCCTAGACAGACGGCAGCCTAATTCCGGATTACCGAAATAATTCGAATTAACTCGGGCATTAACTGCAACTAATCCGCATTAACTCTATGAGTTAATTCTCAAAATAAAAGAGGATTAGGTCAATTTGCGATGGCAACACTGCTGAAAATTTTCTATTGTGAATTTTTCTCAATCCATTTTACAAAATATTAGGTGTGTTCGCTTATAAAAAACTTTCAACAATTGTTAACAGTTTTCAACATGAAAAGCGTTGGCGAACAAATAAATCCAGCTGTCAATTACGAACTGTGAATGTCAATTTACAAGTTTCTGATAGTTTTCAGTTCATGTACTTCTTGTAGATTTTCTCATATCGAGAGTAACAGATGATAGAAATTGATAGTGATAGTTATGTAAGTGAGCAGACCTAATAAAACAGCAATCAGCAGTTTAGTTAATCCGCAATACTGCCGTCTGTCAGGTTAATATTTTATTCGGATTAAGTGCGCCGGTAATCCGGAATAACGCTGCCGTCTGTCAAGGCTATAAGGGCAACGTTGGAGATTTAGTTGCACTTTGGTTGTCTTTTCAATATTTTATTATATTTTTTTATACATTTTTCTTGTTATATTATGTTTATAGAATTTTTATAGAACATTTTTCTCCAAAGATAAATAATTTTGCTATAAGATTTCTATGTTTCAGCTTGTTTGTACTACACTTCGATTCAAAAGAGTACAGAGCGCTTGGTCAGATTACACAAATTTTTGTATACATTTAGACTAGTTTCTATCACAAAAAGTTGTATAATTATTTTGAACAAAATATTCTAGATAGTCTAAAAAGACCTTGCAGTTTCTAGATGTGAAACCGAAGCAATATTCTTGGGGAAAAGTAAAAATGTATAAAATAAAAACCGACTAGAAGTTAAAAAAGGGAGGCTCTTCAAATAGAGTGACTTACTTATGATCTCATTAAATTACGCCGTCTCTTCAAAGTCATTTGTAAGAATTTTCTTTGTCACCTCACAAAAGTTCCAAAATATCTTTCGGAGGTCCCACAATGTACGAGTATATTTCAAAGCTAAAGGGTGGCATTTGGTCTGTCAAGAAATTATGTTTAATTACAATACCATCCAAATATTCAAACATGAATTTCGTAATTGAAAATTAAAACAAAATTAAATGAATTGAATTAAAATACACATTGAATTGCCATTGTAGGTACGAGTATTGTAGTTAGAAACACAAAAAAAAGACGATCTATCCATTACAATTATCGCACTAAATTATTGAATATGAAAAAGAGCATATACATTCTAATCAATTGTTTTCATTCGACACGTTGTGTTCCCGCCTAATGGTGAATATACACCTACATAGTTTTTTTTTTCGAAAAGTGTCACTTATCAAATATTGTCCATTGTCCATAGTGAAAGCAAACACAGCATGGTATTCGAACAATGTTAAATAAAGTTTATTGACTATTCACCAGTGTTGTCTCTTTTTTATTTTTGTTATTTTATTTAGTTCTCGTTATTAATCACAGTGTTAGTGTTTACATTTTGTTGAACTTTTGTCTCTCTTGAGTGTGTCACTTTCGATGTGTGTACGACTCTATGAATATGTGCGAATGTATGATGAGTGTCGTTGAAAAGTTGAAATTTATGTGTTTTTGATGAGCTCCATTGATGTCATACATGCATGAATGTATTATATATATTATAGTAGTATATGTATACGATATATAGTTACATACAATATATCACAACAGCTAATCTGATGACTACACACTACATATAGGTGTTGTTGATAAGCAAAAATTTATATTTATGCAGACCAACAAAGTGAAGAGCATAAATATGATGAGAGCAAAAATAAATTCTCATATTTACAAACGTACAAGTACATATTATACTTATACGTATGTATAAGTGCTTACATATGAGTGTGAGTGTAGGTACTTGCATGCAATGATAATGACACTTAATCGTTGAGTGTTCATTAATTTGCTGCGATAAAGCAACACATCGTTATTAAGTATGATCTGACACTATACGTACAGCTTTTATTGTACATACATACTTTATATGAGCGCGATGTGTCGCACCCCATCCCATTTGCCCACTTTTCATCACCACCACCACCACCACCACCATCATCACAAGTATTCATTGGCCCTGAAAATGCAGTTCAGCATAGTACGTGCACGCATTGTCATTGTGCATTCGTTGCGTATGCTGCCGTTCGTACCAGCCGTTATTGCATTACGCATTCAGTGCGCATTGAGCCTTGGACACTTTTCTGATGAGCGCCACGAGCACGGTATCATCCATCATCTGATTTGCTTCTGTTAATTGCCTATATGATTGCCAACTTTCTTACGTGACTCACTTACGTACATACATACAAGTAAGTGGAAGTAATTGTACTATAATCGATTATATGCTCTGTGGGTGTGCTTTGGGGAAAATATTAAATTACCATTGGGTAAGCGCGCCACCATGCTCTGCCCTTCCAACACTCTCAACCAATTACAATTGTTACGGCGATGAAGCAACCAGATTGTTTTACATATGTTAAATACACTTTCATATAGTCGCAAGTATTTATACATACTCGTCCATACTTAAGTGCTGCCATCATGCGCGTATATGTTAATCGTGATGATGTTGATGATGATGATGATGATGATGGTGGTGGTGGTAATATTTGCATAAATGCAATAACAACATCAACAGCAGTGTATATCGTAGTGCTCCTGCTGACGTTTCTTGTTTTCAGCATTTGTTCAAATGGTAGCGTAACGTAGTATGTAGAGCGTTATAACGTAATAATGTTTTGAATTATTCATTGTTTACGGTTTACTTGATGTTTTAATTAAGAAGTGAAACGCAAAAAAAAAAATAAATCTCATTCACTTGTGGGTGGAAGTGAAGAAGTGCATATAATAAACTGCCATTGTCGTTGCTACTAATGCTATTGCTACCGCTACTACTGCTTATGTGCTGTTGTCACAAGGGAGACGACCTCATACAATAGGCACAATTTAATATCTATTTTTTCCTTCCATTTTACTATGAATGAATGCAAGTATTTAAATAAAAAAACAAAAAAAAAAAAAATATATGAGGAAATCACATTTATGTGCTGTAATGGGCTTGTTTCACTACAGGGTGCCAATTAAAGTAATGCAGCTTATAAAATTTAAAAGTAAAACCTTTTACAAATATTTAAGTAAAAATTTGAGGAAAACACCTTATTGAGCCGATATGGGCTTGTGTAAGTATAATGTGACTATTAAAAAATTGTAGCAAATAAAATTTAAAAGCAAAGCTTCTTAAAAAATATTTTTTTAAACAGAATTTTTGATTGATTTGATTTGAAAATTTGATTTTTTTAAAGTCTCTTTTCTATATTAAACAGCAGCAACATTCAAATGTTTATAAACAAATGCTCTTTCTATAGCAACAATGTTTCGCAATCGCCTCAAATGTTGTTCTCAAGTTTATAAATTGTTTAGGTTATATACATTTTTTGAAGTGGCACCGCAAAAATATTCTGTCATATATGGTGAACGTGAAGAACATGGAATTTCAGCATTCGATAAAAGTAACTTTTATGATAATTTGATTTGTCGAAATGTGAAATTGTTTTGTAAAATGGTGCATTTTGTTTGAAATAAATAAAAACGTTTATTTAATGGTCCTCGCCATTAGTGGCCACCCTGTATTTATACATGTAAATACATTTTATATGCATTGAAATTATACTTTTATTCATTTTTTTGCTTGTTTCCTTTTTTGCAAATCCACCCTTGGCGTATGAGTAACATGTAAAAGTCATTATAAATAGAATTATTATTATTATTAACATTCTTGGAAATTTACTTACAAATGATCATACTGAAAATAGATATTATTACTGTGCAACCTAGAGGACGCTACTATAGATTATGTTGTGTGGAAAATTATAAAGAGAAATTAAGCGTAAAAAAATGATATTAAATAAGTAAATATATGGGCAGCTTTTAATATGGAATGAATAATAATATTTAAATGTGTAATCTACTATATGTACGATAGAGTAGGTTAAATTTGTACATGATGGTTAAATATTGTGCAATAAATATAATAAAATATATTTCTAAGGCTGATTGGTAAATGTAATGATATAATGATGTATTGATGATTAGACGGGTAACAATAACGATGAAAAAATAGCTGTCAAAATCTATTTTGAGTTCCTGGAAAATTATAAATCGGTCCTCGACACATTTGTATGACATAAGTAATCAGAGGTTTGTATGGAAGATAAGTGTGATTTTTATTCGATTTAACCCATTTAGGGGTTTATTAAAAGCATAAATTTGAAGGAGAGGTAGGATGTGTCAAGTTTCAGTTCAGTAGCTTTATAGTTTCATGCATAAAGTGTAAAAACATACCTTCAACGTCATACTTTTATATGTGGGGTAGGGTAATTTACATCCGATTGGCTTTATTTTCGAATATGTATATTTGATAATAAATATAATCATATTTCCCTAACTTTATATTTTTAAGTGCAAAGCGTGAACATGTACATTATGAAGCATAAGCTTGTATGGGAAGTAAGTGTGGTTTTCATCCGATTTCATTCATTTTCTCAAATATTTATTCTGTTTACCGATTAACTTAATATGCCAAGTTTTAATTCAATAGCCTCATATTTTTATATATACTTTTATATGGAAGGCAGTCGTAGTTTTTATCCGATTACGCTTATTTTCTAATGATTCTGATCAATAATATGCAAATGCATTATTGACCTACCCTAATATATGCTTAAATATGTGGATGTGTACATACAAGTAACATATTGATACCCATACATATGCTTATTCATGTTAAAAGTAAGTGAATACTTACATATATGTGTTTGTACATATTTGTACACATACACGAAGTGATAAAACAGCGACAGACGGGCAGACACTTGGCATTTATTGCAAACGACAATATTTTCCTTATTTTTCGTCGTTATTGTTGTTGTTGGTTTTGTTTTCATTTGTGTGTATAACTTACAGATGCTGTCGTCGCTTATGTTGCTCCATCGTTGCTGTTGATATAGTAGTGTGCATTGTTTACTTATACAGTTAATATTATTGTTGTTGTTGTTGATGTATATTATATGCATCCTGCCAAGGATGTTGTATACGGTATCGCATTTCTTATTTGTTTATAATAATATGAGCAAATTTTTCACGACACATCACGACAATGATGCAGGAAATTGCAGCCAACTGTTATTTTCACTTTATCTACATACCTACTTGAGTATACATACATATATATATATATACATACTATACTATATATATTTACCTATATATATCGGCAACGTTGCCAAGGCATATTGACAGATAAGATGACTGTGGGTGTGTGTGATAGACCCTTCTTCGATGCTTTGTTCATGTGCCAAATTGTGTGTGATTAAGTTTGAGTTGAGTTGAGTTGACATGAGATGAGATGAACTATGTTGCTCTACTCGTGTATGTATGTAAACAATGTATGTAATGAAAATTGATATTGTTGCGCATATATATATATATATACTCATATATGCCGGAAGCACTAAAGATGTAAATGGGGGGGGAAAAAATGAGAAAATCTAATTTTAATAAAGTCGATGTTATGTGCTCTTTTATCAATATACCCATTCATGCATTCTTTTCATAGAATGTAAAGACAATTTCAATTTTAAAAAGATATAAAATCGACCATTGAGAATATTTTCTCATACATATCTTAAATTTTTTCTGTAATCAATGCATACTATACATTCAAGCAAGCACAAACAACATTCACTAAGAATGCTCTGAATTGCATATAAAGGATATTATTTTGTTGATTGTATAAAGAAAATGAAATACGCTTAAAGTGCTCAATGTTTGGGAATAAGTGAAAGAAATGCATTGAAGCTCATACACATACCGAACATGAATATAATTTTCATTGGTGTCATATACGAGTATGTGCAATAAAAAGGCCAAATATATATTTGACGTTACATTCAATTGTCGTCAACATTGTACTTCTTGTACTCTGATACACCTTACAACTGTTTAGAATGCTGCTGTTATTTTAATTTAATTCTCTCTAGCAAGAAACTGTGGAATTTTCATTTGATAATGTACACACACACACACACATACACATGGTGTTTGTTATGTAAAAAGGAAGGAAATAATGTAAATTTAGCAAGAATTGAATGAAGGTTGAACAGTTTTATAATAATCATATTTCAAACTCTTGAAAAGTTAAATTAAATTTTGTACGAATTGAAAATTGTCTACTGGAGTAGAAATAATAAATTGGCTTTCATAGTTTTTCTACCTCTTGCAAGATTCGAAATAGGCTCCTCGATGAGAGATAGGGTCTTCACGCGAAATTTTATTATATTTCTTCATAAATTAATAGGACTTCATCAGCGCTGCTTCATACCGGGCAAAGAGAACGTTAAACATAACTTAATATTGTGCCAAATCTTTGAGAAAACCCCCCAAAAGAGACAGATCGACAAGTACCATCTATGAGGGTAGATCAAAAAGTACACGTGCTTGCAATGAAGACACAAGTTTTTAAGATATCATTATTATTTTTATTCTTTTATGTGATCTCCTTTTAGAGCAATACACTTTTCTCAACGTTTCAGTCATTTAATTAACTTTTCAGAAACGTATGATTGGCCATACTCTGCAAAATGCAACTCTGCATTGGTGATACACACCTTATTTTTAGGTGAATTTTTTTCATCCGGGGCATATTTTGTAATGATGGAGGAAAATGTCGAAGAGCAACAGATCGAGTTATTATGATGGGTGGGACACGATAAATGTAGATGAGTCTGCTGGAGTGTTATCGTAATGAAACACTACTTATTTCTTTGAATTATGGGATCATCTTCAATTTTATATTGGGTCGGTACTACTTCTTGATTATTTTCCCTTTCTGTAAAAATTATATCGTCGGTACCTACGAAGAAAGACGAGTGTTTTGACGGCAAAAAAGGACGCAAAAGAAAAAATAAGATTAAAAAAGACGCGTAAATATAGTTGACGGCGAAAAAAGACGCATAGACGTAATTTACGTCGAAGAAAGACGCATAAGCATATTTTTCGGCTTGTGTAATGTATTTATGGGAATTATAATATATGGCGAAAATGGACAGATTTATTATACATTTTCAATTTGATGTAAAATTCAAGCAATATTATAAAATTAAACACAAAAATGAGATCGTTGGTGCATACGAAGAAAGACGAATGTTTTGACAATAAAAAAGTACGTAAAAGAAAAAATAAAACAAAGAAAGAAGCGTAAATATAGTAGACGGCGAAAAAGACGCGTAAACATAAATTACGTCGAAGAAAGACGCATAAACAAAATTTTCGGTTTGTGTAATATATTTATGGATATTGTAATAAGTGCCGAAAATGGACAGATTTTTCATAAATTTTCAACTCGATGTAAAAATGAAGCAACATTATAAAATTAAACACGTTATATTAGGAATGAGCTGTCATCTGTCAAAAATTTGTAGTTCTTGAGCAAAAATACCTTTATACGTTTATCCATTGCAAAATCCGTCATGCCTTTTTCGACAATTCAATATGGATGTGTGTGTGTATCATGTAGGTAGACTGAGAATTGGATAACATCAATTTAATTTCACCAATTTCACTTGACTTTTGACCCTGGTGTTTGTACACCATACAACATTTACTATTAACACACTACAAGTACATACATACATACATACCTATACTGCATAGCAGAAGCACGAAGTATAGTAGTATAATGGTTGGGTATTGAGTATTTATGGCTGATTGCGCTTTGTTGAACAGGTACAAAAACAAATAAAATATTTGCACATTCGAGCATAACATAATACAGAGCATAGTATATGTAAGTACTAGAAAAAAAAAATCATGCACACACACACACACACATTTCAACAGCAACAAAAACAAATAATTTATACACGTATGCATACGTTTTATTTGTATGGCTAACAAACACACACACACACGCACATACACAAATTTGTGCAAACAATACTTATGTTAACGTTGAGTCATCATATATACATACTAACATACATACGTATATGTGTATATTCATGTGGAAATAACCAATCGACAAAAAAATATACATATACGCATATACACTACAAGTATAATAAATACATATGTATGAGCAGAAGCACGAGCAGCTCATGAACCGCAATAAATATTGATGAGCATGCACGTATGTATGTAGTCATCCTCTTTCCATATTATATTTGTCCAAATACTCGTTTATATACATATTATCCTCTACTATTTCAACCTCTGTGAAAGACCATTTCGAAGCGAAGGTCGGACAATGGTATACCGCCAATGGGTATATTCAACAGTTAAATTGTTATTATGCGAGAAGTAGTAAAATTTAATAAGCGACCCCATTCATACGCACGTGTATAAATAGAGTATATATGTAATAGACAGAGAGACAGAGCCATAAGTAGAATAAAAAAAAATCTCCTTACAGTCGGCTGGGGCCGACCAAACTATACCCTGCATATGTAGATTTATATATAAAAAGTTTACTCGAATATCCAACTTTTCTTTTATTTCCACTTTTCGAGAAACAATTTTTGCATATACTACTAATTTACACCCGAAATATGGTTGACTTTGACGAAGTAAAAGGATTTTAAGATAATTCCGAGGCTTAGTATGAGAGCTATATAAAAAGTGGGCGTGCCTTACCACTTTCTAGTAAATCCAATTAATTTTTCAATGTTAATCCACACCTTAAATTTGGTGTCCTACGTTGAATAGTTTCTAAGTTATGGTGGTTAACATTTTTGTTTAATTTCCTCAACTTTGTATGGGAGCCCCAATAAGAAGTGGGCGTGGTACGCTGATTTTTCGCCAGATTATTTCCGACTACGATATTAATTTAAGTGTCAATTATGGTTATTGTAGACAGAAGATTGCCGAAGTTACAGCTGTTTCAATTTAAAATTTGTATGGGGGCTACGATAAACACTGGGCGTGGTGCGCCCATTTTCTGTGAGCCTAGTTGCTCGTACAATACTAATCCATACCCTAAGTCTCGTTGTCCTAGGCTAAATGGTTTGTAAGCTATGGAGCTTAACATTTTAGTTTAATTCACTCGACTTTGTATGGGAGACCCATGAAGGAGTGGGCGTGGCACACTGATTTTCTGCCAGATTTTTGCCGACTACGAAATTAATTTAAGTGTCAATTATGGTTATTCTAGACAGAAGATTGCCGAAGTTACAGCTGTTTCAATTTAAAATTTGTATAAGGGCTACGATAAACACTGGGCGTGGTGCGCCCATTTTCTGTGAGCCTAGTTGCTCGTACAATACTAATCCACACCTTAAATCTCGTTATTCTACGCTGAATAGTTTGCAAGTTATAACCGGTAACATTTTTTTAATTTCCGCAACTTTGTATGGGAAACCCAAAAAGGAGTGGGCGTGGCCCATTGATTTTCTGCCATATTATTTCTGACTACCGTGGTAATCTAAGTGTCAATTATGGTTATTCTAGACAGAAGATTGTAGAAGTTACAGCAGTTTCAATTTAAAAGAAGTACAGACACTTTGTATGGGAGCTACGCTAGAAAGTAGGCGTGGCTCATCCACTTTTGGTGAGATTATATAGTAGTATAATATAACTCTATGTGCCAAATATTGTTGTCCAAAGTGGTATATTGTGTGAGTTATAGCAAGTTAAAGATTTTGAATATTTCGAGGTTAGTCGCTTTGAATGCTTGGTGTGGGCGTGGTTATTGACCGATCATGCCCAATATCAATCCCCTCCGTACCCTTGGATCATAGATTACTTATGCCAAATTTCATCGAAATAGCTCAATATTTACTCAAGTTATCGTGCGAACCAGCCAGGTGACAGACAGACGGACGGACGGACGGACGGACGGACGGACGGACGGACGGACGGACGGACGGACGGACGGACATCGTTAAATCGAAAATTTAATCGACGCTGATCACGAATATATATCCATGTCTATATCTCCGGAGATTCCTTCAAGTGGACACAAACATCTGACCGAAATGAATATACCATGCATATTGCATTATGCAGGGTATAAAAACAAAAAAAAAATGATGAAATAAGAAAATGTGCGTAAAATGTTTATGATCCACAAAAAATGTTTACTTCAAGAATCGTCCAACATTTTGCTAGGTATAAAATAGACACACACACACACATATGATGTCAATGAAATTCGGATACTTTCCTCCCTACCCCCTTTAATTGAATTGACTATCGACTGGTAGTATAACTGTTTGATTGTCTGCCTATATACAATCTAACACCATTTCACGTAGGTTGTTATTATTCGTTTATTCCATTTACCTAATAGGTTTACACTCAATCCACTCAAATGTTTATATGAAATGGCTTGAATTCATTGCTGCCTTTGTCATATTCTAATAGCCCAAAATGAAGACATCTACATAAATAGAATATAATTATATGGCGGCTGCTCCTTTACTCTATTATGTATGCAATAATTGGTAATAAGGTTATAAATACATACATATTTTCGATAAAAATAGAGTAGGAAAAAATAAAAAAACAACAACAATAAACAATATGTTTATGAATTTAATACCATAGCATTATTAACGTTATTAAAGTGTGCAACAAGCAAAAGGATAATTTCAATAAATTATTTAATTGCAATTAAATCGTAAATTGCAAATATGATGTTATCTCCGTGTGTGTGTGTGTGTGTATGAATACAAATTTTAATTAATGAGAGCACATGCTGCTTTTTCTTTTTTGACTACACTTATTATGTACAATATTTTAGTATGTAGTATAATAATGAAGTGGAATTTTCATTAGCCGAAGGTTAGTGAGCTCTTTAAATTCCTGGTCATCGTACATATTGAATCATATACATATATGTATGTATACATATAATATAATATATTCTCATACATATATATAATTATTAGTATTTGTATAAAAAAGAAAAATTATATTGATGCAAGCAGGAAAAGGAAATTTCCCCATGGATATTTCCTCTGTTGAGAGTGTATAGTATATGCGTATTGTGTGTGTGTGTGTGTTTCTAAATAAATACATACCTTCAACATTTTTTTTTGTATATTGTATTGTATGTATAGAAACTTTAAGCAGAAAACCACCAAAGTGATTAAATGAAATGCTTCCGATTGCTACTAAATTCGGTCATTTTGGAATACTGGATGCTGTACTTTGATTTGCATTTTGAGAAATATCAATATTATATTGAATTAGTTGACTGAAAAGTCAGAAAATATTAGAAATTACATTACGAGGGCTACTATTTATATTTCGGGATTTGGCAACACTAATGTCAGTAGCTCAAATCTGGCAACACCATAATAAAGTTTTACATTTTTTTTTAGCACAAACGTGCTCACAACGTTTTGAAGTACAAGTGCTATTTGTTTCGTTTACAGTGAGTTAAGAAAAATCAATTTGGTCACAAAAATGGAAATTTCAAGAGAAGGTGTTTTCTTTGGATATTTTTTCACAATTTTCGACGTGGATTATCTTAACAAGAATGTGTCGATGAACTCAATTCTTTGTATGGTGATAAAGCACCATTAAAACCACAGCATATCGCTGGTAATGTGAAGTCAATTGTGGCCGTAGTTCGGTCGCCGACAAATTCTGTGGAGATCGTCCAAAATCGATTGTTGTGCCACAAAACATCGACGCAGTGACATATCGTGTGAGATAGAGGCATCCTTGCACATTAGTTCCACTTCAATACATTCAATTTTGCATGAACAGTTAGTTGTAAAAAAAATTTGCAGTCTTTAGATTTCCCATAATTTATCAATAGCTCAAAAAAAAAAAGGCTCACGTCGATTGGTGTAAGGAAATGCTTAAAAAGTTCGACCGTGATGCTTCAAAAGACGTGGATAAAATTGTGAGATGTGACGAATCATGCATATATGCGTATGAATAGGAAACAAAACAGCAATCGACCGTGTGGGTGTACCAAGACGAGCCAAATCCAACAAAAGTTGTTCGGGCCCGCAGCACATCGAAGCAAATGGTCGTCTGTTTCTTCGGCCGAATGGGTCATGTGGCCATTGTTCCGCTTGGGCATCGTAGGACGGTCAATTCTGAGTGGTACACGACCATGTGATTGCCGGAATTCTTCGGAGAAAAACCGCCCGCCAAACCAACCGCCAAAGACGAATCATTTTCTATCATGACAATGCGAGTTCTCACACATCTTGTCAAACAACTGAATTTTTGAGCAGTCAAAACATCGAATTGATGACTCATCCTCCGTGCAGTCCTGATTTGACACACAATGATTTCTTCTTGTTCCCGAATATCAAAGGTAAACTGCGTGGTCAACGATTTGCGAGCGCTAAAGAAGCAGTTGAAGCATTCAAAAATCATGTTTTGGAAGTGTTTCAAGAGGAATGGAAAAACTGCTATGACAAATGATTTGAACGAATGCAAAAGTGCATTGATCCATCATGGTGAATATTTTGAGAAACAATAAAGCCGTTTTCATTTAAAAATGTTTATTATTATTTGCTGTTCCCGAAATATTTTCACTTGGCGAATTTAATGAAGTTTTGAAGAGCCTAAATACGTTCGACCCGTTTTATTGCTCATACACTTGTACTCATTTGAGCTATGCTCTTCTATGAGTACATCGAATTCGTATTGATCGATTATAAAGACTCCTATGGGCAAATTGATTCAATACTTGAGTCTGATGGATATTAGTATAATATAATTTTATTTTGGTAGCCGTGTGTGGTTTATTCTTTTGACTAAAAGTACTACCAACTATAATTTCATCGATTTCAAAATTGCTAACGATGTTTTTGCTATTTCTATTCATCTCTGCATTGTTTATATTGTTCTCAGTGTATAGTAGTTAGTTGTAAAAATGTGTACATATGTGTATCGAAAATTCTTGGTAAATATATACAATATATGAAAGCAATAGATCTGATTGGAAAACCAATCCAAGAAAATATCCTCAAGAGGGGCAACACCATTATGAAACTTATTATGAAAAGATTCAAATCTGTTGTGGAATGCTGAAATGAAATGAAAGGTAACAAACTAGATTACAATTAAGAGGTAGACTACTTGCAAGTATTGTTGTTGATAGTTGATAGAAATGCAAAATGCCAATATTGGAATATTATTGTATCAATATGTATAGTGAAATGAAGCGTACTCAGACGTATGAATGTATATGTGTGAAGCAATATGAGTGGCATATACTTACATAGTATATGGATTGAATGAAATGTTTTAAAGAATATGCAACATTCTAATCGGATTGCAACGTATTTAATGAAATGGTTAAAGAACGCTTTCATACTAAACGTAGATTTGCAAACATACATTTATGTCGAAATCAATTGTGCAACAAAACCCAATAAACCACAATTTTAGAATAATTTAAAAAAAAAATGTTTTTTTTTTTTGTAAACGACATTATGTCGTAAGAATTCTTGTATACTAGAGGAATACAAGGTGCGACAATTATGTATTAAGACTGCCTCTAGAAAACACACATAAAACACGATATCTGCTAATTTTTCGGTATATTTATTCGAAATATTCTCCTCCTGATTCAATACACTTGTTACATCGATTTAATAGTGATTCAAACGCGTGTTCCAGCTCATTTTTCGAAATTGCCTCCAGTGCCCTCGTCGAAGCCCGTTGTATGGTCTGAATGTCATCAAAAAAGCATCCTTTCAACTTCAATTTCAGGAACAAATTTGGGAACAAAAAGAAGTCACACGGTGCCAAATCAGGTGAATACAGCGGGTGATTCAACACACAGACCTGCTTCCGAGCCAAAAATTGACGAACAATGAGTGCTGTGTGACTCGGTGCTTTATCGTGCAACAGAGACCAAGTTTTTGGATCGCGGTATTCTGGTCGAATACGACGGATTCTGGACATCAAACGCTTCAAAACTTCAAGGTAACATGCGGAAGTAACTGTTTGACCAGTTGGAACAAATTCTTTGCGGATAATTCCTTTGCTATCGAAGAATGTGATGAGCATTATTTTGATTGATGATGATGATGATGATGATGATGATTGATGATTACCTGTAACAATTGTTTTCAGGAAGTTTAGATCATTTTCTGCAGCTGCAACCATGTCTCTAAAATGACTGACTCTCATTAATTTTTGGTCCTCGGTCAATGTGTGTGGAACAAATCTCGCGCAGACCTTTGTTTTGCCCAAATCCTCGTGAAGAATGAGTCGGATAGTTTCTCTGTTGATGTTTAAGGCCTCTTCCATCATTTTCACTGAAGCATTACGGTCTTCTGTAATAAAATCACGAACATTCTGGATCGCTTCCGGCGTCCGCACTGAAATTGGCCTTCCTTCTTTTATTTCAACTTCCAGCGACTCTTTGCCATCCACAAACCGTTTATGACATATAAAAATATTTCATCTTGATAAACAAGCATCGCAATACGCTTGCTGCATCATTCCGAATGTTTCTGATGCACTTTTATAAATTTTTGCGTGGAATTTAATGACCGCTCTTTGCTCCATGTTAAAATTTCAACATCAAACGAACACGTATTTTGTAAAATGAATGTCAATAAACATTAAATGTCAACCAAATGCCATGAAATTTTGACAGTTAGTAGAGGAAGGTTGAAGCTTCAAAACGCATGTGCTCACACATAGATGGCGCGCTTGGTTGCTGAGATATGATTCGAGTCTTAATACATAATTGTATTTCAGAAATAAGAATTTCTAAAAATACATAATGGTTTCACAATATAAGTGGGAAACTCTTAAAGCATGCTTAAAGTGACAAGTGGAGTGTACAAATAAGGATCCTTAAATTCGTAATTTAAATATAAATGTAAATTTTGTTTTAAGAAAATTATAGTAAAATGTGACGAGGAATATTTTCATAAAATCTTCATCATATTTCATCACCTTTATTATGAGTATTTTTTACACTTTCTGCAGAAATTAATAGAAAGTTCAAAAATGAAGTGGGTCTTAAGTCTTAAAATATTTCACAAAAACATTCTCTGTAAAAATTGTACTATGGTTCACCATTTAGAGGAAATGTATAAGAATGATTTTTTTATAAGAATGAATTTTACGTAAAAAAGCAAAGAATGATTTTTTACAGATTAAGTCAATGATACTAAAAGTCAAATAACTTCAATTGGTACGGTTTTGATTATATTTTTGTTATTGAGCATCATTCTCGGTCAACAAGATGCGAAGAGTGGAAAAAAATAAGTTTGTTTGTTCTTAAAAATAGTTAGCTGGGTTACACTAAAATTAATCAATTAGAATGTATTTTCAAAATGAGCAAATAGAAAAGATTAAATACTTCGATATATGAAATTTTCTCATAGAACTAAATTAATTTTCATCTTAATCATCTGTTTGTAGAGTTCTCAATTAATCTAAAAACTTATTGAAATTAAAATTATTGCTATGATTGTTATGGCTTAGCCTTCATAAGCTACAATTTAGAGAATTCAATTCAATTTCAATTTCGATCGAAAGTTTTATGAATCTATTTTAAAGAATTTTTTTCTATTATCATAGCAAATAGTCAATGATTTCTAATTATCAATTTAAAAATATCTATTACCATGTTGTCATACATATTTGATTATCTTAGAAAATTTAATTCTTTTCATTCAAAATCATATATAAAGCAATATATTATTTCTTGTCTGCATCCCTTTGGTCACGTAACGATAGCATTGGGGACATAGAGAAGAACGGAGCCACAATGACTTATAAATATAAAGTCATTTCATATGCCAAATACTTGTTGTCAAGGGGAAATTACCTCATAAAATATATTCTTAAAATAGAAATAAATGTTAAATTGAAACCTATAGGGGTGAGAAAAGTGCGATAGATACATTGGGGACCAACTTGACCTTATGGTGGCATGTGGTTTTCTACATTTTTGATCATTTTGGTTCTTGAATTTTTCATTTCGGTGTTAAGCATTGGTAAAATGCTTAATTGAAACCCATATATGTATGATATTTCCTTTTTTTTGTTGATTATACACATATACAATATTTATAAAATACACTAACATACATATCACACCTATATCAATAACAATAACATTAGTGAGTTGATTCTCATTTGCGTTCAATGGACCCTTTTCGATAATACTCAAAGGTGTATGCGTATAGGTTTTAGAAATCAACAATCATGAAGATGATTGAAAATTCTAACATATGCTTAAAATCGACATACGCACGTGCATTTTTATATTAGTCTGCATTGAGGTGGATCAACATTTTTTCGCCAGCAACACGAATGAGCACAAATAAAGTTATTGATCTTTTCTGAGGAATGAAAATGTTAATAAAGTTGTAGTTCTAAATTGGATATTAATTCGCTGGATTATAAATGAATCTTGAAGATTTAATTTTAGGGCATCAAAAGTGAAATTTTAAACTTTTCGATGACTTGAGATTCATTTTAAACTTTTCGATGACTTGAGATTCATTTTATATTGATTGATTGAAAGACATCGCCGCTCAGAGTTAGAATCGTAGTTTTGATAAACTTTTGTGTAGCCTTTCGCCTTTCAAATAATTTCATCCACCCTAATGCACATTGGTTTTAGCTGTGCTCCAATATTTGTTGAACTTTTCCCAGAGGAGTCATTTCTATCGATTTCTATATTTTCTTTAACAAATAGATAAGTTTAAATGTATTAGATGTGATGTAAAAATTCGTTTCAACCTTTTATCGTATGATGAGCTCACTTCTCTTGGACATTTCTTTCAGTTTTTAGTTTAAATACTAGCAAAATTTCGCGACCTTAGAAACTTCAATGTTTTTGGTAACGAACATTTTTAAATTGTGATGAATGCAAATATTAAAATTTAAAAAGATTTTTCTTTATCTTGAACGACATTTCTTTTCTATATTAGATTTGTGATCATATTAACCTGCCACAGCGATTACTTGAATGTTTCCATGACTTTAGCACCTTAAATTCTTAAAGTTGGTTTTTCAAATCTACGAGTGGTTTAAAGTATTTGTCATCTAATCTGTTTCAAAAGAATCGAAATTAGTCAACCCTTAAATATACCCATACCGATCCAACCATTATGAAAAAAGGGGTCGTATTATTTTTTTTTTTTTAATTTGAAAATTAAACCGCGTTAAACCAATTCTCTGTTGCTGGGTTTTCGAAGATATGATTTTTTGATATGATTTTTGTTGGTTTTTTCAAAGATAATTTTTGCTTCGGAGCAAAATTTCGATTGAAAATGTCTAAAAAAGAGAATTCGGAGAAAAATATAAATCGTAAAAATAAAAATATTTTTAGGGCAGTTCTCGTTCTTTTACATAGATTATGAGGCATCGTTGAATCTTTGAAGAAAGATGCAAGCTATGATAATTAAATGAAAGTATCACTATATCAATTTGTCTTCATTTTTAACTGAAAATCGGCAAATGCAGAGGAGTGAAATGACCGATCCTAATTGATTATTCACTAGAAATATTTTCGTGAAATATACTTATCTCATTACAAAATTAAACAAACTTTTTTTTAAATGGCTCAGATCGGTTTCAGCGTTCCCTTACAAGAATTTAATATATGAGTGAGCCCCATGTATATTAACACTTAAGTATTTTTTCTAAACACACCTATTACCCTCTATCACCACCCCTTAGGATGGCTTCCCTAAAAAGTTAACATTTTTATTTTAATTCATTGGCACAGCACAGCACAGCATTTAGGCCGTATAACGAAACAATGTGCATCAAAAAACAAAAAAGTACCAAAATTAAAAAAGGCATCACAATGTCGTATAAAGAGAGGCCGTATAGCGAGGTATGGGTGTATTTATATATATCTTTTAAAATAGTATAACATTTTTGTATTATCACACATCACTCAAAGAATTACAATAAAATCATTGTTCCAAATCGAATATATATTTTATAAAATTATTTAGGAATTTGTTATTTGTGAAGTGAAATTAAAGCATTAATTTTGAATCTTTGAATACTAAAAGCATCCGGCTCCTTTGTATAATATTATATTGATGTACTCATATACAAAAGGTTCATTTGTTCATTCATAAACATGATAACATACATGTATGATAGATAGAAAAAAAAAACAAATAACTAAGAATGTTATGAGTTAGCCAAAGGCGAAATATATTATATGTACGAGTATGTAGCTTACGTCAGAGTATATTAAATATATAGTTGGACATACACAAAGCTTATGATATGATGTATGACAGTAGCAGCAGCAGCACAAAGAGAGCAACAACATACCATAAGCAGGTCATAAGATGTGCATATCTATCTATAGTATTGTATATGGTATGTACTTGTATTTATTATTAAGAACACTCGAGTACAATGGCAGATAGTATTCGGTGTGCGCTTTTGGGTGATAACCGCACATGATATGTTTATGCGGTTTGTTTGCGAGTGTTTGGTGCTCAATAACTAAGCGGATGTATGATACTAGTATTATATGAATAATGTTGCATGGGAAGACTAAGTCATGTTATGCAATCGGTATGTGAAATATAGTTTCACGTATGAGCATCTAAATATATGTAGCTACAATATACTACAAGCATTTATGTTATATTAAGTATATCTTGTGTGTGTAAATAAAAATGCGTTTAGTTAAAGAAGATGCAATAAAAAGATGTAGGTGTAGTCACTGGTAGCACATCAATAAATGAAATGCTATTTATTCCAAGTACATACACACACATGTGTGAGTTTCCGGTAGTTGTTCTATACAAGTGACAAATTACTATAGCAGCAACATTTTGATTCATAGTCGGTACTACCTGCATCGATGATGATGATGCAGTGCCACTAGCACAATGTTCATCCATACAATTCTACAATCTCGATGGTTTGGCATTGTCATTGTCATATGAGAAATGGTTGGCAAGTATTCCATGCTAACTTGCCATATACAACATCAATAACTCACATATATACATGATGATGATCTTGTAGTGGGATCTAAGTATGTAGGTACCATATTTATCGACGTGTACATCATCTAGTTGCCGGTAAACCATAGTCTATTCCAGTGTTGCAATTTCAAGATGAACATGTGCGCAGGTGGTCTGTGAAAGTTGTCGTGTTGATGAGTTGGAGACATTTTCATTTTCATTGAGATGTCAATGAAACTAAAGCTGTATTGATTTTTTTAAAAATGAATTATGACTTATCACTTGATTTGTTATTCACATATAAAGTGTGTGGTTTTTATTATACATACTTTTCGGTTTTATAAAAATGGATTTAGATATTCCATTTCGTAGAACAATTTAACGTGATCTCATGAGAGGTTTAAAGTCATCAATTTGAAAATTCGTTTCATAATAAGAGATCCAAAATATTGTGTATGAGTTGTAATTTTCACGATTCACGAATCCAGCGCTGAGTCTTGTTGCTGACATCTTTTCAAGTCTCTGATTCACAGAAATGAAAATAATCTAAAGACACAACATTGCACAAATGAGGCATCACATTGATTGATGCACAAAGCACAAATAGAGTATCGTTATTGTAGAGATTCACTGTCAGTGCACTCAACACGAACGTTATTTTATGTTCCAATATTTTACAGCATAAAATGGTTTTTTTTTCATTTTTCATTAAGTTTTTATTGACTTGTTGAAACATTAAACGTTCATTGTTCATATTGAATTGTTTGTTATTTTACAATATTTACGATTACATTTGAAATTCCATTGACTTAGCACTAAAATTTTTAAAATCTTTATATAAATACATATATTAAGGTGGGTCAAATTGTATGATTCAAAATTTTTAATACCTGGCTCAAGCAAAAAACATAAAAGTTATATACATTAGGGAATTTTTTTCCCCCAAGAAATCACAAAGAAATTCGATCTATATTTTTTTAGGTTTTTATAAGATCATCAGCAATATTATAGGTTGGCCTCATAAGGCGTGGAAATAGAGGATAAGCATGTTTGGAGGAAATGTTGGGAAGGAAGAAAAAATGAATTTAGATCAGTGATGATTTCTGGGCATCTATGTGGTTATCTATCGATTTTCGAGTATTTTACGTTCATTTTATTGGGCAGCCTTCTTAAGAGATGAACATAAAGGGTAAATTTATTCACCAAAAAAATGTTGGAGCGCAAGAAATGACATATCTAGGAGCATGTTATTTTAAAATTCGCTCAAAATTCAAGATGTGAAATTTCTAGAGTGCCTCTATATTGGGCAAACTATTTGTTTGACCGAAAACTATTAACTTTTGTTTTGCAACATTTTTGCTAAACATGTTTACTTCCGACATTTATCCCTTAGAGAGGCTCACCTACAACATTTTCGTAATAATAAGTATAATAATGACTGGCACCTTTAATTTTGTCTCCCAACATTTGCGACTGACATCAACAGAATATCCCTAGACTGGAATCCGCAAGCCTCTCGCCGAAGAGGGCGGAGGAAGGGAACGTGGAGACGAAGCCTGTATGACGAAGCCTGTATGACCTTTCACGAAATCTGACGACTTGTTCGCCTGGTCGCAGATAAAGACAAAAGCTGCCAATTGACCACAATGGAATTTATTTGTATCGGCACTCTGCGCCCCCAGCCGGCGTTATAGCAAATAATAATAAAAATAATAATAATAACATTTCATACGAACATACTTATGTTCTATTTCGTCCTCAGAGAAAGAGAGAGAGAGAGAGAGAGTTGCCTTACAAAATTGATGCTTTAATATTGGCTGTAAACACTAAAAAATTGGGTGGCTGTAAATCCGGAATTTATCTTTTTACCCTTAAGGGAGAAAATGCTTGGAATGATTCAACTTTTATGTTTTTTGCTAAATTTAAAAATTTGATTCACCTTTTTCTACGTTTTTATTATTTTCTATATACTCGTACATAACACGTGACCAGGTCATTTAACATTTATTGCCACATTGCTACAAGTCACCGCCAGTGTAGTGCCGTTGATTGAGATCATCTGGTGTTGGCGGACTAAAATAGAGAGTTTAGAGAAATATATGGAAATATTTAGAAGAACTTGTTGTAATTTTTTTTCAACATAACAATGCGATTATTTTATAATGATGTCCTGCATAGTAATTGTATTTGATGAGGCATTAAAATGTATGAAAATAAAAAAGAGAAAAACGAATAAAACACAAACAAAAAAAATTTGAGGTGGTAAACTAACTTAATAATTTATATATCAACATATGACAATCATGGCAAAGAAACACAATAAAATATTGAATGTCTTCCACCATGACTATGAACAAAGATGACTTATATTTGTCGTTTTTTCTCCATTCAGAAATTAAATTGCAGATGAAAACAAATTGTTTGTACTAATTCCATTGTTAAATACAAAATTGCAACACTTTAGATTTTGAACAATTTAACATTATATGGTATTGTTATGCTGTAGCTACATAAAATCCCATTTGGTCGAATGCATTTATATGTTGGTGTTGCACCAACATCGAATCTAGGAAAAAAACAAAACAAAAAATTCAATACAGACAGTCACCACACTTGTATGCATGTATGTATTGCATATAGAAAAAACAAAAATGTGTAATAAAGCCACATTGAGCATCAAAGAGCTTATTGCACAAGCTTAAGGATCAGCAATCAGTGACGCTATTGTTCTTGAGACATTCTCTTGAAAATTGAAAATAATTGAAGAACGAAGGGAATTACTCGTATATATGTAGTACCTATGCATAGTACAAAAAATACAATAAAAATGTAGGCAACAATAGTATATGATTTTGTGCTTGAAGAAAACGAATTTTTAACAATTGCAATGGCAATAATACAATTGCACAATATGCAACATAATAGAATTAGGTAAGAAGAAAACAAAGCAAAGCGAAAGAAGCAAATGAAAAAGTAGAAGAAGAAGAAAAGCCGAAATATATTATATAATTTATGTAACATATGTATAAAGATAAGTAGAATATGTAAATTGAAAAATATGCATTGTCATCTTCTACGCTCATATTGAGTTAGAGGATATTTATGATAAGTTTGGTAAAATTTAACAAACATATAAAATAATTTACTTTGTTATTATTATTTTATCTTGTATGTGAAATGCTCAAAATTTCTTTCACTTCAAGCATTCACCATTAGTGTAATTTAAACCATCATAATTAATTATTTGATCATGAGTGAATTTTTGGGATAATTTTATTATAAAATCTGAAAGCACTCTGCATAAATATATTTTTCGTGTGGATTAAAACAATATTAAAAACAATTTTTAGAATTTGAAATTTCATATCAGATCGTTTTCCCTATTGAAATTTGTTAAAGAACGAAATTTAGTGTAGAAGCAGTTGGTTAACTAATAATTAACTAATCGCAATTAGTTGTTAACTAATGGTCAACTAAGCACTAAAGCTTATTTTTAGGCAATGACTACGAATTTCACCATAATCCTGATGAAAATGGATTGATGATCAATGATTTATGAAAATGGGAGATGAAGAGTTAAATCGCTTTACAAAAAAAATATTTACAAAATTGATTCGAAAAGGCTTGAGTATATTAAAATATTTTTTCGACTTAATTCCTGTAAATTTGGCCAAACAGATATAAAGATTATGAAACAATACTTACATTCATCCACATCAACTATTATCCAATCATGGACCATGATCTAAAATATTGACTGTAAAATTCGGTTTCAAATATCTGCATATTCAAACATTTCTTAAATTGTAATTATACTTGTACCTGAATTTGAAAAATTCACCATACTTATGTCATTTTTATTTTACATTTGACACAATTAGGGTTGTTAAACCTGGATGCAAAGTTAAAAAATCGACTATTTAAAAGAAAATTGTTTCCAAAAAAGTTCAACAACAATTTTACTGGCAAAGTATTATATTTAGTGGGCACCTTTAGGGTCCTTGGCCGAACTTATTATTTAAAAAATCTTGCTTAATTTGCTTATGTTAATTGCTTCCAGAAACCTTGTGGCTTAACATTTTCTTACATTTTTATAGAGTTTTTTCAGAAATCTATACATGAGAAATTGTTGCAGCTGGTTTCTCAAAAAAATTCCTGAAGAAAAATAGTCTTTATTATCGAAATGTGGCTTTTTTTTGTTTACTAAAAATCAAATTATATATTTGTTTCAAAATTCAAATTATACATGCGATTTGAAACTGAAGGTGAGAAAAAATAAAATATAAAAAGTGAAGAATACAAAACTTTGAACTTTTCTAAGATATTAATTTTATTCCAGCGAAAAAATAAAACAATATCCCAGAAAAAGAGCACGGATAACAACCCTGGCCACAAAGCATCAACTTGTATACGAAACAAATGCCAACGAAAAACTCTACGAAATCAAATTTTAATTTAAAATTGTAAAATATTGTAATATGCGGGTAATTTAATGAAAAAATACCAATATAAAATAATTTGCGTTTCATATATCGGTAGTTATTAGGATTTAGACCATGGAATCATTTATTGTTGACTATGTAATTTCATGTTTCTTCTTTTAGCAATTTAATTGTTGAAATCCGAAACATGTTTTATAGTCAATTTCAGCAATTACATACATATATCGTAGTATATTTGTGGTTTGCTGAACAATGCTAAAGTATTATCCTCTCCTCAACTTTCTACATCCTGATTTGATAGGTGAAGAACCTGCTGGTATTTATTTATTGAAAGTGTCATAAAATTGCAAATAAAGTAATCTACAACAGCTGCAACAATAATACAATACTTATATATAGTAGACCACAAGTATTGTATCTGTACATATTCGTACTCGTATGCTTCATGTGACTTCAACTTACAATTGATAGTTCAAGAAGAATTTCAATTGAGATGTCAAGTTCATCTTCAACAACAGAAGTGATTGCTTACGTATTATGTGAAATGTCTTTTACTTATTTGCATGATTGAGTCTCTTGCTAAAGTATCATATAAGTCTATCTGTTGTAGAAATTGTCTAGCCACAAATGTATGTACTACTTGTGGTTGATTGGTATTTTTCTGCATATTTGCAATTGTACAATGTGAAAAATTGCTAATTTTATTTCATTCTCATTCATTCATTCTCTAAGCTAGTAATATCTGCGATATACTGTCCCCCAAGATACAGTATTACCGAACAGCAATATAAAGAATTTTTCTCAACTCTTGGTAGCAAATTCTTGGTTGCTGGCGATTTCAACGCCAAACACACTCACTGGGGCTCCCGCTTAATAACTCCAAAAGGCAGAAGACTATGTTCAATCATCACTAACCATGGCTACGATGTTATTTCAAATGGTCAACCGACATATTGGCCGACGGACAAGAGGAAAATACCCGATCTCATAGACTTTGGAGTCGCCAAAGGTTTGCAGATGGAAAATATCTCCACAGAGTGTAATTATGATCTATCATCTGACCACTCACCCACGGTAATATCTATAAAATCACCAAGCCCCCAAGGCAATTGCGTTAGAAAGAAAATAGACTGGTTAAAATTCAAGAAATATATAAATTCCCATCTTCCTCTGAGTACTGTATTAAGAAATGGACACGATGTAGACTCAGCACTCGAAAAATTGAACCAGCTACTCTCATTAGCTCTCAGCTCAGCCACCTGCACAAAGGTATGCAAGCAATCAAAATATAGCCAATACACACCAGCAGACATTGAATTGCTAGTAAGACAGAAAAGAAGACTCCGAAGACAATGGCAAGAATTCAGATCACCGAATCTGAAAACACAGCTACAGCACTGCACTCGAAAGTTAAAGCAAGCCTTGAAAAATAAAAACAACAAAGAGTTAGAAGAGCACATAGCGAAATTAACACCTGGTGAAGCGTCAGACTACTCTTTGTGGAAATCAGCAAAAAAATCAAATCGGCCAATTCTCACTGATTCCCCCATCCGTTTGAGTGACGGTAATTGGGCTAGAAGCAACTGTGAGAAGGGTTTGGCTTTTGCAAACCACCTAAAAAGTGTGTTTACACCCAATCCACCTTCTTCACAGTCCTCATTACCAAAATTAACTTCTCAACCTTGCTCAATAACGCTCAAAATTAAAAAAAAGGACATATTCAAAGCAATTTATAAAGATTTAAACCCAAAAAAATCACCTGGTCCAGATAAAATTACCGGTAAAATGATAAAAGAGCTACCTCCGGCTTCAGTAATTCATCTGATGCACATTTTCAATGCTATCCTTCGTATTAAACACTTTCCCAAATGCTGGAAAACTTCAAAAATTATTATGATAGCAAAACCAGGAAAAGACCCTACAAAAGTTGCATCGTACAGACCTATCAGCCTCCTGCCTCTACTTTCTAAAGTATTCGAAAAGCTACTTGTCATGAATATAACTCCATTTATTAATCTCAACCAACTGATTCCTCAACATCAGTTTGGATTTAGAAAACAGCACGGCACAATAGAACAAGTCCACCGCATTGTAACTCTGATAAGGAACACTTTTGAAGAAAAAAAGTATTGCTCAGCTGTCTTTCTTGATATCACTCAAGCTTTCGATAAAGTATGGCACGATGGCCTTATTTACAAACTCAAACTATTACTGCCTGCAAATGTCTCCTCATTGCTTAGTAGCTACCTCACGAAAAGACAATTTCTCGTACATCACAAGGATTACACAACAAATCCATTGGATATTCACGCTGGCGTTCCTCAAGGAAGCGTTTTGGGTCCCTTACTGTATCTCTTATACACTTCAGATATGCCCAACAATAACTATACATTCATATCGACCTTTGCTGATGATACGGCAATATTGTGCTCTCGCTCTAACCCCATAGAAGCTACTAAACTCCTGCAGACTCATGTCGATTCTCTCGAAATCTGGCTAGCAAAATGGCGTATAAAAGTCAATGAATCAAAGAGCGTACATGTAACCTTCACGCTAAGGCTAGATACATGTCCCCCACTTAAAATTAATGGCCAATCAGTTCCACAATGTTCCTCAACAAAGTACTTGGGTATTCACCTCGACAGAAGGCTGACATGGAAAAATCACATAGAGGCAAAGAAAACTCAGATCAAGCTTAAAATGAATCAGTTATGGTGGCTGTTACACAAAAGATCAAAGTTGAATCTTGAATACAAAGTGCTATTATATAAAGCAATCCTGAAACCAATCTGGACTTATGGTATTCAGTTTTGGGGCACCGCATCTCCCTCTAATATCGAAAAATTGCAGCGAATACAATCCAAGTGTCTGCGAATTATTGTAAACGCACCTTGGTATATGAGGAACGTTAACATCCATCGAGATTTAAATGTATCCACAATTTCTGAGGAAGTTGCAATGTACTGCAGAAGCTACATTCAAAAATTACACAATCATCCGAATCCCCTTGCTAGGCAATTGTTGCTGAGCAAGGGGCATCGTCGATTAAAAAGAAAAGACACACTGAATATGCTGTAAAATTGCTACATCTCGCGACTCACCAAATTGTGATGGAACGTAGGGGATATCACATAGTTTTATTTAGTTTGTAAGATTTGAATACTTATTGTTAGTTTCTCGTATTTAAGAAAGATTCAATAAAAAAAAAATAAGCTAACAAAAAAAAAAAAAAAATTCTGAATACAACTTGGCTTTGCTTACTACTTATAGCCAAATATTTATCTCATTCTGATGCTTAGAAATTGTAGGCATAAAACTCACACATTCATTTCAAAGCAATGTAATGTTCATTCAAATGTAATGTTCATTCAATATATCGTGTGTCTATCTCTTTCTTAATATTTGATAATTTTTCCCTCTTTTGATTTTCTTCCATTTACAATATAAATAATGTAATTGGGATATACATATACACTTGCATGAGTATTTTCTCCTTTCTATGTAATTCTATGTAATTTGGTGCCAATTTATCAACTTTTATGGTTTATGTAATGTTGCACGTATATAAATATACATAAAAATACAATACATATGTTGACAATTTTCGAACAATTGATTGTGGTGATTGCCAAAATTATTTGTCAATACAATGGCATGATAATAACTATGAGAAGTAAGGACTGCGTTAAATTACATTTTTCAACATTTCATTTCAATAGTAAAGTTCTTTTGAATTGAAAAAGGTTTCCAAAAGAAATACTGTGTGGAACAATAAGGCTATACAACATTCTAAGATAATCTACTGACTAGTTGCTCTCGCTGTTGATCCGCCGAGAAATATGAACAACAGCTTTAGGAAGCAATTATAATTTCCACGTAGAGTCCTTGAAGCTCAAGCCACAAGTAAATTTCTAGAGACACAAAAAATAGTATGATAATCTGGCAACATCATAAGTTTTAAGTTATCTATAGTATGAACAGATATGTGGGTATAAAGTGGGGTTTATGTATTTTATTGGGTGTAAGAATTAGTAACCGGTGCTTTGCGCTACATGGCGCCACGCGTAATCGCGATGTCATACATCATTGTCCGAAATGTCATTTTAAATGTCTATTCACTTGCTGTCAAAATTAGTCAAAAGTTTTCAATTTGGTTGTGCGCATCATATTTTTTTCACGATGAAAATATTGAGGATTGGAGAGAAAGAAAACAGCATTTGCGGGAAGTTTTGTGAAGTTACTTTTTTGCAAAGAAAAGTGCGACTGAAAGTCATCCTTTGTTTGTGGAATTATATGACGACAATCCCATATCCATAAAATAGTGTAAGGAAGGGTTTGTTCGCTTCAAAAACGGTGATTTTGATATCAAAGACAAATAACGCTCTGGAAAGCCGAAAAAGTTTGAAGATGAAGATTTGGAGACATTACTCGACTAAGACCTGGTCGAACCATTACAGGTGAACTGTATCGATAACAATTGATGCGATTGAAGAGAGCAATGATCGAGAAACGGACGGAATATGCGACCAGACACGAGTCGGTAATTTTTCGGCATGACAACACATTGCTATTCCGGTCAAAAATTATCTTGCTAATAGCGGATGGGAAGTTTTACTCCACCCGCCTTATCTCCTAGACCTGGCGTTTTCAGATGACTACTTGTTCGGGTAGTGGCACTTAAAGCCCCAAAGGGCTCATTGGCCGAGCTTCTCTTCCATTACTGTTGTGCGTCTTAAATTTTGGACAATATTAGAAGGGACCTACTTATTTTAGCCGGTTCCGAACGGCAGAACACTTGTGACATCACTTATTCTGAGCTTTGTCACAGAGTTCTTTTAGAAGCTTTTTCATGGCAAGTTGATACTGTCGGAAGAATTGCCAATTGCTTGCCGACAGGTGGGTACCGGGGATTAAACCACGACCTACAGATCAGAAGGCGAACACACTAACCATTGAGCTACGGCATGGATTCCATTCTTTTGGAATGGAATCCATAAATTACCAGAAAGATAGGGAAATGTCATACATAGTTTCTGATGGAAAATACTTTGAATGACATATTTTTTAGAGAATTCTTAAAAATAAATGTTTTTTGAACACTAAAAAAGGCCAGCTACTAATGCACACACCCAATATAATATTGAATTTCATTAGTTGGGCCCATTTTTTTGTGAATTATTTTATATACTGGCAATTTTTTTTAACGTAGTCCTTACGAATACAAGCAAAATATAATATAACAACAACAACAAATCAACAACAACGACGATACCTATTGATTGTTTGTTGCATTTACATATGTATCATGTTGTTGTTATTCTTATTGAACGAAGCAATTTTCTTAACAGATTAAAGGTGTTCACTTATTTACTAAGTTTGCTCTACACAATGGACTCACAGTAGTATGCGTTTTTGCTAGAAAGTAGAAACATGTACATTAGGTTAGTCGACTATTATAACAAAGGATATATTTTGCTTTATTTTCAATTTAACAAGTGAAAGCGATTCTCGAATTTTGAGCATCCTCTTCTATAGAGAGCTTTTCGAGAAAAAAATAACCGATTCCGGTTTAAGGAACCGCAGGAAGAACCTGAATAACCGATTCAGTCAAACGAAATGACAGCCCTAATGCAAATATGTGCAACAATGAGATGTTACATGTTGCATGGATGTATGCAAATGTAATTTGTTTCACAAAAAAGAAAGAGTTTATTTGTCTTTTACCAGTAATATCGTAGTAGCAGCAGCAGAAGTACAAATACATACATAGTAGGCAAAGCATTTGGCATTTGGCCATCATCATCAATGCGATAGGAATACAATAGCACCGATCTACCTACGTCTTTCGATTGTATATACGCTAATATTACGACAATGCAATAGCAATGTATTTGGTACTTGCCACAGTATGATCATATACAGGAGCATATGTGTCCGTGGATGCATACTCTTAAAGGAACACATTCGTAAGTACTATATATATATGTAAGTACTGTGATTTAAGTATTTGTTTTGTAAGCTGGTATATAATTTGATGTTTCTAAGTCAAATTTGACGTGGGCATCCATCACATATAAGGATGAGATTACATTGGGTATATGGTGAAAAGTTACATGGAATCATTAAGCATTATATAAATTTCCTGATTAAAGTCATAATAAAAACTAAGCATTTTTGAGGGTTTTTTGAAGAACAATCCACATACTACACACTTCACAGATACCAATGACGATAATGTTTGTAATTATAATCTTAAAAATCTATTTGCGAAGATGTAGAGGTAGAGTAAAGGCATGTAGATATATATGTGTTCAAGTGTTTGCTATATTTATTACTTCTCATTTTGTTCTCGTCTGCGGACAAATGAAAATAGACTTTCGATTAGATAGTCGTATGCATCAGAAAAACCGTAATGAAAAACTGGGTAATACATGATCAAAAGCAGCTATAGAATTTCCAATAGAAATTTTGTTAATTAAATTTTGTATTCTTTGGTAAGCGAAGAGCTAAAGCCCCTCTGAGAGGTGAAGATAGGGCTTAGAATAATTAATGGAAGTCACTCTCAAATTTCACTGTTTTAGAGTCGATTCTTGGTTAACTATGTGATTATTTGACGATTTGCAGTTGATTTAAAGTTCATTTTATAGGGGAAGCCTCCCTAAGGAGTGCAGATAGACAGTAAGTATTATATATTTAGAAAAAATGTTTAGCGGTAAACATTTTTGAAGGTTAGTCATATATTTTACTCCATTTAGAGTCACTACAGAAGCTCTGGAAGTGGACATTTTAGAATAAATCTAAATTTGTATGGGAATCTCTTTAAGAGAAAGGAATAGGGGGTAAGTATGTTCCAAAAAAAATGTTGAAGAGAAAATATTAACGTGCGTCAGTTATATATTGTATCAATTCAGTGGCGATTTTGAGTATTTTATTGAATGTTTCTTTAATTTTTTCATTTCTTTCTGTTTTAAAGTAATTGCCGAAATATGACCCAGTCGAACCAACAATGGATTTGAATACAGCGACCCCCAAATAGCGTATTGTTAATTTCGTTTGCTCGACAATAATAATCCATTGAATAGAACATTTAAAGAAAATTAGATATTAAACATTTTTAGGAACGAATTCACATTAATTGGGTAACCAATGGTTAACAAAGGTTTAACTAATGATTCATATTTACAGTATTTTAATTAGCCACTCTATGTATTGTAATTGAACAAGTGAAAATATGGAAAAACTTTAATTTTTCCTTTATAAAATTTAAACAAGCATATTTGTACTGCATCATCTGCTGGTTAACTAATTGCTAACCAATGATATTCGGCGGTTTAATCAATAGTTAATCAGTTACTATTAGGAAAGTACTGTGAGCTAAAAGTGATTTTGTGCTAAAACGGTTAACCATGATAATAAAATATTGTTGGTTAAACTCTTGTCATTATTTGTCAAATTACTTTGGGTTACCTTTTTTAAATTAAGAGTGGATCTTTAATGCTATTTGCGGTTTAACTCGGCCAAAGGCATAGAAGAAAGATATCCAGGAATGTGATTTTAAGCAAGATATCAGTGAATGATGCAGATAAATAGGAAGACCGAGAGATTTAGTACTGCGGATCGTGTCAATTTATGGGAAATTCAAACAAAACAGAAAAGAAACTAGCAAAAAGCTTCTAAAGTAATTAAAAATGTTAATCGATTGTTATGATCAAATAGAAAAGTAAGTAAATATGAAGTAAAATTCTTTTATTTAAATAGAACGACCCTATATATCATTTATATTAACTTTTCTAATTATATACTTACTGCCCTCACTGGTAAAGTTGTGAAGAAGACACCTAACAATTTTAATGCACTCTTGCATGTATATACAAATATAGAATGTTATAATAGTAGAATATTATTATCGCTATTTTGCTCTCAGTAAGTATCAGTGTGCGTGTAATTTGTCCACAATGCATTTTGCAATACGCTATATATGAGTATTACATATAAATGACGCTTCAACAGCATATCACATTGCAACATCACGTTTTTTACATTTGCCCTCCTCATGCATTGCAAGAATGAAGAAACTTAAACAAGAGCCATACGAAATATAAAAGAAAGAATGAAGAGAGAATCTGCAAGTTGAAAAGTGTCTTGTAACTTGTTGTGCAATGCGTGTAATTGGGTAATTTAAAATGTAAAACGCGTGCACCCACTCAAATGCATACACTTGTAGTATGTATGTATATAAATAAGACACCATACATGCACCGATGACACAGGTGAGTTCACATATTATATACTACGTACATTTGTATGAAAGTTTGTAGGTACTCATCGTATGCTGTACTGGCTAATTTGTATGACGTAGCTTGTAATTACGTTAAGGTTCGCATACTGAATATCAAAAGTACCTACCAAATGAGTATGATGTTGATGGCATATATGTATGTGTTTTACTTGTGTCCTCTTATGAGTATAATGTTTGCCTTGTTCTCATTTTTGTGTTAAAAATATTGAAAGAGAAAAAAAAAACTCCGGGAAGCGCCTGAAACAACCAGATTTGCACCTCATTAAATTTGCAAATAATGGTGCACCATCGTCGCAGATGAAACGAATATGAATAAATATGAATTGTGATGTGTTGGTGCACAAAAGTTTGCAAATGTAAAAATTCTTTCTTTTTCCTTTTTTTTTTTCATTTTGTTCAATAACCATCAATGTAACCATATAGTTTGTGGTCATAAATATATCCGTTAGCCATGTCTTTGAATATCATTTTCAACACACAGTCATTAATCAGTGACAAGATTTAATTATAACTACTGACAGACAACACACTAACAACAACAACAAATGCAACACAAGAATCGATTTGTATGAAATGTATGAAATGTATGCTTTAATTATACGATGTCATTGGTTCGCGTCATACTATTGTCACATATTGTCAAGTGAACATATGTAAATTTATTTAGAGGGTGTTTTTTGTTTTTCTAGGCGGTCCTCTATTTTTGATTTAACGACACTCTTGATGTTCAAGGTGATTCTCATTATTTGTGTTATCTCATGTTAGCTTTAATTACTCGATAAAGTCGTTAGATCTTTATAAAATTTCTTAATAATTTCAAATTCAATGTATCCATTGTGATGCTCCTTAAAAATGCATCCTTTATGTGTACGAGTACAATCAACACATGAATGAAATTTCCGTAGATTGAAAACATATGAAGGGGCGTCATTTGTAACTGTTATGACACTATGCCTGTCCGCCTTTCAAATCATCACAATCATAACTTTGCATATACGTATCAAACAAAATGTACAATACCAATACAAAGCGACGATTCTCACAATGGGAGACCATCATTTGAAGTTGCCTAACTAGCTGTTGCTAGCTAGCTGTTTGTGATTTTGTGATTTTGCTAGATGATTGTGTGCGCTGTTTGAATTTTGATATTATTAGATATTGCTCAGGATACAACAGCCGTAGCAGTAGCTTGACTGTATATTCGTTCATATGTAGTAATTGAAGTTGCAGTTACATTCAAGCAGCCATCAGCAATAGCAGCAACGATTGTCATAAGGTAGCTACATACAATTTTGATTAGGCATAATGAATAATTGACCAAATGAATGTGTTTGTAGGAACAACATTTTTGGCGAAAATTTATTATGTGTGCGTGTTTACACATATACATATGCATATCGTTTGTTTGCATGCATGTGCTGCTACAATTCGCACATTCCATGGTTTATTGTCATATATTGCATTGTTGTATTGTTAATACAATTGCAGTTGTAGTGCTCAAGTTGTGAAATTTGATGCGTCAAGTCAGCATAATTCCGAATAACATATACATAGGCATAAATATAATACGTACACATACAAGGATACGCTAGATATATGCCATTTATGAGATTTACAATTTTTTTTTAAATTTTGGGACAATAAATATGTTTGCTTTGGTGGCAAATTTTCACAAATGATTTATGCAGGAAACTAAGCATTTTTAAATCGCTATAATTTAGTGCTGTAAAATAGTTCAGGTAATACGCTTACTTTCAATCACGTAATTATTCATTCACTTATACTCAACATTGACTTTTAAAGGGAATACAAGGGACAACTTTCAACGGTTCGTAGCAATGACTTTTCATGGGAGCTACATTTGTATAGTATGCATAGTTTGGTGATTTTTATCACAAATATTTCTCTCAACAATATTAATTTATATATCAAAAATGGTTGTCCCATTTGGCATATTAAGTAAGTTATGGTGGTGTAAAAATTAAATAATTTCCATTAATTTGTATAGGAGGTACATTAAATAGTGGGATCGGCTCGGTTATATCTTGTGAGATTATTATCCACTAACCGTTTAGACGGTATAGAGATAGATCTTCAGAATGTATGTATCACGGGAGCTATGCGAATATGTCCAACGGCATCAGTCTCAAGAGAGGATTTCGATTTTGATGGTAGCTGGGAACAACATCAGCACAGGCTGATTATCTTAACCGCAAGAAAATAGAACTTCTCGCTGAGCAATTTCCTGAAATCTCGATGCCAAGGGACTCGATAATCCCAACGTTTCGCTTCAAGAAACATTTTAAAACTGTGCTTAGCAATAAAAAAGATTGTGAAGGTATATCAGAAGCATATAAGGTAAACAGGCACATGATGATATGGCACATCGATGGCTACCTCACCGAAGATGGAGCCGGTGCGGACGTATTCGGACCAGGGAAGAGATGCTTTGAACCATGAGGTATGAACATCTTTATCTTTCAACCGGAAGTGTACGCGATAGATAGATGTGCGTATTTTAATCTCGAACGGAATTACCAGAACCGCAGAATAGCAATGTTGCACTCAAATCTCACCAAGTTACATCAAAACTAGTGACGGAGTGCATTGAAAAGTCGAACATCCTAAGCCAACTCAACCAGGTGTGAATTCTATGGGTTACGGGGCATGTAAGGATCAATGGAAATGAAATGGTAGATAAACTTGCCAAGAAAGGACCATCAATTCCATTTGTAGGGCCCGAACTATTTTGTGGATTACGATCGGGTAATATCTCCCGTATTACCTGGGAAGAAGGGGATAGACAAAGAAAATTATACTGGGACAACATACCGGGGTTATCACACTCCAAAATAGCGAACAACTTGAGAATCATTATGGGATTATTGACAGGGCGTTGTAGGATGAACTATCACCTAACAAAACTGGGAATTTTCTCAGATGCTCTTTGAAGGTTCTGCAGGGAAGAGGACGAGGCCGCACAATATGTGATAAGAATTTGTTATGCCCTGATGTCGAAGAGAAGGAAACACCTGGGAGATTTCATCATACCTGAAGACGATCTTAGACTGTGTGAAGTAGGATCAATACTACAATTCATCGAGGGAATTGGGCTAAGATACAAACTCTAGGTCCACGAAGGGGGAACAATAGATCTTATAGGTCGCAGTGCAACATCCCCCAACGATAATAATAATAATAATAATTATCCACAACTAAAAATCATGTGTGATCACTTCGTATCACACAAGGTTATTTATAATTATTATTACTATTATTAATTTATACACAAAATATAAATTGTCATAGATGAAATATTAAGATTAAAGAATAAAAAACAAAAACCAATAGGCCCAGATGTAAGATTAAATAATTTCTCGCAAAGACATTATCCACTATAATAATGTTACTCTAGTTGGAATATTAAATAAGTTACAGATTATGTGCGTCCTGAATTGAAAATTTCGTAAAAATATCTCAAAATTTGCTGCAATTATTGTGTGAACCTGACAGCGGATGATGGACAAGCGACCACACGGATTCTAGGATATTTTAAAATAAACTATAAAATGGAGGATGGTATGCAGGCGGATACGAAAAGAAATGTTTCTTTTTGAAAAATTGCTTAAATCCTCATTAGATTCATCCATGTCTTTAATCTAGGAAAATCGTACTTCTACAATATATTGTAAAATTCAAGTGGAGAAAATAAATGTTTCTTTTTGAAAAATTGCTTAAATCCTCATTAGATTCATCCATGTCTTTAATCTAGGAAAATCGTACTTCTACAATATATTGTAAAATTCAAGTGGAGTAGTAAAGGTTTGTTGGCACCACCATTTGTTAATCGTCTGAGATTGTTTTCATTAAAGTAACTAACAATTTGTTGTTATTTATTAGTCCATTTTCCATAATTGCCAAGAAAGAAGTATTATATATAACAGAATATCAAGTAAAATTTAATATTATTACTTTACATGCTATTGTACATTGCCTGATGATAAGAGATTGTAGTGTAAAGAAGAATCACATACTTAGTGTGGTGATATGGTTTAATGCGTTAAATGCATGTTGTCTTTTGGCAAATTCGCATTTATGTATGATGTGATTGTATGCCCATAGAAATATACGAAACATTTGCATTCGATCGTGTTACGTATTGTATGTGTGTGTGTGTGTGTGTGTGTGTGTAGTATGCAAATTGTAATTATCACAATTATACATTAATATGTGTTCACATACACATACACATACATATGTATATGGAGATAGGCGACATGGTATGCAATGCATATTTAAGTTGCTTGCAACATTTGCTTGTAACCACACGCATAGGAAACGTAAATGCATGCTAATTATGTATACCCAAAGTGTTCTTAAACACAACAAAAGCAACTACATACAATGGCGATAACGACAAATTGATTCCGACAATGGTTATGCTGTATTATGTGGATGTTCTCAGGTGTGCCTAATTTAATTTCAATCAAATAGTACATACTACTTTAATCTGGCTAACGCGAGCTTAATATTCTATTGTGTACGTATAAGTACTTGGAACATAATATGTACATGCGAGCAGAGTTATCTAAATTGGCTTGTTCGATTTTGGTTAAAATAAATTTTATGCCCATTGCTTTTTCTTTGTCAATATCTTTGTCCTACATAGTATAGTATATTGGTAATATTGAAAGTTAATTTCCAATTTGATTTCATTGTTGTTTTTATATTTATTTGTTCAATTGTCAACCAATGCAGCAAGTAAATTAAACTGATTCACATGCAACCAGAGAAGAAAGAGGAGGGGCTAGTATTGCCATAAAAGCCAGAACAATTAAAGAGGGTGTAAACACAAAAAAAAAATTAAGAGATTTGGTAAAATAAAAACTCAAGAAAAAACATTTGCTGAAGCGCTTTCAAAAAAGTGCTATAAAGCAACATTCAGGTCAATGTCTAGGTAAAGTGTATCGTTTCGGTGCTTGGAGATACTTTTTATGACTTGTTTGGGTCATGAATGGATTCTTTAGTCTTGAATTATTGCAAAAAAAATTATTTAGTTAGACCAACGTTTACAACAATTTTCAGAAATAAATTTAATAATAAAAGTAAAAATTTCAATAATTTTTATGGAATTAAATAGTACAACCCTGACTTACTAGTACATAAAAAGAGTTCATCATGCCTTTTGGCGATACTTAAGTTTGTTCAATAAATGAAAAAATTAAACGATGCAGATTTACTTTGAAAGTAAGCATTAATATAGATTGTGGTCATTTAAAAAGTAATTTATTTCGGAGTTAATATATAAGAATTTCATTTTGTTGCCCATTTTATTATATGCAATTACCAGCCTTTATTATAACCAATATTTAAAGTGTCAAAAGTGCGACTATATTTAATTTGTTCTTCTATTTGTAACACCCACAAGAAGGTGTGGCAAATTTGGAAAACTATAAATACAAGATTATCAATCAGAATTACGCTCTGTTATTTTAGGCATATCTTCTTATCTATTCGTAGGATAACTATCTTAATTATAGATCGATTGCGCTGAAAATTGATAAATAAGATTATATTCATAAACCATCAAAGGAATTCAAACATGGCAAAAATCGAATAAACATCACGCCTTAGATACAAAAGTATATTGGTGAGTGAGTGTTTTCACACTACGCGTGCTAATATCTATAGTTTTCGGACTAAAGTGTGGCAAGTAAAGTTAGTATTACCACATAATAGACATATTCAAAAATGGGTGTAATCATATGAAAACCTCACCTATCTCCCCTATAAAAAATATGTATTTTTTCACTTTTTACTTGCGAAAATATGAACCTTTCGTTCTAATACTGGGCATGTAAAGTTAGTCTAATTGCAGAACAGATATATAGGAAAATAGACTAAATCGAATGAAAACTACGCCTACCTCTCATACAAATGAATGCTGTTGTATGTATATTTTCATACTTTGCGTGTGAAATTATGAAGCAATAGAACTTGACACAAAAAGTTAATCTAATCTCAGAATTAGAAAATATACTGAATCGAATAAAAACTAAGCTAAAACTAAACTAATAAACTAACCTCCCACACATATTTTTGCTTTCGTATGAATATTTTCCACATTTTGCGTGCAAAGATATAAAGCTATCGAGTTAAAACTCGTAAATATTATTTTCTTTATTAATTCATAAATATATTAGAAAATAGACTGAATCAAATAAAAATTGTACCTACCTCCCATAGAAACTTATGTTTCCGTATGTATTTTTTCGTGCAAAAGTGTAATGCTACCGAGTTGGAGCTCTGTACATAATTTTTATTTATTAACTAATAGATATATTAAAATCACAGATACTTTCCATACAAACCTTTGATTTCGTATGCATTTTTTTACACTTTGCAAGAGAATCGTCTCATTTTTGAAGTCGGTTAAACAGCAAGTAATGTCAATAGCGTGAAATAGTGACATATGTGGTGAGAGAACAAAATGGCGGCCGTGTTTATAAAAACAGAAAACACAAGAAATAATATAATATAAAAGAGAGAAAATTAAATAGAACAACTAAATAAAAGAAACAAAAAATCAAAAAAACCCCATCATCCGATTGTAAACAAATCACACACCGTAAATAACAACAAAACGATTGTACACTGCAATTGAAGGATGCTGCCAATGTTGGTGCCATTGGAACTGTTCAATTGTCCGCAAAAAATTTATACATATAAATACATATGTATTTATCCAATAGTGGAGTTTAAAGTATTGCAGCGGTATGCAGTGTGTTTGAATGCATTGTGTGTGGTTGATGATGGTCGTGGTGGTGGTGATATGCATGCATGCATGTTGTTGCTTGTGTGGTGACAACCATACTGAAATTCAATGCTGTTCCATTTTAAATTTATATTTATTTATTTTATTTTATTTCGCTATTTCTTTTTCACTCTCTTTATCATTCTATTTATATTTTGAATTTTTTTTTTTTTTTTGTTTTCATTAAATTGGTCAAAGCACAATTTGACCATTTATTGTTCTTATAAAATAAAATAGCATCAACAAAATCTATGAATGGGAAAATAAAAGCAGCTAACTGTACAAATACGAGGAGTATGTCGGTATGTATACTACCAAATAACAACAAAGTAATACAATTTGATTTTTTTTTTTGTGTTTAAAATCGTTTGTCATTCACTCAATTGTTCAATCATTGTGCAGTCATTCATTCATTCATTCAATTGTACAATTCCTTTTTTTTGTTGTTACTATTATTCCATTTAACGTTTTTCTATATACAATATTTGTCGATATGTACTCGTGTACTCGTATACTCGTATATGTATTAGTGTTGCTGGCTTTTCTGCAGTCCTATTGATGTTGCTGTTGGACACGTACCTGCTTATATATGTATGTATGTACACGTACATACATCTGTTCATGCTTACAATTTGTTCATACATTATGCAAACGAAATGAGACTGCCTGCATGTGTTTGTGTGTGTGTGTGTGTGTAAATCGCTGGTGGTGTTGGGCTTTATGTAATGAAAACAAACAAATAAACCTACTTTTTCATTTATTCTTCTTTTTTTTTTAATTGTACACTTCTTTTTATATTTTGTCTTTCATTTATGTATTTAACACTTTTTGTGGTTTACTCAATTCTATATATTTTATGTAATTTTTATCCAATTTAATTTGCTTCAATAAAAAAATTTGTTTTTTATATTATATAATATTATTTTACCAATTTTTGGGCAAAAGATCAAAGAATCAATAAAAAAAAATAGCAACTATTTATTTTGTTAAATTAGATATGTGTGCTTCAAAATATCCAAATTTATGCACAAAATTTATTGTGGAATATATAAAAAGCGACTATTCGGTTGTTGGAAAAATTGTGACGTATTTTCACAGAGACTATAATGGAAAAATTTTTAAATTAAGACTTTGATTAATTTTAAGAAGTAGTGATGTCATTGGGCGGATTGTAGAAATGTCTTATTGTATAGGAACTCCTTTTCATAGTGGGCGTGGTGCGCTCATTTCCTATTCCAATATCTATCCTCACAAAATTAATCTACGTATCCAATTATGGGTGTTCTAGATGAAATATTACGTAAGTTAGAGTTGATCAAAGTTTACAATATTTCACTACTTTCTATGG